>JAHLJT010000631.1:260657126-261009653 GCA_031308135.1 Acheta domesticus | reverse complement strand
ATTTTAAAACATATTGGGAGAGGGGTTTGAAGAAATAATCGTTTAAAAATATCTATATTTCACGCAGAACTACCCGAAAATCACTCTTACTTTCAGACGTTTTAAAAGATTTGTCTTTCATAAACAGATTTAATTAATTAAGAAAAAATTATATCTTTAATATTCTAGTAGTAAGTAGACGCCGAAAAAATTAAGATGCTTCGCAATTTTCGATAATGCAGACATTTCAACAAAAATGTGACCTGGGGTATATTTCAGACGTCATTGCGGACTCGGAGAAAAATTAGACAAAAACATTGGAGCCATTTTTGAGAAAAATTTGAAAGTGTTAAAGTTTCATGTAGAGTATCCCCCAAAATTAAACTATCCATTTCAAACTCGCAGTTTGACCGGATAGATCGGGGAATATCAATTATGAGGAAAATCGGCTGAATGGTTTTGATGCTAGCATGGGCACGGACGAACCGACGAATGGACAGACGGACCAACCGACGCGTCGCAACCGTTTCGTCACGGCGGTCAGACGTTTTGGCGTTAATCAAGTTTTCGATATCAAGTACCCACAAATTGTTGATTCTGACTACACAACGTGTTACAGGAAGTAATAAATCGTAAAAATTGAAATTAAACAACTGACAACTTGAAAAGTTGAACTCGGTGCCAATGCAATGAATATATTATTTTTAATACAATTACAACCCATCTAGGTCCATGTTGTCATCCGAGACCCAGTCATATTTATTCCGGAGAGATTAACGTGTTTTTATTCACAATGAGGATCAGCTTTTTCGGCTGTATCTATTGATTAAACAAGGCTGTTAACCTTGAGTTATGAACTATTAGGTGACAGGATGATGGTGACGGATGAAGGGACAATTATTACAAACACAAAATGCATGCCTACGCACAATTCGAACCTGCAGCCTCCTCGGCGCAAATGACAGCTGCCGCAACACTTTAAAAGTATTGGTTCTTCCAATAAGTTAGGATTCATGAGAAAGTTATTTCCATAAATATTGCTTGACTTTATAGCGGAAAATCCAATCTACCTCTTCATCATTTACTTCCCAACTATACAATAACAATAAAAATCTTGTGGGAATGAGCGGCATATCGATTCTTTTTCCATGTTTGCTTTAGGGTTCCTAGATTTCGAGTCCCGACTTTGGCAGGATTTTCGACACTAACTTGTCAGCTAGATCGAATTCACCCGCTGCCTGGAGGAAAATTCGAACGCCCGACTACTCGGATCAGTAGTTTTCCATGTTTTTTTCAACAGCAGGCGAATTCCGGAGCAGAATCCTAAGAAAGGGGTCACCGACCGTGCGATCTTCCTCCTTCTTTGTCCTTTCCGCAGCCCTTAGTTACACACACACATTTCGGGGGAGCAGCTTAGAACTTGTCCCGGCTGAGGCGGTGCCCCGCTGATGGGAGATACCTGGTTGAGGAAAAAGTCTCCGCAAGCCGACGCAGGTCACCCAGCGGGGGAAGATCACTGCCGCGTCCCGCTATAAAAGCACGCACTGCTCGCAGTGGACTAAGACCTCACCAGTTGTCGAGCCCGGCAATTGCCTTGCTCCCTTAGCGCTTCGCCCTTGGGCGCGTCGTCGCCTTCTCAGACCCAGTGATGGCGCCTTGTCAACTACACACAGTTGCCACGTTTATACCCAGGTCGGGCTGTAAGACAATGCTGGAGTTTCCATGAAACAATTGCGTATGGTGACGGTTTCGAATTGTTTTGTAAACTTCCGATATGCGTTGAAAGGTGAAACTATCACTTATAATTAAGAAAGGTTCTGATAATAAAATACCTAAAAGACTAAATCGTAACTCATTACCTAAACAATGATAGAGGAATACAAATGCGCTGAAGTCCATCGTTGATTCTTATTGCATGCAGTGGTTAATAAGAGCCAGAATGACAGTTAATAAGACCAACGAGTGTGTTTTCCGGCATTTGCTTTCGGAACTCCCTGTAGCTTTACCATTATTTGTTAAAGAAAAGGCGATTTTTGCTTTTCCTGGGTACTACGTCACAGATTATGGTAGTTCAGATTTGGCTCCTCTTAGTGAATTGAATTTGGTTTCTGCGCATGCGCTCTAGGCATGGTAATTGGACGCAAATCTTTCAGATATTCTGTTGATATCACGATTACGTGCATACCAGATGTGAATAAATATACCTAACCAAAGTTAAATATTTTGGTATTAGTCCTATGCCATTGGCAAAATACAGTGTTCAGGTCTTAATGTAAATGTGTAAACTACGTTCGTAGTCAATAAGTAAAATTATACGTGTGCTTATTCTACATACAGACGTAATAGGTAACTAATAACTATTGAAAAATTGAACTAATATATCCAATCATTTAAATCAATTTTTAGAAAATGAACCCGAATACTATTGAAGCAGTATGTGTAAGTACATATTCCGCATTTGAAATTTAATGTTCTCAGGGAAAGTTTCAAAATGATAACTGCAGTTTTAGAGTGGTACAGACTCCACAGAACCATAAACAATTTCTGGAATATTTACCGAAATGTTTCAAAAGATTCCTATTTATTTTTTTACTTTATAATATACACTTTAAATACTATTTATTTGAATGATTAAATAACGATATTTTGCTAAATGTTTGGTCAGTATTTCAATTAATAATGTGGCCTTCGTTTGCTTCAACGCCGAAGTCATCAGCTTTAACATCGATTCTTTGCTGTCAGAGAGGATCAATATTTCATCGTTTCTAACTCTCATAAATCCGCTAATTTTCTGTGATGGATCGCAGACGCGGGTTTTCCATTCTTTCTCGGCACTAAATAACAATCTACGATGTTAAAGGTTAAGAAGTGGCAGCAGCAGCAGCGATCGGTAATTGAGCGAAGACGCGGCTCCTCAGAGAAGCAAGATGGCGGCGCCGGCGCAGAGCTCGCCGGTGCGCCAATGCGCAGAAAGTTGCGCGTGGGGCCGCGGCGGGAAGGTGGCGCGGGCGGCGCCGAGCGGCGCGCGGCCGCGGCTCGCCTTCAGTGTTGGGAGGGTCATGAGAGCAGACAGGCCACTCCACAAAACCGTAGGCGCCAGTGAGAAATGTATCAGCATGACCGCCACACACATGGTAAGTGTGTACTCTACTTTCCGACTTGCTCCTTTCTAGCTTTCATTCATACATTCACAGCAATGTTAAGTTATCGCATTATCGTTGAACATTTGTAGCGAAAGCCATGCCGCTATCGAAATGTTCTACATGCCGGCGTGGGGTATGTTAATGAAATAAATGCATGTTTCTGTGTTTCAGTGTTTCGCAGTGCACGAAAAGTGTTGTCCATGAACGTTAATAAGACAAAACGTGCTGATGATTATAAATATCATGATGAAATGCAGTTTCATACCATGTGATGTAACGTTCTTTAAAAAGTATTTAGCCATATTTCCTTTAAGGGTTTTTTAATTATGCTCAGTAAGTCGGATATGTTACATAAAATGAAAAAAAGAACTTATTTTTTCTACGTATGCTCATTTGTG
This sequence comes from Acheta domesticus, assembly GCA_031308135.1. NCBI lineage: Eukaryota > Metazoa > Arthropoda > Insecta > Orthoptera > Gryllidae > Acheta > Acheta domesticus. The sequence continues at coordinate 261,006,133 of JAHLJT010000631.1, read as the reverse complement.
TTAACTTTTTATTTCAAAATTATAACATAAAGAACGAACTTCATTCCTTTAAGTGCATCTTAATAATTGCAATCGTTCTTAAAATTTTGCATGTACGTGAATAGTTTTAAAAGTTTCGAGTGTTTTGTTATAATTCAGACCTAACCTCAGGAGAAATAGGATAGAAGGTTAGTAATTGAATCTCATTCATCTAACCATTAAACATATATAATTCTTTCGAGTTGGAGAAAAACTTGCAAATAGCTTGTTAGCAGTGTGAATTTATTCACAATTCCTTGAAATATAATTATTTCCGTCTATATACACGCTCATGTTGGTCTGAACGCATGGGCGCGATACGCAATCGTGTTATCGACCGGTGTGTTTTGCCTCGACGCGGCTATCTTTAAGCAGCCAGCGCCGCCCCGCGCCGTCTACGGGAGCATTTGATCGTCATTTGTTTTTATACAGACTTTGTTATTGCTCGCGTCTTTCAAATGCGCTAGCCGACCGTACATTCACGTCAGTAAGGCTGCAGCATTTCAGTTGGTGTCGGTTCCAGACACCGTAACATATGTTGGAACCTGTTCTCTAAGCTTTTATAGTCGTGCTTAAATATTGCTGAAGATTTTATTACATATTGCAGTTTGCAGTAGGATGCACTTGTAAAAATTATAGGCACATTTAAACATGCTTATTACATATAAGGTGTTAAAATTTTGTACACATTTATTGTTCTAAAAAAAAAAGACTTTTCTGGAGCTTTTCTTATAAGTAAAATGAATACGAATGTGCCTGAATAATGAAAAAAACGGGTATAAAAATGTGACGTTAAGACGCAGTAGTCGTTGGGAATACCTCTCCTGTTTTGCCTACTTCTCTCTCCTTGTGAGGTTCTGTATCAATAATAATCGTTCTTACTGCTGTGTTGCAAATGAAGTTTGAAGTTCGCGAAACGGACCAAGATATGTTTAATTCGGATATTTCAGTGTATGAAAAAAACACTCTCTTTACTGAATATAGGATCATTAAAGTGTTTTGTGCAAAGGTCTGTGTATTTCCATAATTGTGGAAGAACCAGAATGCATGAGATTATTTGGATTTTTTTGAAAATATAATGGGTTGAATAATTTCAGTATGAATTTTAAACTAAAGAGCTGAGTTTTAAACCTGATTCAGTAAAAAAATCAAAAGTAAGATAATATATGACCATAATCTTCTTAATAATTTATTAGCATTTGGGGACAAAAAATGAATAGTCCACTGATATTGAAAAAGTGATTGTTGAGGATAATTCTTCAATTTTAAAACCATTTAAATCCAACCCTTTTGATTCCCTTATTTTTTACAATTGTCTAAATCTACATCTGTAATTGTAAAATTATCTGTGTTAACTCTCAAAACAAAAATTATTAGACAAGATGTTTGTTTTGTTTCGTATATTGAACGTTGACTAATCAATATGACTCACATCGGTAAATAATTACTAATTCGGATAAAAAGTAATTATTAGTAAGTTAGCATTTCCAAATGAACTCCATTCCCGTACGGCCAAAATCCATGAAGTCCGTTATTATTAGTTTCAGAACCAGCTTACTGAAAACATATTTGATTGCTAACTTGGGTAAAATTGAAATAAAATATTCTTATTATGCACTTAACATGTTATTTTCATAAAAAATATACTTAAAACTATTTCAGTAATTTAAAAAATAATTTTGAAAATTTAACTTTTTATTCCTTTTTTTAAAATTTGAAATTGAAATCGATTCAAAGCTGACATTTTTCGGAATTATCTCGATTACAAGCCTGACGTTTTTTGCTTGAATTTCGGAATTTGATTTTGCGACATTTAAAATACAGATGCTGCACAATTTTCCTAATTTGTTAAGTAATATATTTGTAAGAATGTTTTTCATTTTCATAATAAAGTTTCCTCTAATGTAAATATTAATGTGTTTCTCTTTGCTCCTACTAATGTAGCTTTTTAAAAACCGGCACTGTATTGTTGAAAACATGTGTTGTACATACTACCACTATGTTTTGATACAAGATAAAAAGCACACAAATAAAACTGAAGCTTTGTTATAAATATCTTTTTCTGAAAAGAAAATTCATTAAATTTTTTATTTCCATTTGTCTAGGCAACCCGCTAAGCTCATGTGTATCACATGACACATAATCGGTCAACTCTGTCAAAACTTTCATAACTCTGGTTTGAGTTACAGTAAATATGACGAAAAATTCAAAACATTACTAATATCTTAAATACCTTAAATAAATGAGTTATTTAAAATACTTTTCTTCTTCCATTATATTATTCTCTTATTAAATTGCTAAAGCTGGTTTTATAAAGAAATTCATCGACGAATCTCGGCGAAGTTAACAAATCAAGCTTTGATTTGTAATTAATCGTTAGTCACCGTTCTATTAAAGGAGTAAATACAGCTAAGTTTTATTAAGTTCAAAAATGTACCAAAAACATTAAAAACTTTCATATATGAATTTAAGTTTATTGAATTATTATTCGATGACCGTCGTACACTTATCACCTTGTGCATGAAAGTTCCAACAACTCTATTTGGTTTTGAATTATGAAGGAATACCAATACTTGTGCACCGGTGAAATCCAATACTATGTCACGTTCCCTTTAAACCCCATTTTCTCAAAATATACATTTATGGATTAGTTACAATGATAATTTTTTAATTAATGCATGGATTTGATTCTATTTTTCAGAAAATAATTTAGGGGTCAATAAAATAAAATAGTTTAGCTACATTCGTTTTTATTATGATTTGTTATTATTAAAAACAATAATTAATTACTACAATCAAGTATGAATGATATAAACTGTGAAGAGTTTATTGCTCAAGTCATTCCCCTGGTTAACTGTTTTCAATTAAGAAAATCAAAAAATAACACAGGTGGTTTTATTAGTTAAGTAATAAATCACAGTAGCTATATATTTTCAGTTGCAGTTCAGTTTTAGCTCATAAATAATCACAATTCCTACCTACATATTTTAATCATTAACGAAGAACCTACGATGTCTTTGAGAAATTAAAAAATGTATTAATTAATATTATACGCCTGTTGCATTACTATGTTAAATTTAATGATTTGAATGAACTATACAAATATAAATTGAGGAAACTAGACAATTATTCTCCTAAATTTGAGTTGAGACTTCCTTTAAATATTTTAAGTTATTAAATCGTAGTTGACATCAAATGACTTTTCTTCTAAAACAAAAAAGTCGCAATTAGGCTTCAAAACGATTGAAATACGGTTGACTGGCCATAGTAACCAACTCCCCTACAATAACAATGCTTTGATTGCGAACTAAACGTGTACAGGAGACAAGAAAGCTTTGAAGGAAACCCAACCAGAGAAGTCATGGATACCTGGTATTGAAATGGCGTCAGAACAAACTCCTCCTTGCAGTTTGCGTCACGAAAACTCTTCAGAGGTCTTTCAGCGGTTGCTAATTCTTGGAAAACAAACCAAGGTGGAAGCCAATTGACAGTTGCCAACGAACCTCTCTTTTCCTTGCAACATTAAATTGCGCGTAGTCAACGAGCGGGCTGACTCACGCAAAGAAGACTGGGCCGAAAACCAAGAAGACGTGTCTAGTCTCGAAATACCTTCATTTTCGGATAAAGTCAGGCAATGAGTACTCTTTGACATGAACCTTTTTATCTGTTAGTAAGGATATAGTATTGTCATCTGCTGTTTTACGCAGTTTATGGAATGACAAAAGAGAACAACGTTCTTTATAAATGTTAAAGAACGACATTAACTCAAGAGACATTGCAACATGTTTTAACACGAAAATAAAAAAATAATTGATTTGATTATAACGATAAAATCAAATTCAATATTTATTTAATTTTTATTTGTAAAAACATTCTTAGCTCTACAGAGTTTCAGCCAAATGAAGGGAATGAGAGAAGAGTACTTTGCTGCAAACGTTTAGCATAGACGATGGTAAGTGTGACTATTAACTGCATCGCTGAGATGTGTGTGCCGGACGACCGGTGGTCGGCAACAGTAGATGAGTTCCAAGGAAGGGCGAGGGGAGGGTGTTTGAAGGCGTTCACCATGCACGTCAAGGTCGCGGGCACGGTAACTAGCGAAGTAGAGGTCGCGGGCACTACGACTAGAACAACTGGCGCGAGATTTAAAAGGAAGGTTGCACAAATTGCTCCGGAGTGGCTGGCATCGCTGGAGACCTGGCCCATAACCCTCTTGGAAAAGTCATTTGGCAATGATTGCCCTAAGTTTGGCTACATAAGTTCCATTTCCTCTCCTAAAGCAAAGAAATGATCATTACAATATAATACATCAGTCAGATTTCAAAGTGCCAATTGAGAGTAAAATTAAACGTTTTGAATCAAAAGTATCTTGATTTTGTAATGGTGTTTACAGCTCATTAACGTTCTACGTACAAGTTAGGAGGTTTAACAAAGATTCTCGTTTGTTAAAAGAGCTCTCCGCCCGAAGGCGAGAATTGTTAACTTACAGAGACATGTTAATTTATTGAAGGATATATAGTAGAAATATGGCGCGCTGGATGGCCGAGGTGGCTTGAGAGAATGCCGGCTCAAAGCCTCCGTCCGAAGGGTCGCGGGTTCGCGTCCCGTCGTGGGCACGGTTGTTTGGCCCTTGCCTTTCATGTATGTGTGTTGTCGCGGAAGGCCTTGTAAGTCTGCTGATTACAGAACGAGGAGCTCGCAAGTGTATCAGCGTCTAGTGTAAATGATAATATGCATCCCCATAAGGAACACAGTGGGTACCCGGCGCGGATAGTCGAAACCGCCATCCCCTGAAGCTGAAAAATGTCCCAGAAAGAAAGAAGAAAACATAGCAGAAATATACCGTAAGAGTAGAAATTCAGTACGAAAAGTACAGAGTAAGACACAAAACAAGAAAAAAATATGTCAAATGGCTAACCCATAAGGCATAAGGGAAAGAAGAATAAGTTAATTTATTTCACATTTTTGCTATAAAAACAAATTACTGAATGATTAAATGTGTCTGTTTGTGTGTCTGTGTTTGTCTGTGCGTTACAGTGTGTGTGTCTGTGTGTGTCTCTGTGTGTCTGTGTGTGTGTCTGTGTGTGTCTGTGTGTGTGCATGTGTGTGTGTCTGTGTGTCTCTGTGTGTCTGCCTGTGTGTGTCTGTGTGTGTCTGTGGGTGTCTCTGTGTGTGTCTCTGTGTGTGTGTCCATGTGTTAGTGTCTGTGTAGGAGTGTGTGTGTGTCTGTGTGTGTGTCCGTGTGTGTGTCTGTGTGTATGTGTGTGTGTTTCTGTGTGTGACTGTGTGTGTGTCTGTGTGTGTCTGTGTGTCTGTGTGTGTCTGTGTGTGTGTCTGTTTGTGTCTGTGTGTGTCTGTGTGTGAATGTTTGATCTTCAGCGCTTTTTTAGGCGTCCGGAGGAAGTATTTTTCATCACGATTACGTACACAAACCAGAAATGACCGTGTAAAACGCTAGAATCATGTTCATCCAGTTTCGGCATCGAAACATAACGCGAAGAAACGAGCGTCCTTTTTCCATTCACTTGCTGTACAGAAAATGATGAAACAGGATGAAAAAATGACCGTGTGAAAGAAGGCTTAAGCAAATTGTGTCTTGATTGGCTTACAGTTGACGCCAGCCATGTCAAACCGCGCCCGCACGAACTAGTTACCATTTGGTAAGCTCGTCGTTCCTGCGACCGCTGGAAACTTCCCCTCACTTCGTTCGTGTAGCTTCGTTCGAACGTGTAGCTTTTCCCGGCGAAGGAAGTGCCCGGTGGGGGAGATACGGAAGAGCAAATCCCGCCAGCCGTTGCGCAGGCCGGTTCTGGAACTTACATTGCAGCCGGGCAGGAACACCGCCACCTCCTGGGATGTAGCATGGACTCTACTGAGGGGACTAATGACTACAGCAGTTCACGCACCGGAAAACAAAACAATCGACCAACCCAAGGGAGTTACGAGACAGATTGATTAATGATGCCGGGCGTGAGAACTGCTAGGGTCATTGATTTATTTATATATTTATTTGTCAAAAAACAGTAAAAAATGTATATGACGTGTGGGGAAAGAGATTTATCTGCGCATATTTTCTTGAGGGCCAGAATAAAAAAAACGAAAAAATGAATTTGGAAATTAATTATTTTAGAAAAATCAAAATATTTGAAAAGTGTTTGTTCCCGAGTTATAGAAAATCAATTTCAACTGTAAATGAACTACAAGCAAAAGGAGTGCTCAACAAAACGTGCGCATAGTGAAGCTACATTTACGTCCAGAAGCAAAACAAGGGGCCATCTCAGCATTTGCTCAATGGATCAGGGAAACTGGACAAAAACCTGATCGAGATGGGGGTCATTGACCCGGAAGCTGAAGCACATTACTTGTTACAGGCGTATTAAATATTTTTTTAAATTGTTCTGTATATTTTTAATTTGTCCCGTAAGTGTAGAGCATGTTTTATCGCGAGAGGTGGCGGTGGTCTTCTCCCGCCTGATGGCGAGATGCGGCTCCGAACTGCGGGTATTTCCCATCAGAGAGGCCCCGACCAACCCGGGACAAGCTCTAAGACTGATTGGTCTCCCGTGTAGTTCATGTAAGGGGAAGGATAGGACGAGAAAGAATAAGGAAAGATGGCGTGTGGTTCAAGGCCCGTTTCTTAGGGTACTGCTCCGGTGTTCGCGTGCTGTGGATCGGAGAAACCACGGAGTACCACCGATCAGACCGCCGCGCCGGGCGTTAGAGTTCTCCTGCAGACAGCAGCTGAACTCGAACTACGAACGTGTAGCCAGTTTCGAAAATCCTGCCACCGTCGGGATTCGTCCGCTGGGAGGCACTGCAGGGACGTCAGTTGATGACTGGAGCCACCTACGGCGATAGACGCGAGGCAGATGAGGGCGGGCCAGAGCGAGGAAGACGGAGCCGGCGCGGACGGGATTTTTTTTTTTTATTTTCCCCCCACCAGTTACCCTGGCGGGGCGGGAATTTATTCAGTAAAGGGGTACACATTATTATGCTCCAGCTGTGAAGCTTATGGAGCTTGGGGCGGGCTGTATCTTAAAAAGACTAGGTAAAAACTACTTAATGGTAATCTTAAATCTATTTACAAGATTAGCCTCTTTGGGCCTATCCTAGATTTATACAGATTTCTGAATTTAATTTATCTATCTTGAGTTCTTAGGAAAGTTCAATTATCTTCTTTTTTTTTTCTTTTTTGACACTCACACACTCGTTCATTCTTATGACTATATTTACAACACATTCGCTCGCTCATTCGCTCACTCATTCGTACTCATTCACTCACTCCTGCGCTGGAGACCACGCGGACGGGACAGGGCAGGGCCGGGCGCGAGGGCGGCGGCCACTTGCGCTCGTTGGCGCGCGTCTGCGCGGGCGGCGCCGGCGGCGCGGAGGGGCGCCGCGTGCTTGGCGCAGACGGGCCCTGCGACGGCCTCTGGTTCGCAGAGTGCGGCCGCACCCACCGACAGGATCCAAGCGCCCCGCTCTCTATAATAACTCCACGCTCTCCACTCCAATATAATAACTGTAAATAAAACTAGGCTAGGCCCAAAGAGGCCAGCCATGTAATAGTTTTAAGTTTGTAATAAGTTAGTTTTTAAGTTAGTATTTTTAAGATACAGCCCTCCCTAACTCCAAAAACCTAATCGGCTGGAGTACAAATGTATGCCCGTAACTGAATAAATTCCCGCCCTTCCAGGGCCACTGGAGGGGGGAAAATCGAAAAAAAAATCGACTCCTCCGCGATGAATTTTTCATTGATTGACTAGTGATTCCGGGCGCGTCAACGGCTTAAGTCACCAGTCCCGTAAGTGTAGTGTATGTCCCCCCTGGATGGTGAGACCTACCCGTCGGCTAGCGGGGTTTTCCCCAACCACTCACCTCCAGCAGGGCATCGTCCCAGCCGGGATACGGGAGAAGCTCGAAGCTCTCCACAGGTCTCCCAGCGTATGTGGTAGTGTAGTGCATGTTAGTGTAAGTGTGTGTGTGTAAGAGGGAGAGGATAGGACAAGGTAGAAGAAGGAACGATCACGCGCCGTCCACGGCCTTTTTGTTTGAGTACTGCTCCGGCATTCGCCTGGTTTGGATCGGAGAAACCACAGAAAACAACCGATCAGAGCAATCGGTCGCTAGGATACTCCTCTAGACAGAGGCTGAATTCGACATAGCTACGTAGCTAATATTGAAAATCCTGCCACCGTCGGGACTCGAACGCTAGGACCTCACGGCCAATGGCACTGGAATGGCATGAAGTGATGCCCTGAGCCACCTAATCCGGTTGATCGATCCGTGTGGAATGAGTGGTGCACAAAGCGCATTCGCTGAAAGTTCGTGTTTCTCACGGTTACCCTACCCCTCTGTGTGCTATTGTTCCACCATCATTAAAATATTATCAGGATCATCCATTCATCAGAATCTTACATCTCATCGAAGAAGCTAGGAGGGAAAGTTTAGAATTGTAATATAGATAATAAAATTAAAACGTCGCACTAGTGAACTTGTTCGCGCACTAGTGAACTTGAACTTCTTAGCAAAGGCGGTTAACTATGGAACCTCGATTTGATTCCTATTCGATGTACGTGAGATTGCTGGTTGGCGAAAAACAAATTTGACATTTTTTCAAAATGATTTTCTTGTATCTCATTCGTTTACCATTATCCTCACACAAAGTTGTGTACAGTCAACAACGTTTGTACTGAATACCAGCGAATAAAGATAATTTTTGGAATAATAAGTAAAAGTAATCACTTCTTAGGTATAAACGGGCGAAAAAGGAAATAACGGTGGGGTATTGAAGCGAAGGCATATGCCAGATGACGCGTGCAGCATGTGATAGAGGTTGCATTGGCAGATGTGGCAGTTATGATAAAACACACGTTTCGCACCTTTCTGTGTTGCAAGAATTCATTAATGCAAGAATAGATGGCAGAGCTAATTAGGAATAAAAACTTGACGGAGGTGATCATGTACACCAATCTGAAATAGGTGTACTTGAGGCAAGAAGGATTGGAGGAACAGAAGTAATAAAATGAGTTGTTAAAAGCGAGGCGTAGTGAAAGTTTAATAAACAACACGGAGAGTGAGTAAGGAACACTTACTGGTGATTGCGACGTCCTTGAAAGGGATAATTTACTCTCCTCATCACTTCAGAATACAATCATTTCTGAATTAGAATCGGTCAATTCACGGACATTCAGTTGAAGCACCGACAATGAACACGAACTAATACGCGAACTCATTGATAATACTCGAACAGTAGAAATAACCCTACTTCCTCAGGACAACATTCGTCTGATATCCCGGGATAACTCTCCTCGACCAATATCACTCCAATCCATTACCTCCTGACCTACCAATAAGCTTTAGATTAGCCGCTATTTTGATCGTAGAGATATACGCTTTAAACATAGCTCTCAAATACTGTGTTGGTCTGAAACGTTCAGTGCTTGTCATGTTTGCGTGACTCTACGGAACGATATCAAAGATAAAAAACATAGTATCTCTAAACCACGCATATCAATATGAAGCTTTGGGATTACGAAGCAAAATAGAAATTACCCCCAAAAGTCAATTTTAGTTAATCAAGTTTTTAAGATTTTTTATTTTCACATTCACAAAAGCATTCGATGTACAATTCTCAACGCATCAACTATCTCAATTTGAGACACGAGGAATGAGAGAGAGTTGATTCCAGACGCATCAATTTTCAGGTCTTTAGATTCGTAAGTGTAGTTCATGTTATACCACAGGAGGCGGTGGTGTTTCTCTTCCACTGGAACGTGAAATTCTACAAGTCGTCTCTCAGACTTTCCTCTCCTGTCATCTCCTCCAGCTGGGCAACTCCCGAGGCACGTTTTAAGGTCCCGTCTAGTTCACCGACATTTGCGCCATTGTAGTGCGTGCGTTTGTGTAGGGTGTGTGTATGTGTTTTGGGTGTTTGTGTGGGTAATGAAAGAGAAGGAATAGGAACGACAAAGGAAAGATCGCACGCCGTTCGTGACCAGTTTGTTTGTGTACAGCTCCTCTATTTGCCTGGTATTGATCGAAAAAAAAAAGCGATCAGAGCAGCTGGGCGCTAGAATTCTCGTCCAGAGTGTAGTTGAATTTGATCCTAGGAATCTAATGTAGAGAACCCTCTCGGTCAGAAATCGAACCCTAGGACATTCTAGGCAACAATATTCGAGGTAATGACGTTGCCTTTAAGCTACGCAACCGATTGACACACCAGAAAAGTCACCTAATTTGGAAATGTAAATTACGTGATACAGTAGTTGAAAATATTGATGCTTCCTGTTTGAGAGACGTTTAAATCAAATAATTCAATCGCTGATCATTTCCATTTATTTACTATTATTTATCAACGAAAGAATCGAAGTGCGGTTCGATCGATCGGGAGCAGCTGCCACGCCTCCCTCGCGGAGAGGTGGCTCAGGGCATCACCTGATGTCACTGCAGTGCCTCTGACCGGGAGGCCCTACGCACTGTTGGTTCGAGTCCCTTCAGTGGCAGGATTTTCGACACTAGCTACACAGCTAGGTTGGATTCAGCTCGAGGGAAATTCTAGCGGCTAGCTCTCTTATCGGTAGTTTTCCATGGTTTCACCGATCAACACCAGGCTAACCGGAGCAGTAGCATAACAAAAGAGCAACTGACCGCGCGCAATCGTTCCTTCCTCTTCCGTATTCTAACGTCCCCCCTTAATTACATACATTTACACTTACATTGCACGTCGAAACGAGCCGAGAGCTTAGACCTTGTCTCGGCTAGGGCAGTGCCGCACTGTTGGGGGATACTAAGTCGGAGAGACTCCCCTCAAGCCGACGGATAGGTTGGCGCCGGCTCTCGCCATATAGCAGTGAAGATCACCATTCCCTTCTGAGATAAAACATGAACCACATCTACGGGCCTAATGTCCTTAACAGTTGGCGCGCGCAGAATCACTAACCAATTAAACACACGGTGGCGAGCGCGGAGGCGACACACGGGAACAACGAGAGGGTAGCGGACGCGGGTGGACGGAGTCTTCCTGGAGCGCTGTTCCGCCGCTTGTCTGCGTGGGCGCGCACTAGCGTACCCGCCCCCGCCCCGCCCCCGCCCCCGCCGCCGTGCCGTCGCCGGCCGAGCGGAGCGTCTCGCCGCGGGGCGCCGTCGCTTAGCGCACTTTGCGCGCGCGCGATAACGCTAAAATACAACGCGCCCCGCCCCCGCCACGCCCCCGCCCCGCGCCACGCCTCGCAGCCGCTCTTCGCGGGTGACGCACGTGGCTTCCGCTGGCGCGGCGGCGGCGGCGGCGGCGGCGGCTGCTCCAGACTTGCAGACGTCCGCGCCGCCGCGACCGCTGCCAATAAGTCGCAATCTATCTCCGCAACCCACGTGCGACGCCCGCTAGCGGTGTACCGCAAGGCTCAGAAACGTTGCTGATGACGTTTGAGCTTGCGTATGATTCTGTTTGCACTTAAGAATCTGCTACGTTAAGTTTAATCGAGATGACTACTAGCAATAAAGTGCGCTTTAGTCTTTTAGCTGACTTCGTTCATGTCATAAGATAGTTTTTTCAACGATGAATGAAGCGCTGAATGTTGGCTGTTGACACACAAAACCTTTCTGCGCATGAATAGCTTGTACAAAAGATACTACAATTTGTAACAAACTACGTAATGAGTTCAGTTCCACACTCATTGAAAGGAATTAATTAATACCTTGTGACATTATCTACTCACAAAAAAGTCTGTCAACAGAACGTTTTCTCATATTTCAGGTTTTGAGAGTATCAGATTTGGTTCTCGGTTGCTACTCATGTAAATTAACACCATAATTGTATCAGCAATCTTATTCCACATCACGATATTACGATATTTTTTAGGTTTATTAGGCATATTATCAACTTTTTTTAAATATTTTGTAACTTTGCTATTTTATTTACGGGTCAAAGGGTATTTTCTGTGTAAATAAATAAAAATAAGATTTACATTAATTCTTTCCACATTCATGACAACATTTCCCTAACATTATTAATAATAAATGTTTCAAATCGAAATATACTCCCATACTGTAATTTGTTTACAGAAATCTGAAGATGAACCAGGATTTAGGTTAATCATCCTATAGAATATGGGGAAAGACTATTTCTTCCTATTTTATGCAAATGGGATTTGGAATTTTGCAAGTGGGACGGTTGTTATTAGCAAAAGCTAATTTTTCAAGTTCTACTCCTAAACATATGAAGGTGAAAGAACGTCTATCTGAAAATGCACCGTCTACATTCAAGAGAGTGAATGAAATAACTTAAGATCCAGACCTGTCAAAAGCTCTAAATGTGGCCTATGATCTATTTTATGAATCGTCGCGTTTGTTTCATTCTCGCGTTGACATTTCCGACGGTCGTCTGTTTACCACGTCGCGTGATGAATGGGATCAGATCATTTAACCTGCGTGATGCGCGGCCGCTTGCGTCAGGCGAGTGGCGCGCACCGCCAAGTGGAGGAGGGAAGCGGGAGGAATCGTGAGCGCGCGGACCGGTTGCAACCGCCTGCGTGCGGCTTCTTTGTTCAGCGAATTGGAGCAATCATGTGTAACGAATACATACTGCGTACTCTCGCTCGGAAGGGCGGCATGCTAATGCTCTCCAACAGAAGCGTCTCGTTTCTCATCGTTTGGGGGACACTATTCACTACGACGTATCTATTTTGCTGACATAATTTAACAGTACAGAACTAGTATTGAACTAGTATGGCGGGTTGTTCTTCACCCTAGGGTGTCTCTCGCATCCCAGCCTCCGTATCTCTCTATTGTTGAAGTCTTCATTTCTCAGTCCTTTTCTGGCCATTGCCTCTTCCACTCCTTCTCCCCACGTAAGTCTAGGTCTTCCTCTTCTTCGATGGCGAGCTGGTTGCCATTTTCACAGTATTTTCGCCCAACGTTCCTCGCTTATTCTTTGCATGTGTCCATACCATTTTAGTCTTTTCACTTCTATTGTGTCAATTATATGAAAACTTAATTAAACGTAGAAGGAAACGAAGAAATTAAACGTAATGCGGAAGTAAGTTTTAATATAATAGTATTGTATTAAATTGTATATTTTCTCTGAAAATCATTTTAATAAGTGTTCAATTCTACAAGTTTTCTTGTTTTCAAGTCACTTTTAATCCGTTTAAATAAATTATTCTTCTAAAATACCTAAATGACAGTTTTGTGTTCCCTCCTATTTTACTTAAAAGCAAAATATATTTGTCTAACAAAGTTAATGAGTTTCACATAGAAATACAATTATTGAATATATTATGCATTACATTGTCAGAGTTCATCAGCGTTTTATCAATCAAACACACGCGTCACGTTAATTTTCGATAACTGATTTATATTACTTTTATAAGTCGAGCAATATTACTTTCTCTGAAAATAAATTGTGTGAATGCCGATGTGGTGGTGTTGACATTATCATGGGCAAAATAATCGATGTCATGTTCGTTGACTTAGATTCACGTTGAAAACGATGACTTCCAATGTTTCATCGAAAATAAAAACAACATACAATAAGAAACAGCGCAACCGTGAAACATGTTAGATAAAGATTTTGAGACACCGTTACTTGAAGATATTTCGCTGGTAAATACCATAAAAATTAACATTATACCATTCATTAGAAAGGTTTTGAATTTCACAAAACTATCTAAAATCTCGTTGCCCTACTCGTTGATAGGATTCTTATTTTTCGTGAGGGTATCCAAACCGAACTGTGAGCTCTCGGTTAATTGATTGGTTATTTAGTGTTTGCGGGGCATCAAAGGCGGCGGTCATTAGTCCCGTAAGCGTAGTACATGTTTAAAAATCGAAGGTGGCGGTGTTTCTCCCCCGTTGGATAGAGAGATCCCACGTGGACCTACACGTCTGTTTGCGGGGTTTTCCTAATGGAGGTGCGTATCTCCTGACAGTGGGACACCGCCCCAACCGAAGATCCTCTAGGCTTCCGATTGGTCTCCCGATATGCGTGGTCGTGTTATTAACGTATGTGTTGGTATGTGTAAATAAGTGGTGAAAATAGAACAAGAAAGATCGCGCGCGGTCCATGGTCCGTTTATTACAGTAGAGCTGAACATTTGTTTAGTGTTGAGCTCAGCAGTTGCCTAGTGTTGATCCAAGAAACCAAGGAACACTACCGACTAGTGCAGTCGGGCGGTAGAATTTTAACTCCAGACAGCGGCGGAATTCTTCTATCTGGCGTCGAAAATCCGTCGGGATTCGAACCCTAAGAAAAGATATCCATGTCAGAGACAGTGCTGAGAGCTCTCGGAGATGAACGCAGAAGCAGAGAACGCGTAATCTCTCTTGCCCTGCCCTAGAGACCCGAATGAGGCCTAGTCATCGGAGTGGGAGAACGAGTCAAATGACGCGTCTATTCTGTGTTTTTCTTGTTTACACTGCTTTTATGAGCAAAACCATTGGTTGGACTTTTGCACATCTCTTCGAATACCTAACAAGAAATCGCTTTATACTATATAACGCCAGAAATATTCGCTTTTGAACAGAATATTTCAACACGGAGCAATTACTTTCTAAATTTTCGCTGGACATATTCGTATGGATAAAATAAATATTTCTGGCTGTTCTAGCCAGGGGACACAGTTTAAAGACGGACCTTCTGCCTAAGCAATCAAAATGAACTCTCCACCATCTCTGAAAATGGTCTGGAGTCCTCAACCTGCAGTAGTCGGGCCCGGTCTATCAGTCCGCACGAATTTTGTTTGAATTTTCATTAAAATCTCTTTGATCTTAAGAATCACATGATTTCAGAACCTTGCTACAAAGGGATATTTCAAATTATTCTTTTATTTATTACTTTCCTGTATAGATATGAATATAAGGAATAATTAACATAGTATAGGAGAAATGTATGTGCTGCGAAAAATCAATTTCGAGATTTCAACGGAAATACGCGTTTTGGGGTCCCCTGATACAGAAAAAGTGTTTTTTTCAAAACGTCCGTCTGTCCGTCAGTGAACAACACTAGCGCCTAAACTATACGTACGATTTTTTCCAAAATGGATATTCCCCGGTCGATCTGACTCCACTCGAGGCACTGCGATTTTGAAAAACTTTCCTCAAAATTTGGGAGTACTTTACATGAAGTTACCTGGACATTTTCAACCTTTTCTCAAAAGCGACTCCAATTTTTTTCTTTTCATTTTATTTCTTGTAGAAATATAGTAAAACACTTATAAAGGTCCGCTTTTCACGGCTAACTCTAAATTTTCGAAAATTGAAAGACTTTGAATTGTTTTCGGCGTCTTCCTACTACTACAACAGGGAAGATAGAGATTTTTGGTTCAAATAAAATTTGTTCTCCGTAGTCAGTTCTTTCATTAAGGTCATGTACATTTTTTGAAACTTTTTTAGTTTTCGCGCAAAATGGCGTGCAATATTTGCAATTTTAAAAAATTACAAAAACAAGATTTTCTCAAAAAGGCTCCAAATTTTTTCTTTAAATTTTTGGTAGTGAAAGTGCCTAATGTACTCTATGAGAGTACATTATCGAACGGATAGTGCGAATTGCACTTTTTAATATGACGTAAAGTACTCTTCGGGGTATTTTTTTTCAAAAATGTCACAAATGTAACTTTTTCGAAAGGTCTTTCACACCGTTAATATGGACATTCCCAGAAACTTGTAAACACTATTGTAATTGTGAATTAAAGTGCTTCAAATGACTTTTAATGAAAAATTTTACATATAAACTTGCCATTTAGTACGAAATTCTACTGTTCTTTAATATTCTTAAAATAATATTTCCGTTTTACTGTTAAGAAACCGAACAAATAAGAAAATGTAAAAAAAACTACTATGGGCCGCGATAAATGGCAGGTGACCAGAGAATGTGGCAAATCAGAATAGCTAGCCGAGACCAAAAGAAATAGAAAACGAATACGGGAAAGTTCTGTGCCATTCTGTAGCACCACTAGATTTTCACGAGTGCAGTGGTATCGGGGTTATCAGCAATTACAAACACCTGGTTCGTCGCGAAATTCGTCTTACCGTTTTGTATATTTTTTACAAAACTTTGATCAAATAGTCGTCAATAAATTCACAAATTTGATACATAAACATAAAATGTGAAATACTTAAAGTAAGTTAAGGAATTCGTCTTCGATTGTTATGAATTTATTACGTTTATCCAAGTTTGTCTACGTGCTTGTGCTGAGTTCGTTGGGGCTACTGACGTTTCAGAATATGACGCGACTCAGTGGACAGTGCAGGGAACCGCAAAGATCTTAGCTCTCTGTACGTGTTACACTGGTAAACTGTAATATATACCTCTTATTTTACTTGTGTAATATCACTGCTGTTGCCATGGTGACGAGTGCTCCAGCTGGGTCATATATTCGAACTTATTTTAGTTTCGTTCGGTTATGGTCTCAGCAACATATTAAATGACTTAAATACGGTTGGCTATTTTTGTTACTTCTGGAAAAGTGAACTTAGTTTAAGTTCCCCGAAATACTTTTAAAATCGAAAGAGTTGAATTTGATAAAGGTCCTAGCAACATATTCAATGAATGTAATATAGTTGGATATTTGTGTTACTTCTGGAAAAGTAAACTCAACACAGGAAAGTTACCCGAAACTTCTTTTAAATCCGAAACAGCTTCGTTCGGTTATGGCTTCAGCAACATATTAAATGAATAAAATACATTTTTGGTTTCCGGTTCACTGTTGAAACTGTTTTATCCTGTTTCGCTTTCGTGTCTCGTGTGAAGCTGGATCCAATCTCCGTGCAGCCGTCTGCGGGTGGGAGTGGGAGAATTGGGTGGGGGGTGGTGGTGGTGGGGGTGGTGAGAGGGTGAATGGTGCGAGCTCCATCAGGTGCTGACGCGCGGCAACCGCTCCGAACCAACTGCTTGTGGCGCCCCACGCGGGCGTGCGGGCGGGCGGAAATAGGCCTAGCAGCGGCCACTCATCGGGCCGAAATAGACTTGCGCTCTACTCGCTATTTCAAAACAACCATTGCTATGAATTGGACTTCAATAAGATGCTTGTTGAGGTCAAATAATCGAATACATCACTATACGGAAGACAAATGAAAACCCAATTAATTATTATTACTATTATTTGAACGTAGTTTTACTTTAAATTACTTTTAGGTTCTATTTTATATACGTTTTAATTTTTGTCTAAAATCGAAGCCGTCTCAAATACATTAATATACATTAATATAGTAGATGTATTTATCTAAAATTATACTCGTATCATGAAGTTATTATTTTCCCATGGAAATATATGTTGATAACATTTCATTAACTATTTCATTCTCTGAAATTAACATTTTCGCTAGTGAAAATGTATTTCATTCTCTATTTACTAAACAAGTTGATACATTTATTTTTTCTATTTACTTATGAAGGAGATTAAAATATAAATGGAGTTCAAATTATATTTGACACCATCTGTATTTAATATATTTAATTAAGAGAAAGGCCAAGAATGTGTTGTACTTAAATGAATACAAACAGATGAATTGAAAATTAAATGATAAATTTCAAAAAACTCTCTTTGTCTAATGCTCATTCCTCAAAACATGTCCATTGGACTACCCTTTTGTATGAGCATTGAGCATTTTTACTTTCCCGTATACGTACGTAGATACGGAATATATATGTACTGTAGCGAAAGTTACGTAATACTGTGCGAGAAGACGGTGGATTTTCGGCAGAAAAAAATCATTGCCGGGCCCTGATAACGAAAAAGTGGATAAATCCACTTGTTCAGCCGATTTTCTCCAAAATTGAAATTCGCCGATCGACCTGACTGTTCTTGTGGACTCTTGAATTTGAAACAGATATTTCGATTTTGGGGGTACTTTACATGAAGCTCCTGGGACACTTTCAAAATTAAAAAAAAATTGCGCCAACAATTTTGACTAAAGTTTGTTGTTGGATGGTCTGTAGGTCGTTTAAGAGAATGGCACAGGTTTAATGTTGGTTAAGAACTCTGATTTTTCGCAAACTGAAAAAAAAAATCGGTGTCTTCCTACAATTACACACTTGAAGATAGCGATTTTTCCTTCAAATGAAATTTGTTCTCCAATATTATTTCTTTCTTTAAGATCATGTACATTTTTTTGATAATTTTAGTAGATTTCGCGCAATATTGCGTGTAATCTGTGTTTTTAAATTACAAAAACAAGATTTTCTGAAATACTGCTCCAGATTTTTTCTTTAAGTTTTGGTAAGGATAGGGCCTAATGTACTCTATGATATCACATAAACGCCATATAGCTCACTTCTTTGCTTTTTCCAAAAATTATTATTAGGCCCTACTCTGTATATACGTACGTATACGGGAAATGCTTGTTAAATTTACATGTATTCTCAATGGTTTATTATTCCTATCAAGCAATCCGCAAAGCTTTATTGAAATTTGCGCAACAATACTTCAAGGGATATTTTAAAACTACGTTGTTGGTAAACTACGAAGTGGCAGTGATGTTTTATTTAGTAGAGTTTGTGTTTACAAATTAGGCTTTTAGTAATTATTTAAAACCTATTTTATAATCATTATTTTTGTCCGTGTTGCGAAGTATAGAATATACATGTATTCACTGAACGAAAGCTCACTTATCTATCCATATGTTACCATTTAGACTGTCAAATTAAAATGTACTTTGGGCGGCGATAGATGGCAGCTGGCTAGTGTATGTGGCATGTCCGAATAGCTAGCCGAGACCAAAGGAAATAGAAAACTAATACGGGAAAATCTGTCTTATTCTGTAGCACCTCTAGTTTAACTTGACACCACATGAGTGACACTACCTAATACTTTCTCACTGTCATATTCGCCGCCCAGTTGCGACTCAACAATGGTCTCAATAGCATTATCCGTCACTTGCGCCGCTACCTGGCCGAACAAATATGGAATCTGATCAAACTGGGAATTGCGGAAGATTTAATTTCGTCATGCTCATGGCCCGAGTTTTCTTAAATGGGAAAAGCGCGACATCACACTGAAAATTTTACGTCCTTCGATAATCCACTGCACTTAGCAGCGTTTGAAATTACGAAATCGAGTTTGAATAAAACATATTACTTTTTACTGTTTGTGCGGAAGCAAAAAGTAACGTGTTTCTCTGCGTATCTTTTATTTTTCTTCGCTCCCATCTACCAATCAGAATGTTTATTAACAAGTACAGCCAGAAATACTTCATAATGATCCTAGGGTATTCTACGCTAGGAATTATAACTTAAATTTAAGAAAATAATTTTAATTATAAGAAATATGGGAAAATGCGTGGCGGGTTGCCTACATTTTAAGAAAAACTATAGTGTATTACCAAGTCATCACAATTGAATCGCGACTACATAAACACTTCTCCGATTTCACTTGCACATAAACGAGGAAAATGAATTTAAAAAAGGGCAGTGATGTATTATTTGGTAGCATTGCCGTTTCTACTGCAGCGTCGCTGATAGGTAGATTGTAAAATTTGATTCCCTACCGCGGTGTTGTCAAGATCTTCTACTGGTGGTTATGGCACGCGTCGTGGCACCGTAACATGCCACGAGCTTCTCTGCGCAACTAGTGTCGGGAAAGGGGGGGCTATCACGAGTAGTAGTAACCCCGCCGTTTTACAATAGGGATGGCGTTGTCGCTGGTGGCGGGGTGATGAACTGCGTGGAGGGGCGATATATAAAAGCATCGTATAAAAATGCCCTCTTCTTTTGAATGATACATTGAAGCTTGTTATTGCCCTGGATACGAAGCTCGATGTACACTGCATAACTTCCCTGGACCGAGTGGTTGCGAGGGAAATATTAAAACAGTTGAATGATGCTACATGTCTTACGGAGGGAATTATGAGAGGGTATTACGAAAGGGAATTATGGATGGAAATATGAAATGACAAACCGAGACAAGCTTAACAACCAGTTAATTAGTAAATGGGTAAACACGAATAATTAACATTAGGTAAAAATAAAATGATGTATGCACCACGGTGTTAACTGGTTTTAATGATCTCGGGTGACAGAAAGGCCTCGAGTATTTCGTCGGCGCTCGATCGCTAGAGGGAGCGGATTTTGATGACCTAAAACATCGCGAAAAATGATCAATAAAATGCTCTTTCAAAAATGCCCTAAACCAAAGAAAAATGACGTAAAAAATTTGATCAAAACCACTTGACATGAACAACTGAAGAAGTTGGATATATTACTGATGTAATCAAGACTTCTTCCTTTTGTTTAAGTGAACTCAAGTTTGCAAACGTTTGGTTTGGACTGTTCATGAAAGGAAAATCTCTGCCTTTATTTATTTCAAAAGCGGCCGAACTGCCAATAGGCGTCACAGGAACCTTAGATTACATAGTAGGCCTACTCACAACGGCTGACGTTACAACATACGAGAGAAGAAAAAGAATAGGCCACTCAGAAATTCTGTTGTGAACATTTGTTGCATCTCATAAATATTGTTTGAAGCAAGTACCATTAAAATTATATTAAAACCGATGAAATCACCGAAAAAATGCATTAAAATGACGTAAAAAGGTAAAAAATGACTTATTAGTGGAAATCGAAGAAAAATGCAAAAAGAAAATGATCTATAAAAATGGGTCATTTCGTTTTGTCATAACATAAAATGAATTTCTATACCAAACGGCGTTGTTCTAAAGTGGAAAGAAACAAAATGACAATTTATTAAAATCCACCCCCTACTTATAACACTCGCGGTGCATAAATAGCTATTAGCGCAGTCCGTTTCGTGCACGGCGCGCTGATCTGGGTTTGCGCCGCGCGCGCGCCTTTGGCCCCGTGCTGAGGCCGCGGGCGGGCGGGCGGGCGGGCGGGCGGGCGGGCGCGCGCTGGAGCGGCGCAGGTGTAATTGTGTTGCGGGCTAATTGGAGCGCCACAGTCGCCGCGGGCGATTGACTCCGTCGTTTCGCAACGGCCGCCGCCTGCGACGCCTTCGCCGACAGGCGTCGCGGCGCGGCGCGGCGCCTCCGCTCTCGGGTGCTGGCGACGCGGGCAACTAGATATTTCGGGAAAATAGAGCGAAATTGCCAATCTGGCGTTTTATTACCACGTCAATATCGTTATCTACTGCGTGAAACTAAGGGTAGAGGCTAATACATGATAAATTTCGATTTCCAATTCGTGTAACAATTAAATCAAAAGATGTTCGTACTCTTGTTGGAAAGACTGCAATGTGATTGTTTTAAAATAACGATACGGCCATAATTGTCCATGCAATTAAAGTAAAATTGTCATTTTTGTCACGTGCGCATCGGCAGCTCTCACTACAAGAGACACTTGGCTAAATGCCTTGGACTTACTTGTTTAACCCGTTCGCACCAGTTCTAACCCGTTCGCGCCGACTCGACTGTAACCCTACACCTCATGAAGATAAATGGACTCAAAATGTTTCTGCAGTTTTCATCTAATTAAAATTTTGATTTCTAATAAATGATTGTGTTTTTAATCAATCCAACAAAACAAATAATAAAATTAACTAATGATTGTGGCAGATATAAATCTCTAAATGTAGATTGGAAACGTAATGATGGACGCAAAATTTAAAAATGGAGCTCTTAAGAAAATATTAATGAACTCGGTTCGAACGTGAATGGATTAAACACGGTTAACACTCAAATGTTTCCTTATATATACTAAAAAGAATCTAGGGAGAAAAATATTACACGAGATACGGATAAAATGCTTTTTAACATAAAAAGAATAAAAAACAAATGATGTTTTGTGAAAAAACGGGATGCTTTCGAATCATTCGGAAGAACATAATATATATCCAGGTCCCGGCAGTGGTTGAAATGGGCAGAGGAGGATTCAGAGAATTTCCATGATCGCTAGTCTATTCACTGCTGCTGCACAAAATTACTTCCGCCTTCCCTCAATCACAATATCTCCTGGTGTAAAATGGATTGTGGCAGCTAAATATCAAATTTGGCAACCAAACATCGAGGTCTGGATCGATGAAGTTCAGTGTTCCACGGGAGGCCCTGAGGGCACTCCAAGCTGGAGCCACTGTTCTCTGGCAACGCAGGTGGGAATCGAAATCCACGGGCAAAGCCACATACGCCTTTTTACCCAGTGTAAAGCTTGTAAAGATTTTAAGCACTTCAGGACCACAGCTGAAACAACACATTATTTCCTACCATGGCTCGTTCAGGAACAAACTCCACGATATCGGCCTTAAAGATTCCCCCACCTATGATTGCGGG
This sequence comes from Acheta domesticus, assembly GCA_031308135.1. NCBI lineage: Eukaryota > Metazoa > Arthropoda > Insecta > Orthoptera > Gryllidae > Acheta > Acheta domesticus. The sequence continues at coordinate 260,983,900 of JAHLJT010000631.1, read as the reverse complement.
GGAGGGGGGGAGTCCGATCTGCATCTGCTCCGCGATTGCCCGGGGCACGGATTTGAGATAAAGCAAGGTGTCCAATAAAACACACCCTTGTAAGGTTCGTGTCGATTGCCAGATTTTATTATGCTTTAAAGCAATTTGCCAGAGAGATTATATCGAAACAAATATCTAAGATACATAAAATGGGTTACTCGTGGAACTTACTGAATTAATACTTGCCCTGTACGTACATAAGGAGAGTAGAGTCACTTGACCTAAACAATGCATATGAAATCTACTAGGGCAGTTCGGGTGAGTCCTACTCATATCGGGCAGACAATGTAAAATGAATGCCAATTTCAATAGAATTTTACGGAACTCTGCGTTCGGAGATCAGAGGTAACAGACCTATCTCCAGCAGTTGTCTAATTTTTTTAATAAATACTTTTTCGGGCACTTTCCGGGTAGGAAACCGACTCTGCTGTTCGCGCACCTGTGTTTGAGGACTATTTTATATATAACGAAAATAATGACTGCCCATTTTCCGTTAGCGCCACTTTGCGGCATATTCACGTGTTTGTGGTATTTCTCGAAAAAGTAAATTTGCCAAGCAATAAGCGAAGGCTTTGTTCACAATAGGAAGAAAACAGCACTGATCATAGCGAACAATTTGTGGTTCAGAGTGAATGGAAATTATAAAAATGAGATTTATTTCATCTTGAACTAAGAGGAAATGAATATCCGTTTCTTGCATGTCGCTTCTGATATAATTTAACATGATCTATTAATTTATTTATTTTCTTACCGCAAAAACAGTAAAAACTGTACGAGGGAGAAGTATAATCTACACACGTTTTCTTGAGCTTCGTAATTTCTACCTCACATATCCCTACTTCATCATATAATTAGTATAGAACAATTGTATGCAAAGTACTTACACTTTGTACAAAGTACTTACACGTTAAACTTTGCACACGTTTTTGACATAAATTAATTAATTTCTTGTTTTAAAAAGAATTCTGTACAATATAAATGATCTCTGCCGCAGTACGTTTGGTGAGCACTGATCATTTCAGCGTCTTAATTTTCTGCAACCCGATCACCACATAGATTTAAATTACAGGTTCACTAAAATGAAATTTCGCAATCAAAACTACCAATTTTTGTGATGTGTTTTAGTGTGATAACGAAATTTAGAACTGTATTGCAGTACTAAATAGCAATTTGTAAATGCCCAACTATAGTAATTCGCCTCTAAAGGAATGATGAACCCTTTAGGAGAAAAAGAAGACAGGCAATTCTCCGAGAAACAATCTAAAGAGGACGCTGACGAAGAGAGTGTAAAATTGTTCAAGGGAATTTAATTTAAGTAAATATTTGGAGCAAAAAGGAAACAATTGATTGAAGTAGCGTTTGACTATCTCAAGAACATTGAAAGTAAAGAGAAACAACGAAATATTGTTCCTCTTTACTTTCATAATTTTAGTTATATTCGATACTTGTATTTATGTCCAAAACGTGGTATTGAAGGCCGAAATGGTTAGAATGTATTGATTGCACTCGTCACCGCGAACCGATTGAGGGATGGGTTCATTAGGGAAGGAATTTGAAATAGATATCTATACCTCATATCTCGTGTGTATAGTGCCTTGGAGACGCGTTTTCATGATTCTTCGATAAGATGTGCCCGGAATTGCGGGTGTTCGAGATCTTTGATACCCCGTCGAGAGAAAAGGGCCAATGACTCCGGATGGAGAAAATTGAATAAAAGTAAATTCATAAAAATATGAATGGAACAAATGAGAGTATTAAAACCGAATAAAAAGATTCGTCTGCTTGAGCATGCAATTGTTTGCCGCGCCGCCCGAGCGCACTAACCCTCTCGGCGCCGCCGCGTCCACCGAGCGCCAGTGACGCCTTGCACGGCCGCGCACCGCCGCGCGGCGTCTGCCAGCCCGGCGGCGGCGACAGCGGAGGCGATGAGGGTGGTTGGGTTTGTAGCGGTGGCGGCGGTGGCAGTGGCGGGGGCGGGCGCGGTAGAGATGGCAGAGGCGGCGGCGGCAGCGGTGGTGGTGGTGGTGGTGGTGGTGGTGGTGGCGGCGGCGGTGGAGGTGGAAGTGGTGGTGGTGGTGGTGGTGGTGGTGGTGGCGGCGGTGGCAGTGGCGGTGGCGAGGGCGGGGGCGGTAGAGATGGCAGAGGTGGCGGTGGTGGTGCCGTGGTCGGCGTGGCGAGGGGAAGGGCGCGGTAGGTGTGGCGGTGCCGGCGGCGGCGGCGCCAGGCCGACCCCAGGCCGCCCAGACGGAGTGGGGGGGAGTGGAGGCGACTGACGCATGCGCCCGCGAACGGGGAGCGTGCCGCTACGGCGCGGCCGTGCGCGCGCCCGGTCCGCCGCCGCCGTAAACAAGCGAGTCACGCGGTGCGCACGCCCGTCTGCCTGCGGGCGGCGGCGGCGGCGGCGGCGGCGGCGGCGGCGGCGGCGGCGGCGGCGGCGGCGGCGGCGGCGGCGGCGGCGGCGGCGGCGGCGGCGGCGGCGGCGGCGGCGGCGGCGGCGGCGACCAGGGCGCCAGCGTCGTCACCCGCTCCTTCTGCTCCGCCCGCCCTATTCGGCCGCGGAGGCGCGGCGCGGTGTGGCCAGAGATTGCTCCTGCCACTGCTGTGCCTTTAGAGGGCAGGGAATGCGCAAAGGGCTAATCGCTTTAGATACCGGGAAGAGCAGTCGCCTCGTTTGCAATTTCCTGTGCATTTTTTTCGTTACATCAAATCTTCTGTGCCATGCATACCCCTTGTCACATATCTTTCACTCTGCCGAACCACGTGTTTGTGAAGCGAACTGTGCCGATATCCGATGCAACGTCATATGCCTCTGCAGTAACATCTACCCAAAAACTTCATTATTACTCGTATGATGGTGGTGCCTTAAGAATATTTTTACGCCAATTATTCTTGCTACACTTATTTTTCTCGCCGAGTTATTTTTGATGATGAAGCTGCAGCAACTGTTTTATTTCTACTGCTCTTTTTCCTTTCATTCTTTTGAGACCACATTTATATTCCACATTGCCGTTTACCCTTAGAACAAAAAAATGAAGTTTCTCGTGATTTCGTTCTTGATTTTGATCTCTAAAACAGTTTTTTAAATGAATATAGTGAAGAAACGTGGGATCTATAAGGCAACTTAATACACTAATAATTATTATATTTTATTATTATTATTGGTGGTGGTGGTGGTGTTATTATTAAGTATCAAAATCGAGAAGTACTCGTAAATATTTTTCAAGGTAGTAATACACCACTCGAGGGAGAATATTGTGGAGATGACGGTTTAAAATTACGGGTGAGACAATCAGCGTGCGTGGATACATCTTGTTCTATCATCACCCGTTACTTGCACACACTGAATTGCACTACACGTCCACCTGCCGGGAGACGAGTCGGGAGCTGAGAGTATGTTGCAGTTGGGCGGTTCCACGGCGGTGGGAGGTTCCCGATTGGGGAAACCCACGCCAGCCCACTTGTAGGTCAGCATTTAATCTCAACACCCCTGAGGGGAAGATCACCGCCCCTCTCGCCATGAAATCGCGCCCTTCACTCACAGGACTAACGACCTGATCGGTACACGCGCCCGGAATCACTGTCCATCGATCAAGCCTTTTTCCTCGCCGCAATGACCGTCGTGTTTGTCTGCGAGTGTCGTTCTCCGCGCCGTGGCTGCGGCGGCGGCCGCATCGCGCCGCCCCTGCGCTCCCGGCGCGGCGGGGGCGCTGCCGCCCTAAAGATAGCGCCAGGTGCGCGCGCGGAATAGCTCCGGCGCACGCCGCCCCCCACCCCGCCCTCGCCCTCACACTCAGTCGTTCCTGCTCCACTCCACTGCCATTCAGTCGTCGTCGATAAGCGACTCACGTGATATCATTATTACCAAATGAGGATTGTAATAATAAGCTTATTAGGCTTCATTATTTACATTTTTCGAAACTTATATTAAACCGATGTTTCAGTTGTATTAATGTTTTCTTTTTCAACGATTCGTGGAAAATATTTAGGTAACGGGAATACATAATGAAAACTTGGGAACAACATTTTATATCATTTGAGTTACCTAATAATTTTGATTTGTTAATTGATTCGTGTTTCCGGGCTCGTCAACTGCTTTGTTCTACGTGTTGTGCTTGTTATATTGCGAGAGGGGACGGCGGATTACCTCCACTGACACATGCGATGTGGAGGCGACCTACACGTCGCCCTGCAAGGATTCCCCCTGCAGGTACTTCACCTGTTGTGGGGAACCGCCCCAACCGGGACAAGCTCTAAGCTCCCGGCATGTGTAGTGTAGCAGTGCGTGCAAATGTGTGTGTGCGTGCGTGTTAGGGGAGAGGAAGGGATAAGGGTGAGGAAAGAATGATCGATCGCCTAAAACTTCCGACAAGAGCAACCGACTCCAAAGAATTTTTTTAGCGTAGCTGCAATTAAGTATTTTGTTAGAACAATAACTTAAAGCCACATTCATTATCGGAACCTATAAATTTTTAACATGCTTCCTAATTGATCGCTTACTGCAAATCCCCAATTTATCGGCGCTGTGCTGAAACAGACTCTTCGCCCGTCTAACAGCAGTGATGCGCGTAGTTCGGCAGCAATCAGGGCGTATGCGGAGGGCTTGAACGCCTCGAGAGCAGCGGCCTTGCACCCGCTGGCAGCCGCCCGCGCCGCCCCCGCGCGTACCCCGCCGCCCCCTCGCCCTCCCCTCGCTGCCCGCTCACCGCCCCCGCTGCACCCCCCTCGCCGCCCTCTTGCCCCCCGCCGCCCCATCGCTCCCGCGCCGCCCCCGCCGCCCCCGCCGCCCCCGCCGCCCCCTCGCCGCCTCCGCGCCTGCCCCGCCGCCCCCTCGCCGCCCCCTCGCCGCCCCCTCGCCGCCCCCGCTGCCTCCCCGTCGCCCCCACCCCCGCTGCCTCCCCGCCGCCCCACCGCCCCCTCGCCGCCCCCTCGCCGCCCCCGCCGCCCCCGCGCCGCCCCCGCACCGCCCCCACGCCGCCCCCGCGCCGTCCCCTCACCGCGCCCTCGCCGCGCCCTCGCCGCCCTCTCGCCGCCCCCGCCGCCCCCTCGCCACCCCCTCGCCGCCCCCTCGCCGCCTCCGCGCCTACCCCGCCGCCCCCTCGCCGCCCCCTCGCCGCCCCCGCTGCCTCCCCGTCGCCCCCACCCCCGCTGCCTCCCCGCCGCCCCACCGCCCCCTCGCCGCCCCCGCCGCCCCCGCGCCGCCCCCGCACCGCCCCCACGCCGCCCCCGCGCCGTCCCCTCACCGCGCCCTCGCCGCGCCCTCGCCGCCCTCTCGCCGCCCCCGCCGCCCCCTCGCCACCCCCTCGCCACCCCCTCGCCGCCTCCGCGCCTACCCCGCCGCCCCCTCGCCGCCCCCGCTGCCTCCCCGCTGCCTCCCCGTCGCCCCCACCCCCGCTGCCTCCCCGCCGCCCCCACCGCCCCCGCGCCGTCCCCTCGCCGCGCCCTCGCCGCCCCCGCCGCCCCCTCGCCGCCCCCGCACCGCCCCCACGCCGCCCCCGCGCCGTCCCCTCGCCGCGCCCTCGCCGCCCCCGCCGCCCGCCGTCCACGTGGAGCGATTTACGGCCCAGGCGCTCGACGCGAGCGGCGCACAGTGTGTAATTTTGGCCATCTACGGGGCAGAAAGTCTAATAGCAAAAATTAAAGAATTGAACACGATTAAATCAGTTTATAATTTACTAAATTATTCAAAAAGCTAAAATATTACAAATTTTATACAATACAACTCGCTAGAACAACATTTTAAGTATTTGAAATACGTTAAAATAGAATAAAATTGTACGTTGATTTTACAGAACAAACAATAGAGAAATAACAAAAATAAGAAAAAACACACTATATATACACATAATTTTGACACAGTATTGCAATTTTTACCATAAAAAATGAAATCATAAAATCATACATTTGACAATATATATGAAAACACGAGAGAAGTATACAAGAAACATGTGCTGAAACAAGAACCGCACACATGAAAATAATGAACTTATTCAGAATCACTGATGGTATCAGAAGAATCTCCTTGATCATCTGTGTCTACTGGTGATTTATCAATTTGTAGAAAATCAAAACCTATTCATTAATATTATTCTTTCTGTGTTTTGGAGGAACCCGTAAACTAACTGTACATGGATCACACGTAATAAGAAATCTGTTCAGCATATTGTGTAATAGTGTCGATTCTGGAGGTCTTTTGAAAACACAAATTTTATTAATCTGCAGAATTTAGTGGAAGAGGGAAAGGATTTTTCCAAATAACGTATTTTGAATTGTCCGAATCGCAGTGCATATCCAAAGGAACAGAAATACCAAAAAAAAACAAAACTTTCGTCACTGAAATGTTGCTGAGGAAACCTCTTTTTGTATCGATTCTGTCCCATACCATCACAGTCCCATTTCATGATAATGCTAATATTACATTTTTTGTCAATCGCAATTTCTCAAACATCTCTCGGGTTTGACGAAATCGATAAATTGTTTGGTCAATAAGTGATTGCACAGGTATTTCTGCTGAGATTTGTGTAATCACAGCAGCTTGTGTATAGCGTTTTGGATTCTTTCACTTTATAATGTGGGCAAAATTTACAATTTAATATTTTTGCTTGCTGACGTAGAAGTTGATACTGGCGACTAGACATATAGACATGCACCATTCACGTCAGCGCCTGTTCGGTTATAGCTCTGATTTCTGAAACGAGGACCATCGAGCCTTCTTAATAACAGTTTCTCGATTTGGTGATGCAGTGGATAATTGTTACTATTGCTGCCGAATCCCTTTTCCTTTCTTTCGTGAACTACATGCCTACGGCCATTCTTGGCACTTCGCTGCTTGAATGTAGGTGGTGTTTAACTTTTTGCCTCTTAGTTCTCGGAGTACAATCAACAAAATGGCCGGCCAATTACAGTACGGGAAGTTTCTGCTAATTCTGGAAATGAGAGCATTGTCGGAAATATTTTCAAATATTATTTCCTCATCGAGACAAGAAGAATTGAAATGAATAAAATGTCCTTTATGCCTCCCTATTTTCTCCTACGTAATACTAAGTGTTTGGCAAAATTTCTTTACTTTGTGTTTTTACACACTGTAAATCACTCTCCAAATTTGTTGCATTTTTCATTTCTTGCAAAGTATGTGCGAATAAAGCATCTGTCTTTGCATTTTTATGTTTTGTAACCCATATTTCGAAGAGTGCCCTCCGGAAAAACGAATGCAACATTCTGTAAATAATGGAAAAATTAATACATTCGCAACAATTCGCAACATTTTTTTCAATATTTGGCTTCCCAAAAGTACCTGCTTGAATACCAATTTGGTCCCAAGGTGGTTCTCCAGGGTTCTCTAAACTAAAACCCTCGATTAATTTTTGGAATTGTGTTTCCTGTAAGATTAAGAGTACGTACTTTTCAAGAGGTCCTTACAAGTTGTTGGAAAATGGATTTTAAAAACCGAAGGTACCAATGGAAAGAAAAAACTATACAGATTGAATTTTTGAAATAGCTGGGACTTTGAATATCATCAGACACACGCACAGGACAAGCGAAAACGCTGCACTGAAATGATTGAATCCAAGCGGTGCCGCCACGATCGAGTTGATACATGTTCATATAAGCATTTCCTGTACCTCGGAGAATTTCTAGTGAAATCTATACCGTTGCCATGTGGTCTGAACATCCTTCTACTGAAATAAATAACAAATTACACGTTCTGGTCAAGTTGAAAATTTGACTTTCTGCCCCGTAGATGGCCAAAATTACACACTGTGCGGCGGCCAGGCGGCGGCGGAGCGCTTGCCTCCGTCGGGCGCGCGGATTTGTGGCCACCATTCGCCCCTCGGGCGCGCTCCGGCGGTCGAGGCATTGCCCGCTCAAAGGAAAGGAAGAATGCTCGCATTGCGGAACCGTCTTTTTGCTCTTTGCTCATTTATACGTCGGCTTTTCTTTCTTGGCGCGTGGGCGTGTGTCACCGAAATGGAATATCTCATGGGATTTCGCGTCGATCTCGTTTGTGCCGTTAGGAGTCGCAAGATCGTCAGCACTGTTCGATACAGTCGCGATCATGCGACGCCTAGCGGCACAAACGAGAACGACGCGAAATATCATGAGATATTCCATTTCGGTGACACACGCCCACGCGCCACGAAAGAAAAACCGACATATAAATACGCTCGTAAAACTTATCCAAGTCACGTGGAGCTGACTTTCAGCCGCGGTTCTGGAAGAGAGTAATTGCCAAATCCTCATCTTATTCCTTCGATCAATATTTGCGGATTTACGAAATGGAATCTTTATAATATAAAAATAATCTGAAATTACTTTCAATACTTCCCCCACAGGTTCCCTTTATATTATAAGCAATTAGTTATATTTGTTCTATACCACCTTTTAATTCGTGGCGTTATTTGAATAGCTTAAGGTATGATATTTAGCTAGAATTATTAAATTAAGGATCATTAAATTAAAGATGTTAATATCAAGGCATATTTTTAGAAAAGTGAATTATCTGAAAGTAGAACAGTTTTCATAGAAATGGCATGCCTCTGGAGAGTTTAAAACTCACTGAATTCTAATTGTGTTTGTTCTTTAGATTGTTGTGCAACTGTAACAGTAAAATGAAAAATAATATTACCTCGATCTTCATTTTCATGTATTTTTTTCTGAGTACACACTTTTTTAAAGGCGGAAAGGAATTATTAAAATCATTACAGGTTCGTATAATCTCTGGATGTGTTCTACTACAAAACGATGTAGAGTGAAACTTTTCGGACACGTTCTGTGGAAGAAACACATTAGCTGATTTCCCAAACTGCTCTTTCAGCTAATGAAAGCACTTGCAAACGGAAAGTATAGAGGAGCAAAATTTTAAGGAAATTAAGTCTACTGCGTTTTTCATTTGAAGAACAATATATCATACATTCGTTTGCCAGAAGAGACACGGGATATGGTCGCGTAATTATTACCTAAGCAAGAGACTGTATTTCAAGTGAAATACCTTCTCGTTTTCGGATTCTAAATTTTTACTTTGGTTTTTAATCACCGGTAATATGTAATTTAGAGAATGATATTCGGACGGAAAAATTAATAATTAGATTTAACATGAAATGACATTTAATTTTACAAGCAAGGCTAGAATGACAGACGTTCTACATTCCAACCATCAAGAACATTCCGAAAGTTCTAGTCCTGGAATGCAATAACAAAATCTTCAAGGAAAGCAAACTGATTGCAAATGTTTGAAGACAGTAATTGAATTCCATTGAAAATGGCTAATACCTAGCAAAGTAAACGAATATAGGCGTAAATTCCAACATACAGAAAATATGTTTTTCAACTCTCATTACTTCTCCATTTGATAAGCGTGAAAGTCAAATGGATCAATACTCTAAGCGATCAAAGAGCACTTTTTTACCTTATAAATTCAATATTATCTGAATTATAGCGACAAAGTAAATCACGAGGGACGATAAGTTGTCGCTTAAATAAGTTTTGAAGTCATGAATGTTTGTAGCAAGAATTTCGGCTTCTCGTGAGTCACCGGTTGCGATCTTTCCAACATCATGTGGTGAGTGGCCAATGTCAGTTACACTCGTAGACGCAGCAAGGGAAGCATCTCATTTTACTACGATCTATAGAAGGATAAGATCGATGCAGAATGACGGAAAAAGAAGTGTAACAGACGAGATGAACCAACTTTAACTACCCTACAAGGGATATCTAGGTAGTTGCATCAACCTACGTATCCATTTCACAAACATACTTTGCAGGGCGAACTGAATTGAACAATTCTTGTACTAAATAGCAGCACATCATCTTAGACATCTCCAGTGGCGCTCTTTACCAAAAACCAGTCTCTTTGTTTTTCGAGCTGCAGATACACTATGCTGTCGCGTTTAATTTATATTCGAGTACTTTTATTGCTGGAACTTTACTTTTGCTTGAAGATATTGGCAACATACACTGACGAGGAATAGACTGACCGTTTTTGCTTACAATATTGATTTATGAGAATATATATCAGATAACTTCGTAATCCTGTAATTATAAATGAAAGTGCATGTATCAACAACTTTGACGAATGATGGAAACATTTGTTCTGCCTGGCTTTCCAAAAGTTGCGATTCTCAAGATTCAATGGAAATAACGTAGCGTTTTGCGCCAGACCAGGTTGGGCGTCAGAAAAGGAGGACATTTTATACACGTTTGCAGAGTCTGAATATGTCTGTTCATATTTGTACATCAGAAATATATAAGCTAGCGATAATTCAAATTAGTGCCAAGGAAGAAGGCATGGAACCTCTCTCCTACCGTATTACGGGTTGCACGGGTTCCAGAGAGCAGCGCGTGTTATCGTTAAGTTCTGTGCTCTGCAAATGTTTCGGAAGAACAATTGCTTCAGAATTGTTTGTATTTTTTATTTATAAATAAAAATGATTTGTTTTCCTGTTAATAAGTATTATATTTCCAAATAAGCGTTTTTGCAATGGAAATAATTTCTTCAGTATTTGAGACCTTATTCTGAATGTTAATTGCGGCCTCTGAACATTCATTTCTCGACTCGTGTTCATTAGTATGTTTAATATTATATGTAGGGAATCAAAGTGTCGGCGAGAATAAATCCGTTAATAAATATGAAAAAACTTCGAAATAACGAAATTTGTTACACTTTCTGAAATATGCAAATTCATTCTTTCAGCACGTACGGTAGCGGTAGTCGCCGATATAACATTAAAATTAATTCATTTGAAAAATTAATTAAAATTGAACAAATGGCAATACGTTTGATCAATTGCTCTCAGGGGAAACTAGATACTTCGTAGACTGAGTCAGCAACGTACGTGTAATTTACTCTGACGAATTGGCAGAACTCGCGACGCTTCCTGCGGCCAGAAAACGGCACTTGAGGTCCCATCGTGCAGGCATTGCTCGTCAGCCTCTGCCCCTCGGGGCATCTTCCACGTTACATAACTATTGACAAGTGTTTCGTTTGCGAGCAATTTGTGCCCGTCCTCCACAAGGTTTGCAAAGATCTAAACTGTCGTTTCAATACTATCGCGTCTTCTCGTAATAGTTTTCCGAAAGAAGATGAAGTTGAAGCATGTGCTGCATGTGTGACCGTGGGCAACTTTGATGTTTACACATGACACCCAATGAGTTGCCATTAGCCCTGGCTTGGCCCAGGGCCACAAAGTATGTCCAGCGGGCTCTGCTCCACCAAAATGCAGCGCGCAGGTGCGTGTGTGTGTGTGTATGTGTGTGTGTGTGTGTGTGTGTGTGCGCGCGCGCTTCGCTGCTGACGCTGAGGTGCGAGAGAGTGTGTTTGTTGACGGAAGTGAGTGGAGGACGCTACCTTGCTGAGAAGGCGGACGGCAATGTTCGGCGACGGTGCATTGAAATGACGTCGAGGGGGAGTCCTCGCTCGCAGCTTGTAAATGCGACCCGCGTGATTCATTTGGCGAGGAAGGACAAAAGACTGTGAATGAAAGACGGCGTGTCTGCCAAGCGATATTAAAAGCTCGCGCAATCTAAGATATAATTGTCTGTAACTATTCACATGTGCTTGAAATTAACCGTAGAAAATTATTCAACGTGTTAAATTGATGATGTAAATGAAATTTATGAACTCTGTGAGGGATGAACATTTTCAGTTGCCAGAACACCGTGATTTGATCGTGTAGTATATGGGTGTTAGATTTGTACCCGATCAAGAAATTTTTGAATTTAGTAAGAGACAGTCACAGAAAAAATCTTCCCGAAATATTTATGAACTAACATTATTTAACACGCAATAGTTCTAATTAATTAGTGCGTAGTATGTAGATAAAGGACAGGCATCACAACCAGCTCGGTTCATTTCGATTTATACACCAGGTTCACAAAACTAATGTAACAAGTACTTACAACAGTGTTCTACGTAAACATAGTGATCATAAAGTTGAATTGCCAACAATTCCGTTTAATCACTGATTTGTTTGACCACCCGCCGTACACAAACCTGCTTCATAAATAACATATCATCGACATCTTTATAATATCCTTAACCAGTAAATAGAAAACTAATATAATTAATGTATAATTTTTAGAAATTATCAGCTATTGAAGAAAAAAAGATTTTGTTTTGCCAAGAATCCACTTTTTTAGTTTTCCTCGTCTTTTGTATCCTAATATCGCTGTTTTTTAAAATCTTTAGATTGCAAATTTCTGAGTAACTATTATGGCCATGATTTCTATCTTTCCTCTTTCTAACACTTTCTAATACCAAGTATTTATTGTCTCCAAATAGCTGTTCTGAGGGGTAGAAAAAAGTTTTCTTTAACATTAATTTAACATTTTTTTCTCATAATCGATTCTCATAAATTCATTTTTTCGTTTTTTTTTGGGGGGGGGGGCTCAAGAAAATGTGCGCAGATAAATCTCTTTCCCCACACGTCATATACAGTTTTTACTGTTTTTTGACAATAAATAAATAAATAAATGGACTCTTAATACCATTGATGTCAAATGTATTAATACCAAGGGCAATGCATATGGAATTGACCTTAAATGTTTTGATTTAGAAATAAGTCATTATTTCTAAACGGAAAATTAAATGTTTAAAAAATAACTTTTTTATCTTTAAAAATCTTTACAATAATATTAATCAGTAGTTATTATTTTCAATGTTACAATTCATATTTTCTCTCGGAATTCATATGCAAAAATACATGTGAAAGTATACAAATTGAAGTCCGAAATTATTTTTGTTATTTCAAACACGGAGACAATTCTTATACAGGGCCGTTTGCGGTTAGGAGTTACGTCGACCTCGCAGAAATACTGTTCACCTTGCGTTCCGTTGTTGTTACGTAATTGCTATCAAAGCTTGAAGAAACGTTTAAGGAAGCTGATTTAAGCCAATTGCGATGTTTCGGATGAGTGAGCATTCGACGGTGTCTTTGTTGGTGTTTTCGCGGAATTTTCTTTGTGAAATGTACGAGTAACCATTGTGCCAGTGAATATAATGACATTGGTAATGTTCGGTAGCTCCTTACTTTTATCATTGTTGTAAATTAAAATCGTACTGCAGTGTTACACAATTAGAGATCATTTCTAATTTTCTAATAAACACTGTCTTTAGTTTCAAATGCATTATGGAATTGCGTGTTCAGATTGAGGGAATGTATAGATTCAATATTACAGTTCAGTACAATCAACACCTTAATCAAAATTATTCTTCCATCAAAGAAAATATCAATTTATTACTTCTTCGAATTTTAATAAAACAGAAAATCTCAAACGAAACCTTGCACTGAAGCGAACGATAAAATTCAAGCCTGGCATATGTAAAAATAATAAATTGCCGAGATAGAGGAAACAATTTCAACAACAGTTTTCTATTTCTTTTGGTCTCGGCTATCTATTCGCCACGTACTCTTGCCAGCTGACATCTATTGCCGCCGAAAGTACATTTTTTGGGACATATTCTTAATTTTTCGGTTTCCTATTAGTAGAACGGAAATATTATATAACGAATATTAAAGAATAGTAAAACATCGTCCTAAATGGCATTTTTCTTTAAAAATTTGGAACCGTTTTTAATTTCATGTTTTTAACGGAGACTTATGATAATCATTATTAATTTAGTAAAATTAGCACCATTTAGTGCAGTTACTAATAATATTCTAATTTAATATCAAATGTTTAATTTAAGTATGTAAATGAAACCTAGACTAAGGTTTGGAAAACGAAAGACTCATTTGTATCAGTGATAGTTCATGGCTGCCCTCATCGTCTAAAATCTTCTCCATTTAATGCACCTCATTGAAAAACAGAAGTAGTAGAAGGAGAAGAAGAAGAAGAAGAAGCGGCAGAAGAAGAAAGGGCGAAAGAGAGAAAGGAAGAAGCTGGCTTGCTGCGCGCTGGAGCGGCGCGGGGGCCCGCGCGTGGAGCGGCGTGCGTGGCGGGGCGGAGGCTGAGGCACGGTGCGTGTGGCGGCGCGAGGTCGCGTTGGGCCCATCGACCGCCGCCGGCGCCGCCGGGCGCAGGGCGTGGCCCGACTGCGGCGCGGGCGGCGAGGGCGGCGAGGGCGGCGAGGGCGGGAGTGCGGTGTTGTAGGCGAAGGTGTCTCGAGAGCGAGCGCGATCCCAGGCGCGTAAATGGTAAGATCTTTAATCGTGTAAATGTAGTCGATGTTTTTATTATCGCGGGTGTTGGTGGCGGCGGTGATCTTGCCTCGCAGCATAGCGAGATCTGCACGTAGGCTAGCGCGGTTTCCCCCAACCGAACATCTCTCATCAGCGGGGCACCGCCCCACCCGCGACGTGCTCTAAGCATCCGACTGGTATCTCGACATGTGTGGTAGTGTAGGGCCTGTAAGTACAATTGCGTATAAGGGTCGATGATATGACAAGACAGAAGAAGGGAGAATCGCGCGCGGTCCGTGGCCCGTTTGTTAGGATACTACTCCAGTATTCGCCTAGAGTTGATTGGAGAAACTACCGATCAGAGCATCCGCCCGCTAGAATTCTTCTCGAGACAGCGGAAGAATTCGATCTACCTTTCCAGCTAGTGTGTAAATGCTGCCAAGGTCGGCACTCGAGCCGTAGGACCTCCCGGTCAGAGGCACTAGAGACGCCCTGGGCCACCTGAGCCGGTGGGAGCGGGAGGGGACGCGAGTGCCTCCGTCCAGGGCGTTGTCGGCAGCGGGGCAGGCGGGGAAGAAGGCGGCTGCGAGCGAGGGTGCTCATGGAAACACGGGTGCGGCGGGGGCGCGGACGCGGGGGCGAGTGAGACCGCGGGAGGAGGCGCAGAGGGGGGGGGCGGGAGCGGGCGGGCGCGCGGCCTAGGCGGACACATGGGCAAAGGCACAGGTGGGGGCGCGGCGTGGGTGGAAACACGGGCGAGTTCATAGGCGGGGATGCGGTGTGTTGACGTGGGCGGGAGAGGAGCACTGGGGGTCCGCCGGGGTGGGTGGGGCGTGGGGTTACGGCGTGGGGTGGAGGGGGCGGAGGCGCTCCGACGCCAACTGCGGGAAGCGTTTGATTGCGCGCGCGGCGCTGCCTTTGTGAGGCGCGGCGCTGCAGCCGCTCGCTCCATTGAAGGCGCTGCCTCCGTCGCCGCATTCGCCTTCCGCACGATTCTTCACTCGCCCCGACAGCGATTGCGCTGTTGACGGCAGGAAGCGACTTGTACTTATTAACGCCATTAGGGCGATAAACGGAAAACTACAGACGCAGTTGAAGTTTCTAAGTTGCTTTATGTTCTCTTGTTTGGTTGAATTAAGTTATCGCGACGGGACTAAGTGTAGTTTTCCGAAAACATATTCGTCTACATTCGCAATAGCCAGCTCTCAATGTTTCAATTATTATAAGAAACCTAATTTCAAAATTACACTGAAAGCAATGTGGCATTCACAACTTTCTCTATTCTACGTATGTAGTGTGGGAGAACGTGAAATGGAGGTTTTTTCATTTCGATTTTCGATGAGTGACAGGAAACGTACTTGCTGTCGCCGCACAGTTGGTTCGTACTCGCTGTTGATTCCCTCAATAGCAAGCGGAATACACAGCATCCGCAGTGCAATGGCATTCTCTGGGGCTGGAGTAAACGAGAAGTGCATTGATTGTATGGGTGGTGCTGAGTAATGGCATTCGTGCTGTGAAATGTGTTACTCCTAGGGTCGTTAGATCCTTTTATTACTCATTGCCTCGTATGGAAACAAACTACCATCCTCGGTAAGTTATTGGGAGAAAACGTGAAGGCATACGCATATTTGACCTTGTACACCAATCATCCTAACTGACTTTCGTTGGTAGATAGTCACTTATGATATTTTCATAAACACACAACACATCTTATTAGGTATGGTTAAAAATATAGTACCTGATGTATTAATCTTGTTCATTTTTGTTATACAATAGATACAACCATAGTAGTTGTATCTAGTATGATATATCAAACGTTTGTGAAAAAGATTTATTTAATGGGCTTTTTGAAATCTATTCCACTTCATTCGGAAACTGTTCTTTTCTATTTCATTAATCTGAAGTAAAAGATCTCTCTAAAATGTCATATAATAAGATCGGTGAATAATCTAATCCCATTTATGCAAATAAAAATGTAAGTGCTCTCTTTTACTAAATTTAATTATTTAATTATTTTAATTGTTTAAAATAAACAACACAATGAATGACCCGGAGATTATCAGAGAAAGTCCGAAGAATGGGTTGAAAACCCGGAGTCTCCAAAACAATTTAGAAGACGTGCCAACTCGAAAATATGATGTGAATAGTTTTGAGCTTAGAAGGGAAGAAGTCTTCTAGGAAAGAGAACATTCCTTCTCACAGAACATATAAAGCATTGCATTCCTTCACAATAATGTAGAAAGTTCTTACTTATCATTAATGATTAGGGCCCGGATAATTATGTAATTACATATTTTATTAATTTAACTCTAGCAAGTCAAATCAACGAGATATTCACGTTTCGTATCGGTTAGTGTCAATAAACGTTGACGTTTTAGCACATATATTTACATATTTTACCCGAGAGTACATATATTTACATATTATACTCAAAACTACATATTTTTACATATTTCCATTTCTGAATATTTCCATTTTCCTGCAATTTTTTTGTAATATTCTTCATTGATCTTATAGGTTTCTCCCAGACGAACAATTCTGGGCTGTGTGACATTTTTCTGTAGCGTCCTCTTAACAGCGCCATTGCATGGCGATAAAATGTGTCTGTCGAAATACGGATGGTATTGCAAAACAAAAGGGCAAGGCGTCGGTGAAATCGAAAGCTTCCTGTGTTAGTTCTCTGCACGAGTATTCCAGAGAACAAATTAAAGCTCACTAAGGAAGTTGGGGTGTGAAAATGATACGTCCAGCAGGCGATATCGCGCGCCCACCTCACATCTTTCAGAGCTCTCCCTTGACCTTGATACCCTTCGCCAGCTACTACACGCGCGAACGCAGCTCAGGATGCGCTGTTGTCATTTTTCTTGCCCTGTTTGTCACACCCGAACCTAATTATCTCTTTACGGAGAAAATCTGATGTAAAATCACGATGTGGCACTGTAGCTTTTCGACAAGAAAAGGACAGAAAATAATTCACGGCGATTGGATTAAACGTTGTAGAGCGGGGGATAAACTCCGAGTGTGAGAATTTGGCACAGGCAAAATCTTTTCAGAGCAGTCCTGCAATAGCGCTTCGGGTAAGATCATCTTTAAAGAAAGTGGAATTTGTACAATCTAAGAGTCAATTGGCTAAATCTGAATCAGCATTGTTTTTATTGTGTAATCCTTGAAGAACATTGAACAGTGACATTGTGGAATTAGTTTATATTGCAACTACCCTCGCGTCTTCGGTTGGGCGCCTCATACGGGTAGCCGGCCCGCTCAGTCGACAGATTACCTGAAACGGCGAAGATGGAGGAAGCCGGTGGCCTAGGTTGAATGAGAAGTCAAACATGTGAATTTAGAACAAGTTGAATTTATTCATTGAAAAAAGAAAACGCTAATGGTCTGGTGATGATAACTCTGGCGAGCATGCCCCCAAAATCGAAATAAAACAAAAAATGAAATGTCATGCACATAAGAGAACATAAAATTACAAAGTGATTACAATCAGATGAAATTCTTCCTCGCGCGCGAATTCCCGCTTGACGGCCATGCGCGGCCGGGAACTCCTCTTCGTCGCCCGGTCGAGAGGAAGTCAACACTGATTGTCTGATGTACTGTTCACACCTCTCGATCGCGGGTACGACATAAGACACTCAAACAGAAAATACCTCTGTTAGGCGGCCTGCGCCACCCACTGAAGTTGAACGACCTCGGAACAACTCAGCTGGCTGCGAGGGTCGTGGCGGGCGAGGAGCGCCGCTCGGAAAATGTAGGTCAAATCAGGTACTTGCGAGGGTAGCGGCCAAGGCGGCCGGAACACAAAAGCGCCGTCTGCTCGCTGCGGTGAATGGGTCAGCACAGTTCATTCACTGACACGGTCGGTTCATTCCCGGTCGATCTCACAATACTTTGATACTAATGAGCCCGTGAATTATCGCACAAATTCACAAAGGAAAAGAGAGTCTCGAGTTCGCACATAAATCGGACGTAATATAATACGAATTGCTGTCAAATGTTCATAATACTGTTCTGCGGCCTGCGTTCGTCACAGAAGTCTTGTACCCAAACTCTACAAGAAACTTAATAATTTTTCTAAGTCCATCGAACCGAACGCCACAACAGAATATAACAGGTTCCCCCCTGCGGCCGCCACTTGCGTCCGATTCTGAACACGGCTCCCAAGCTTCCCTCTTGTGCCTCGTCGCTCCAAGTTTTAGGAAACCTCGTTCCCCCCACCAAAATTATCCCTGTGACTCTGGAATATTCTAGAACAAACCCGAATTCTGGCTGCTATTGGCGAAAGGGTACTGCGCATTAGATATTTTCTGCCCAATCAGAGGATGTTTTCGAGGCCGAGAAAAGAGTGAGAGAGAGGCTGGTTATCGCTCCCTCTCGCTTTAATTTTGCGTCGAAAAGGGGCAGTTATTAACGACCGGGGGGGTGTGAGGGGCTAGGAATCTCTAGGGAGGCTGACGGAAGAGTTCCAGGCGTCGTGGAAAAATACTGAAGGGGTCGTGTGCAGAGCGGCCACCCAGAGTTGGGGCACACGTGTCCATGACGAATTAGGGAGCGGAGGGTCGCGGAGGGTGCCGACACCGTGGCGCCTCGCCTGGCCCTCGGGCCGCCTCCGTGGCGCCTCGCATGGCTCTCGCGTCGCCGCCTGCGTGGAGCTATTTTGCGGCAGAATAAACTTGAATTTATTCGGTATCACTACAATATTTACTACACATAAAAATGCAGAAGGACAAAACTCCTCTGAGTGTAAGACTGAAGCACTTCACAGAAGAATTTGAACATCTTTCTAGAGATGGAAAAGTACTTTTTTGCCAGGTATGTGAAAAAAGTGTGGCATGTGCTCAGCGCTTTCAAGTATTGCAACATATAGCCACATCGCGACATCAAACACGAATTTCGAAAATAAATATTCAAACTCAAAAACAGTTGTTATTGACAGAATCTCATGCTCGCCATAGTCCAGGGCCTCAGAAACCTCAGTTTTCAATTGATTTGTGTCGTGCTATGGTTTGTGCAGATATACCTTTTTGAAAACTAAGCAATCCAGTTCTACGTGAATTTCTAGAAAAATACGCACGTGAAACAATTCCAAACGAATCTACAATAAGAAAGAACTATGTCCCTGATTTATATGTGGAAACAATAAATTCCATTCGCTTGGAAATTGGTGATGGCCCCATGTGGTTATCAATTGACGAAACAACGGATGTACAAGGAAGTCATATTGGGAACGTTGTAATAGGATTAATGAACGGTGACAAGTGTAAGTCCATTCTATTAACTTGAAGTGTTACCCAAATGCAATCATAAAACGATTGCAAACCTGTTTAACGATGCAATGGGACGTCTGTGGCCTGATGGAGTTAGGCATAGTAATGTCTTCCTTCTGGTAACTGATGCAGCGCCGTACATGTGCAAGGCAGCAGAACCTCTACAGGTGTTGTATCCCAAAATATTACATCTAACCTTTCTTGTGCATGCATTTCATCGCGTTGCAGAACTGATTAGATCTCAGTTTGATGCACTGATATCCAATACAAAAAAACTGTTCCTGAAGGCTCACAGAAGAGTGGATAAATTTAAAGAGTTTCTTCCGGGAGTGCCTCTGCCTCCTCAACCTATTTCAACGAGATGGGGCACCTGAATTGATGCTGTAAATTACTACGCGCAAAACTTTGATTTTGTGAAGCGAGTTATTGATCAATTTGATTCTGAAGCTGCAGCATCCATTGGTATATCAAAGCAATTGTTTGCTAGTGAAAAGATGAAAAATGATATTGCCTACATTGAATCAAATTTTTCACTTCTAAGCACTAAAATTAAATCTTTGGGGACGTCTTCCATGGAGCTTTCCGACAGCCTTCAAATTGTCCAATCAGCAGTCGATTCTTTAAAAACTGTTCGAGGATTAACTGGAGACCTAGTAAAGAAAAAGATGACTTCGGTTTTGGAGAAAAACCCAGGATATGAAACAATTTGTGATATTAGTGCTGTGCTATGTGGAGACAATTCTGTCACACTGGATATTGACTACACGCCAGAAGATATGTGCAAGTTTAAATATGCACCAGTGACTTCGTGCGATATGGAACGCACATTTAGTCAGTACAAGACCCTCTTACGAGAGAACAGGAGAAGTTTCGTTTCTGAGAATTTGAAACAAATATTTGTTTGTTATTGTTACGGAGATCACTGTAAGTAACAAAATTGTTACCAATATTATATTTATTTTTTATTTGTATTGTCTACAGAAAAATACATTAGATAAAAATATTTTAATAAAACGGAATTGATATAATGATAATTAATTTGTTACATATTTCTGACTTTTTAGTACATATTTTTGAATATTATAGTACATATATATGTACATATTTCTTATTTTTTAGTACATAATTATCCGGGCCCTATTAATGATTAATATTGCTGTCATAGTAGTTCATATCGTGACCAACGCGAGGCTTAGTGTTCGAATTTGTTAACTTTGCGAAAAGTTTCGCGAGGTGGTCGTAAGAGCTTATCCATGTTACAGACAAATAATTTTGAAAATTTCATTGCGTAGTACTGTAAATTTTCAGCGGTTTTAGTTATTTCAAATAAACGAACATCTTTTAAAGTTTTGCTGGAACTCAGCTTTTCTCTCGATGAGGTATCTGTTCATCACCAAGGGGGGAGGTAGAGGTAGAGAGAGTCAAAACAGATTTTTACCAGGGTAATAACCGTGCGCCAAGAACGCACAAAAGGTTTAGATGTAGTCATAATATTTAATGATAGATCTCAAAATTTAATTGCGCCTGGGCCTTGGAAAGCTTTACATCGGCAACAGTTTATTGAAAAAGTTAACCGTGACACTTTCACAATTCACCCACATCAATAAAACAAACGCGTGGATGTCGTGCGGTCGTCGTGGATGAAATATTAAATGATACGCGGTTAATATATCATCAAAATGAAAGTCATATCTCTTTAACCACAAAACCATCCCCATTTCACTATGATATTCACATCAACCTAATTTCAATAATAAGTGATACTGGAAAACCGCTAAAATTTGACAGTATCTGAAAAGAATACCACAGAAGTGACTGATTTGTAAACCAAAGCCTTTTTAAATATTCCAATCCCTTTGCTTTTGCCCAAAACACATTTAACTGGAGTTTCAGAATGAATGAAAGTACATTTGATTTCTATATATTGGTTAAAATTAAAGTAAGTATTGAGTTGTCTACATTTTTACTATTCTTGAAGCAATGCAAAGGAAGAAAAGTCTTCAGAAATACACACTTGGGGCAAATGAAAAGCTGAGTGGATTGGCATATTGTAGGGGAAATATTTGTTGCAAAGTACTGATACTTGTAACAATTGAGACGTCATACTGAATAAGATATCCATTTTCTGTTGTAATGTTTATGTTTGCACAGTCATGGCGTCTGCAAACACAAGAATTACTTTACACCCCCTGACTCGAATGCGCAAACTGCTATCGACGCAAACTACGAACTCGCAGAACAATTAAACAGACAGATGACAGAAGATCAGTGTTCATTCTCCTAATATTGTGATTTCGTCAAAATGTAGTGATTATATTATAAAATAGGTTGAAAATAGTGGACTACAATGTATCCGAAGCCCACAACCTTTCATTTAATGCAAACATCACGAAATTTGTTTTAGTAGAAAGCTCAAACAGCTTTTTCAACGAAAACGATATGTGTTAAATATGAAGATAACATAGTTAAAATGTCAAAATTTGGAATAAGTAAAATTATTAACAACTGAATAAAGAATAGTAAACCTTTCCCTCGTAATAAAGTCTAATTATGTGCCTGATATCAATTAAGTTAAGCTTTTTATATTTTTTGAAAATTATTTTATAATTACAGTAAACCTTCATTAACACGAACTAGCTTAACACGAATTTCGCCGTAACATGAACAAAACTTCGGTCCCGGAATAATTGGAATTGGTGTTAATGAGGAATTACTGTATTTTGGTTGATTTTTTAAATTATTTTAGCGTTGTAATTTTTTAATTATTTGATAGCTCTACTTTAACATTATTTTATATCAGTATTTTTATATTATTTTTATTTGTATTTTTAAAAATTATTTAATAATTTTATTTTTTAAATTGTTTTTAGTTGTATTTTTTAAAGTCACTTTATAGCGTGAATGCGCGAGGCGTGTGTCGCGCGCGGTCTGTCGGGGTTCCCCGGCGCCGCCGAGGGCTGAGTGGCGCGGCGCATCGGCGCGGCGTCGAGCGCGCTACACCGAGGGTGCTACATTGACGTACGAGGTTCCGCTCCTCGCGGGGAATGAATGGGTGGCTGTGCAGCGGGATGGGTGGGGGTCATCGTGGAAGCGCACTGCGGTGGAGTTTTGGCAGAACGTAGCGTAGTTGGACGATGCGGAACGGGCAGTAGATGAGGTGGTTAGCGGAGTACGGAAAACGTGGGGAATTCATTTTCGTTGCTTTGAGTTTTTAGGTTGTGAAAGTAAGGAGTATTAGCGACATACTCCACATGGTGTTTTTTGAGATTATGCTGTAAAGCAAGTCGAAAGCTTTCCCATTTACTGCACACGACTAATTATCAGAAACACGTTTACACGAAACTGAATGGCCTAAAGCGATATTCTTCCGCAATAGATTATTGTTCTCTTCAAACTGGATCGTCCGTCATTTTATTTACAAAAATGTGTGGCATCATTACAACACACATTATGATTACCTCTTTGAAATGGTACGATATTTTCATGTTATCAAGACGTGTGATTTATGATATTGGTGATTGTGAGTCGTATGATTTAGCAGTTGTCCTCCTCATTTAACCTGATGGACAAAGACTATAAAAAAGGTTTTTCAATGTTTTGTTTTAGTAGTCTGTGTTTTCAAGGACCATACATTTCTGTGGAGTCGTAATTCTCCGCTTATTCTTTGCGGCAGGCATTTCTTCCTCGTCTTCCGAGTTAAATAAGAAGTTCTGTGAGAAGAGACGAGTGAATTTGAATTTCTCCAGAGACCAGAATTCCTTGAGACATTGTAATATTCTAAAACAAGTGTTCTTTTTTCCACTACTTCTGGATAGGTTTTTAATACGCATCAAAAACAAGCGCCAACTGCCAACATTTCTGATGTCGTATTGGGCTCTGCGCTAGCGCCTGCATCGTGTTATACGGCTGCGAAGTACCATTAAAAGAACGCCAGTGACACTGCTGATTTGAAATATATTTTCTTTGGGAGCCGTCGTGCCAGTGCTGGCCCATTGTGGGTGCACGTGTGGCCTTCGCAAAGCGCCGCCTTGCGACGGGGCTCTTCCGCGGTGGGCGGGGCGCGCCGGGCGGGGCGGTCGTGCCCGAACTGCGCTGCAGCATGGCGGCGGTGGCTGCTGGACCGCGACCACGCGACGCGCAACTTCCCGGTTTCGTAACGCGCAGTGTTAGACAGGCAGCTTTTTTACGCACAGACGTCCAAAGGCAACTACGTTGGTTGATTAACGATTCCGGGCGGGTCAACAACGTAATGCATTAGTCCCGTAAGTATAATGCATGTTTTTCCTTGGGAGATGTCGCCGATTTTTCTCCGTTGGATGGCGAGATCCGGCGCTGACCTACCCATTGACTTGCGGGGTTTCCCCAACCAGGTATCTCCCACCAGCAGGGCGGCACCACCACCAAGCTCTGAGCTTTCGACTGGTCTCCCGACATGCCTGGAAGTGCACTTCCTGTAAGTGTGTGTAAGTAAGGGTGACGATGGGGCAAGAATGGGGAAGGCAACATCCCACAAAGCCCATGGCCCGTGTGTTAAGACACTGGCATTCACCTAGTGTTCATTGGAGAAACCACGGAAAACTACGGATCAGAGCCCGCTACAAACTACGTAGCTAGTGCTGAAAACCCTGCCACCTTCGGGACTCGAGCCCTAAGACCTCCCGGTCACAGGCGCTGCAGCGACAGTTGACAGCCCGATCCACCTGTGCGTGAAAACGTTTCAGTTATGAATGACGAAAAGATAAGAGAGAGTTGGCAATTTCGTTAGCGTTCGCTTCCCCGTGCGACGCGCGGCTTAATGGGTGGTCTCCATTGAGCGCGCGGGCGGGCGGGGCGGGGCGGGCGGGACGGGTGGGGCAGGTGGGGCGGGCGGGTGGGGCGGGAGGGGTGAGCGGGGCGGGTGGGGCGGGTTGGGCGGGCGGGTGGGGCGGGTGGGGCGAGCGGGGCGGGTGGGGCGGGCGGGCGTGGCGGGCGGGAGGGCGGGCGAGCGGGGCGGGCGGGAGGGCGGGCGAGCGGGGCGGGTGGGAGGGCGGGCGAGCGTGGCGGGCGGGCGGGCGGGCGGGGGGCGGGCGAGCGGGGCGGGCGGGCGATCGGGGCGGGCGGGCGATCGGGGCGGGCGGGCGGGCGGGCGGGCGGGCGGGCGGGCGGGCGGGCGGGGCGGGCGGGCGAGCGGGGCGGGCGGGCGATCGGGGCGGGCGGGCGATCGGGGCGGGCGGGCGGGCGGGCGGGCGGGCGGGCGGGCGGGCGAGCGGGGCGGGCGGGCGCGCGGGCGCGCCGGCGGGCGGGCGCGCCGGCGGGCGGGCGGGGTGGGCGGGCGGGGCGGGCGAGGCGGGCGGGGCGGGCGGGCGGGGCGGGCGGTCGCGCGGGCGCGGCGGGCGGGCGGGCGGGGTGGGCGGGCGGGGCGGGCGGGCGGGCGGGCGGGGTGGGCGGGCGGGCGGGGCGGGCGGGCGCGCGGGCGGGCGGGGCGGGCGGGGCGGGCGGGCGAGCGGGGGCGGGCGGGCGAGCGGGGGCGGGCGGGCGGGCGAGCGGGGGCGAGCGGGGGCGGGCGGGAGGGCGGGCGGGCGAGCGAGGGCGGGCGGGCGGGCGGGCGGGCGGGCGGGCGGGCGGGCGGGGTGGGCGGGAGGGCGCGTGGGCGGGGCGGGCGGGCGCGACGCCGTGCTGACCTTGCACTCGGGGGGCGAGGCGCGCTCTTTGCAGGGCGGAATTTGGGCGAGCAGGTGGCGGGGGCGGCGGGGGCATTGTGCGCCGCCCAGGAATTTGGGTCGGAGCCTCCACTGCGCGCGGCACTTGTTTTCCCACTTGTTGAGTGCGCAGGACCGCGCAACGGCGAAAATAACAGGCAGATAAGGTAGTTGCAACATGATGTATTGGATCGTTAGGTATTGTGGCTAAGTTGGATCACTGAATTTTGTGGCTAAGTGTGGTAGGTCTTCCTTGCGTTCGTCATTAATATAATTTTTTTCAATACAATACGGATTGTACTGGCAGCAGAAATCAATTTTTTACGCCGTAGAAGAATGAAGAGAACACTTCATCGAACTTCATCTTTGAGTCTCTTCTACGAGTATATTTAATACGTCTGTATTCAAAAATGTCTTTCTTAAAGATGAGACGCCAGAAAGTATCTTCTAAATACATACATAGTTGCTTATTAATTCATGCGATGTATTTTAACAACAATGTTATTTTAAATATTTTGAAAGTGTATGTATTTAAGATTTGGAAGTTAAGGAAAATAAAAAATTAATAAAAATTCAGTATTACTTCAATTTTTCACAAAAATATTTGGGTAGTAGTCGCGAGTGTCTAGAGGATGAAAAAGGACGCTGATTAATGCGCTGTGTTATACAACAAGTGAGGTATTTTGCATGTGAAAACAGTTGAAGAGCTTGCTCTAGTTTTGAAACTAGTTTGGGAAGAGATTCAAGGTGGTGAACTTTGTGAAACTAAGTTCCTTACAGGCAACAAGTATTATAGCAAACTTCCATTCGAGTTTTTTTTCCCATGGAGTCGTGTATTAACTTTTGTTTAAATTTACGGACGGTCTCTTTTGAATGCCGTTCTTCATGATTTGCAATGCAGCCCATCGTCTTCTTTCTCGTTAATTATTTAATTCGCATTTTCTGACATTGTGATTCGTAATATTATTACTAGAGCATTACATTGTTCTTCATTAATGTGCTTGAGACACTTGTGATTTATGATAAGTATCAACCGCCCTAATCATTTGTTGCGAATATTATCGGAGAAGGAAAAGCAAAGTAAATATTTGTATCTTCTTTCAATTTTAAACCTACGTATTCAATTCATCAGTATTACAATATTTTGACGTGACAAGATCAGATAAAAAGAGAAGAAAATACACATTTCACTCATCATTCACCTCCTGTGGAATTTGAAGTATGTATGTACGTACGACAACGTGTTCTCACCAACATGCGTACGACAAATTAAAAGGACGCCATATCAAGAATAATTCTGTCCTTAGAAGTAGATAAATTAAAAAAAACACTACTACGCAGGTGAATTCGGATCGTCAACATGCGCCTAGTTCCCTAACCTTGCCCCCCAAACGGCCTGTCCTGCGCCGCACTGCTCCTGCGCAGTAGCGCAGGCAGCGCCTTCCGTGCCGAGGTCGCGGCGCGGCGCCTGAGGTCATGCGGACTATTCGCAGTCCTGCCTTCCCTCCCGCCCTCCGCGCCGGCGAATCCTGGGCC
The DNA here is from genome assembly GCA_031308135.1 of Acheta domesticus. Classification (NCBI taxonomy): domain Eukaryota; kingdom Metazoa; phylum Arthropoda; class Insecta; order Orthoptera; family Gryllidae; genus Acheta; species Acheta domesticus. The sequence continues at coordinate 260,957,272 of JAHLJT010000631.1, read as the reverse complement.
GCGGAGGGGGGCGACGGGCCCCCCAAACACGAGAAATCCGTCCATGTGGACGGCGGCCAAGCGGCGCGCAGGGGGCGGGCGGCGGCGGCGGCGGCGGCCGCACCGCGGTCGCAATGGTCGTGACATTAACACAATTCTTCTCTCGCGACACGCCCCCCTTCCTCCCGCCACACCTCCGCGCCGCCCGCGCCGAGGGCACCGGTGACGGCCAAGAGCTCCATCATGGCGCCGGCCCCCAGACGAAGCAACACACCACCTTGTTTTTTGGTTCCAGATGCGTCCTCAGAAGCAAGGATATCGATAGTCTCTAATAGAAGTGGGTAATATTTAATAAACAATCGAATTTTTTGATTGTTTATTAAAGATTTCCGCATCCCCAGACGAAATATATCAATGGTTTCTAAATAGAAGTGGGAAATTTTAATAAACAATCGATTTTTTCTTGAAGGTCCTATACCAAAAACACATTAATTTGGTATTTGAGGTATTAAGTGTTCACCTCATATTGTTACCTCTGGAAATTGCGTAGGAGAATCGGGTCTGTTAGAGTCCATACCAAATACGTATCTTCTTGAAAGCGATTAGGAATATTAATATTTTAATTAGGCCTCTATAATAATGTAGACTATATTTTAGAGTTAATCTTCAGATAAGTCTTCCGAAGTTCATGACGAATTCAAGGTCAATGTTCGAGAGGAAAGAGAATATTAATGAACTTAATTGCCCAATTACCTCACATTATTGGTTGCAAAGTTATTCGTCACTTTTCTTTTCAAAATAAATGTATTAAAGACTTTTAATATGAACTTACGTATTCTTTGAGTATTTTATTACACAATTTATATTTTACAATAATAACGTTTCAAAAAACAGTTCAGTTGAAATTTAGAATACAGCTCCATGGTTTTAAAAAATATTGCTTATCTTGGCAGCCCAGAAATTAAGTCTCCCATTTTCAACACCTAGTTTCTCTCTCCCTAGCAAGCAAGCAAAATGACATAATAAATAACATTTCTATACAGCTAAAATGTACAAAATCAACACTTTTTCAATTGCGGAAGGGGTAATAATTCTTTAAACCCGTTTTCGTGCCCCAAGGTGTGTCGAGAAGCCCATCTCTGATGATAAACTGCAAATGAGATCTCTGAGGAGTTACATTACAATTCTGGGGTTCACATTGTCTAGGTAACTACTTGTACTCCAAAGTATGGATACTCACTTTCAGGGGCTATAAAATTTACGTTACGCATTTTCATAGGCATACACAGCCTACAAAAAGAGAGGGGCTACTACTTACCTGCATCTCCTTTTTCATTGAACCTTTTCGTTTACACATAACATTTATTAGTAAATAAATAAAAAGCAAGAAGAATAAAATTATAACTTTTGTAGCACAAAGTAGAATTGAGTTTTTGTACACAAAGTACAATTGATTTTACAATTGATTGTAACACAAAATACAATTGATTTTTGTTGAACCATTTGCAGGGTTTCCAGGTGACTTGGAGGGCCTCTTTACAGTAAGCCATAAAACAATTCCCCAAATTGTCATCTTAAAAAGGAAAATCATTAATTGAAGATATTAACAAAAATAAAATGTTTTATGATATAAATGTAAGGGGGTATGGTCCCCCTGATCCCTCTGGATAGGCCTGTAACCATTTTATATTCTGCTCAATTGAACTCCACGTAACTAACAATGTTTCAGTCGTTTTAAGGGCATAAAATGTCCCATACAAAGCGCAAGGTGAAAACTAATGAAACGCACAGTTCAGACCTGATAGTTCTATGTTAGGTTTCAGTATGAGACTATTTTTTTTCTCTTTTAAAGTAATGAATTATGAGGTGCAGAATTTTCGCACGTATCAAACGTGTTGGAATTACATTCGTCATGCGGGTTGCATAAACGAAGTATTTGGATGTATCTAATACTAGTATTAGTTGAAACCATGAGACAATTTCGCACATTTGTGCACGTAAAGAATTAACACAGTAACTGATTTCATTTATATTTTAGCACATTGTGTTGAATTAACATCAGTGACGCACTAACAGGGCGACCATTTGGATTCTACCTCCCCCGTTATGTGTGGGAAACGCGACGAAACTGGTCTCGTGACCTCCATCGCCAACAGAGCAACGTCCTCCACAAGTCAAATACTGTTAAAAATTAGATTTTTAGGTACACAAGTGTAAATAATGAGTACCTTTCGCTTAACAGCTAAGCTTGGAATAAAACATATATATATATATATATATATATATATATATATATATATATATATATATATACATATATATATATATTATTTGCACTTGTGTATCTAAAAATCTAATTTATATATATGTATATGGACTCCTTCTCCATGTAAGCTTTAAGCCAAATATCACACTCCGTGCGCGCAATGTCTTTAAAAATGGTACGACATTTTCTCTTTAATAAATACACGGGTACTAAATACAACCGAGTAATTTGGTATTTTATTCGTCGCGCGGGTTGCATGTACGAAGTATTTGGCTGTACTTAATATTATAAATGACTACATAACTCCATTCGGAGAAGACGAGTAAAATATTTTCATTTCTTCATTTAAATATTTCTATTTATTAGGTATGTGATATTTAAAACGCATAAAAGGATGTTAACTGGACGATAGAGCTACTTCGAAAATACTTCTTGCGTTGCCAGCGAGTGGTAGTGGAATCAACATTCTCTAGTAGTATTTCTTTCCTAACAACGTATCTACTGACTACGACTTCTACTATTCTGCAGACAACCAATATCTTTATATTACTGTGTCAACATCTGAACCTAAACAATAATTTTTTAAGAATAATTTTCAAACAATATCTAGAATCATTAAATGTTTAGTTCTATCATTACCTGGTTAAGGTATTCAATGATAGAAGTGAAACTTTATAAAACTTTATGTCCAACTAGCGGCACCAATAGAAATAAATATATGAAAAATATAATAACAAATTTGTCACTCTTTAACAGAGAGAAAGAAAGAGAGAAGGAAATAAGAAAGAAAAATGATATAACTTAGTTCTTATTAAAATATTGAAAGAAAAATATCGTTATCATTAATATAGCCTGAATAACAAGTCAACATTCTTTAGAAATATTTACAAACACAAGCCCAGCTACTTTCAACATAAATTGTAGACAGCAACATCCACATCAATGATCTTATGTTTTGTGGAGCGCGACAGTTGCGCTAACTACGTTCCTATCCCAATCAGCGCCCAGTTGGCTCTTCCTCGTCTGCCCCACCCCCTCCGCCCACTGAAGCCAGAGTCGCTGTCATAACTGGGGCGCGCGCCAACGCCCCTCACCGCCCCTCCCCGCCCCCCCTCTCCCCCCCGCGCGCCGCACAGTGCGCCGTTTCCACACTATCGTCTCCTCCCGGTGATCTCGCACCGAAAATTTCAACCAGCAAAACAATTATAAAGTATACAATCCTTATAAATACGGATAAAACCACATAGAATAAATACGTAAGTTTCGTTTCAATAAACTTTCTTCAAAGTTTTACATTTCAAAATATTTTGTTTATTCCTCAATGATTTTCGTAGTTCAGGGTAAGCAGTAATTTATTTTTCTGTGTATATAAATTATCCCAGATAATTCTAAAAGCTGCGAATGGCTGCAGTCAAACTTGCACAGTTTATCGCATCATTACCAGCTCCATCTCGCGACACATTAATTATCTCATTCACTAACACCGGTTAAGTACATAATTTCAGTCGCAGTTTTATTGCTTTTTTGCAGTAAATTGTGAAGCAGCGCATGTCTGTCCCCTCTCCCATGCTCTCCTTGCCATCCCGGCCCCACGTGCCGGCCCGCACCTGTCGCTCTACGACACACGAGCGACCCTTCCAACAAGTTCGTGCCATTTCGTCACTGATGACGAAAAGCGCTACATTAAAGCATTCTGCAACGGTAATGAGTTCATTAAGACAGAAAAGAGTGAAACTCTAAATAATTTATTGATTAATTAATAGTGATTCCGGACGTCCCAAATGCTGTCATTAGTTCCGTAAGTGTAGTGAAGTTTTCCCTCGGGAAGTGTCGGTGATCTTCCCCCACTAGATGGTGAGATTCGACGCCGACCTACCGACAGAAAAGAGTCAAACTCTAAATAATTGATGGATTGATTACTAGTGATTCCGGACGTCCCAAATGCTGTCATTAGTTCCGTAAGTGTAGTGAAGTTTTCCCTCGGGAAGTGTCGGTGATCTTCCCCCACTAGATGGTGAGATTCGACGCCGACCTACCGTCAGCTAGCGGGGTTTCCCTAACCAAGTATCTCCTACCAGCGGGTCCCGCCCCAGCTCGTCAAGCCCTAAGCTCCCGACTGGTCTCCCGGCACGTGTGGTAGGGTAGGACATATTAGTGTAAGTGTGTGTACGTAAAGGGTGAGAAAGGACAAGAAAGAGAAAGGAAATATAGCGCGCGCTCCGTGGCCCGTTTGTTAGGGTACTGCTCCGGCATACGCCTTGTATTGATCACAGAAACCACGTCAAACTACCGATCAGAGCAGCCGGACGATAGAATTCTCCTCCAGACAGCGGGTGCATTCGACCTAGCTATCTAGCTAGTGTGCTCCTGCCACCGTCGGGACTCGAACATAGGACCTCCCGATTAGAGGCACTGCAGAGACATTGATTGGTGATCCGAGCAACCTGTCCTGGTAACACGAAATAATGAATCCAAATTGCTGTGTTACTGCAGCATTTGCCATCGCTCTGTACACTAGCCATCCCCCAAACCTCCGGGTGTTTTCGCGCGCACGTGTATAGGTTTTTGTAACTCTGCCCCTCAACCCCTGTGGCCACGACTGCATTTCACTGTATTTCGCGTCTTTCTCGATTGTGCCGCTAGACGTCGCATGATCGCAAGCACTGCTTGTTACGGTCGCGATCATGCGATATCTTGCGGCATGACTGAGAAAAACTCGAAATTCCGTGAGATATTCCATCGTAAAGACGGGCCTTGAGGGGTAAAGTTACAAAAATCGCAGTGTAGGTGGGAGCGCAGAGGAAGCGCCACGTGCAGCCCGGGACAAGAGGCGCTCCGGTGGAGATCGTCGTCGGTGACGGGGCGTGGCGGGGCGGGCGCGGAGCGTGGCGGGGCGTGGCGGGGCGGGCGCGGAGCGTGGCGGGGCGTGGCGGGGCGGGCGCGGAGCGTGGCGTGGCGGGCGCGGAGCGTGGCGTGGCGTGGCGGGGCGTGGCGTGGCGTGGCGGGGCATGGCGGGGCGTGGCGTGGCTGGGCGTGGCGTGGCGTGGCGGGTCGTGGCGGGGCGTGGCGTGGCGGGCGCGGGGCGTTGCGTGGCGGAGCGTGGCGGGGCGTGGCGGGGCGTGGCGGGGCGTGGCGGGGCGTGGCGGGGCGTGGCGGGGCGTGGCGGGGCGTGGCGGGGCGTGGCGGGGCGTGGCGGGGCGTGGCGGGGCGTGGCGGGGCGTGGCGGGGCGTGGCGGGGCGTGGCGGGGCGTGGCCGGGCGTGGCGGGACGTGGCGGGGCGGGGCGGGGCGTGGCAGGGCGTGGAGGGCGGGGAGGGGCGTGGCGTGGAGTGGCGTGGCGGGGGCGTGGCGGGGAGGGGCGGGACGGGGAGGGGCGTGGCGGGCGAGGCGTGGCGGGGCGGGGCGTGGTGGGGCGTGGCGGGGAGGGGCGTGGCGTGGCGTGGCGGGGTGGGGCGTGGCGTGGCGGGGTGTGGCGGGGCGTGGCGGGGCGGGCGCGGAACGTGGCGGGGTGGGGCGTGGCGGGGTGGGGCGTGGCGGGGTGGGGCGTGGCGGGGTGGGGCGTGGCGGGGTGGGGCGTGGCGGGGTGGGGCGGGGCGGAGCGTGGCGGGGCGGGGCGGGGTGGGGCGGGGCGGGGCGTGGCGGGGCGTGGCGGGGAGTGGCGGGGGCGGTCGAGGGCGAAGTGGGGCGCCCGACCGCGGCGGGGGGCGCAGGGGCGCTGGCCGCACAAGTCAGGAATAACCCGCGTGGAGGCAGCGGCGCGGGGGGCGAGAACGCGCCTCGGAGGTCCGCGGGTCGCGCTCATTCACGCCCGCCTTCCCCTCGCGCCTCGGCGGAAGCCCTGGCGGCAAAGAGCGCTCTCGCTGCTCTTAAAGGCCTCGGGGAAGGTCTTTACCGCTCCTTGTTACAGAGGAATTGAGAATTCCGTAGCAGGATTGGCAAATAATTTGCAGAACGTCACAATATCTGCAGATGTTTCAGAAGAACATCAGGGCTTGTACACTAGTCGCCATGTTTGCGGTAAAATTCCGGGAATGCCAAAAGCTACTCATGTATCATATTTTCAGCTTGTTCAAGGTGCAGGTGTTGTAGGGATTTTTTAATGTTCCAAATATAAACGTTTTAATTTACTCAATGATGGGTATTACTCAAAGAAAATAGGAGCAATGAATGTAACTACGTAGTTTTCTTTATATATTGCCTGGTTGAAGAGTGATCTTAAAAAAATTCAATGCTCATTTCTGAAATTGAACGACACGTTCTGTAACTGCTAAGGAGCTGGCATTCTGCATACGTATTCGGAGTTCAAATCGCCCACCGTGATAAATATAATTCCTTGTCGTTATCTTATTGCTAGGATATTCCTGTATTTCACTATGGATTTCAGATGTTTCCAGTTAATCTTATTCGTACTCTCTACCTCGAACGAAAAATTTTGAGATCCTTTGTGTGTGGTGGGTTGTATTAGCCCCTGAATACAAGGACGTTTATTTAGTTTTGTCATACATTAATTGGTGCAAGTAATTTTTTATGCGAAATCTGATATTTAGTTGAAGAATAATGTTCATGAATTCTTTCCTAACGAAATCTATATTTTTTCTAGACTAAGGCAATGTTACGAATTATCCTCGTCTGTTATGGATTTTAAACATCATTCACATTAGTTGCTGAAAACAATATTGTTGGGTGCAATCCAATATAATTTGAAATGTGCAAGAGTTTATACATCTTTAACAAGCAATAAATTAATCACAAATAATATTTTTTTTCGGACGGATAATGTTGCAATATGTTTCGAACTATTAATCCATTTCAAAATCTTCAAATTATTTAATTTAAATAGCACAGCATTAATAAACCTAGGAGCCTCATGTTTTAATCAACTGCTGATGTCTTTCACATAATAGTAATGACCGTTTCCGAGAAAATATTTAATTTAAATAGCACGTGAATATGCTAATCGAATAAACATGATGTATGTTTGAATTCGTGACTGACTTTCAACCAAAATGATAAAAACTGAACCAAAAATGTCCCAGAGACATAAAAATAAGTGATCAATGGAGCGTCTCTCACTTGCCAGTTGCCTGGACGTCTGCCGAGTTTATCTTTCTGAAAATGTCTCCATTGACGTCATTGCCATTGAAAAATATTAGAAAATGACAGAATGGCGTCGGCAATATTAAATGCTCGTTTTATTTGCTGAAAATGTAGGTGAATCGAACCTTTGTGTTTAACATTAACTGTGTAACATGGCACAAAAAATTAAGTACAAGTAAATCATTAACTTTTTCACCAACTCCTTATTTGTCTTGTAAAGAAAACTGCATGATTACTATATTTTCAGTCATCAACAAGAAAAATCATAAAAGATTTTTCTGTACAAAATACCTTAAAAGTATTTTCAATAATGTAAACAAATTGCAAGAAATCTAAATTTTGCAATAAACAATAATTATCAAAATCTCATACAACTAATTAAGAGCTACATTTTCAAACATTATTGTAAAGAAATGTAATTGTTTTTTTCTGTGTAATTTTAAATAATAGGAGTGTTTGTTTCATGTCGTGAATCTGAATTCTTGTAGGGCAGCACAAGTTGACACTCGAATTGTAGTTTTCTCATCTATAAGTAGGCCCACTGAACAGTAAATTATTTACTGTTCGATATTAGACTAATTTTCCATCATTCTTCAGATTTTTATTCAATTCCAGAAAGTTAGGAACGAAGATAAAGAAATTGCGCTTAAAACGTCTTACAAAATAAAGTTTTTCAATGCGTATTTTATTTAAAACAGAATGCTGGTCAATGATTTTCGAATTGTCTCAAAAATATGAAAAAATTGAAGTCTGAAAGTCGGAAAACGCAGGAGAAAAAAAAATGTAACTTCTTTTAATCCGATGGCCCAAACTTACAGGGCCATGCGTTTCGTTGGGGTTCTTTTAAGTTTCTTCCCGACGTCACAGCGTGTGAACCTACGGATGGGTGTTGATAATCAAAAAATACTGGTTGAGAGTAATTAACTTACATAAAATAAATTATTATTAATAATAAAAATAATAATAGTCATCGTTAACCCATCTTCAATATAATCTTGGCTTTCTGAATACGTATTTACGTATACGTGAATTAGAGCAGTGAAGTGTTTTGTTTCAAAACTGAACCTTGAAACTTCTTTAACAACTGACTAATATCCGGCTATTTGCCAATAATGTTAAACGAGACGTATTTTGTGGAAGCTCTAGTTTGCAGGACGGGCTTGCAAATCGAGGGCAGGTAGGCGCGGCGCGCGGTTGCGGGCGCCGCTGGAGCGGCTGCCGGCGTGACGCGCGGGAGGGGGCGTGGGCGGACGCGCGGGCGCCGCGTTGAGCGCCGCCAGCTGCCTCCCCCACCCCCTCTCCTCCCCCTCCCCCTCCACGGCCCCCTTCGCCGCCGCGCGCAATGACTCACGGCCGCCTGCAACGCGCGTCTCGTGATCGCTCGCTTCTGCAGACGTCACGCGCCGCTCAGCCCCGCGCACCTCGCTTCCTTTGCGAACGAGCGCTGCGGAGGAAGCTGCTCGGCCAGACTTCTTCTCGGCGTCACTAAGGGCTTCTCTCCGGGAGGTCCTAGGGTTCGAGTCCCGATGTTGGAAGGATTTTTGTCACGAACTAGATAGCTGCGTCGAATTCAACCGCTGTCTGGAGGGAAATTCTAGCGGCTGGCTACTCTGATCGGTAGTTTTCCGGTTTCCCCCATCAACATCGGGCGAATGCCTGAGCAGTACCCTAACAAACAGGTCTCGGTCCGCCCCCGCGATCTTTTCTTCCTTTTCCTTGTACTTTCCTTACCCCTTACTTACACACACTTACACGCCCTACATTACCACGTTTGAGAGGAGACCATTCCGGAGCTTAGTGCTCGTTCCGGCGGGGCAGTGCCCCGCTGGTGGGAGATACCTGGTTGGGGAAATACGTATGCCGACAGGTGCGTCGGCGCCGGATCTCGCCAATCAGCAAAGCAAGATCACATCAATCTCGCGCAATAAATGATTTGGTTAGGTAGATTATGTTCATCTACACAATCTTTCAACGAATAGGAAATATATTTTATTTATGAATTTTGTGGTAGAATTTTCTCTTATTGCAGTGCCCTCAAAAGTTAAATATATTGTTGCCCTGTCTCATAGGCGCTTTGCGTGAACAGATATGACGATGCAGTTTCTACTTCGACATCAATATAATGGTGTTAAAATGTAAGATCAGTACAATGTATGCTGCCTATTCCCTCTTAAGAAGTTGGGAATATTTTTTTCTGATGCTGTATTTCTGATAAGATTACCAGAAATATATTATTTAACTTCAAATGTAGATATTTGTTGACCCATAACTTCCTGTAAGATACTGCAAATCGTGAAATAGTAATTTCTTACGCGATCCTTCTTATAAACTTTGGTGCCAGTTATTTATACTACTGAATAAACAGCAATGTTTAAAAATATTTTTAATCCAGTCTGAATGACCTAAAAATGTCTTCTTCTACGACAACTGGAACATTTTCTAACTGAAAACGTTTCATGGGTCACGTGACACCTAACACAACACAAAATAAATGAATTGTAAACCGGATCTACTTCGTGTGTCTGATATCTCTTCCCGTCCGATAATAACTAACGAAATTATCTCATAATACTATCAAAATCTCAATATATTGTAATGACAATTTGAGCATTTATGTTTAATGAAACGCTTAATGCACGTATAATACACGTAAATACACGTGTTCGCGCTATTTAGCAGCAGATACATGCAAACTCATGTATCTGTCAATAATTGAAATGAAACAATATCCTGCCACTTATGTTTAGAAACCATATGAGTAAGCGCAATGTAGCGGTAATGCGAATTGACAGCACTATTTCGGATTCATTAGAAGCCAAATCATCGGGCGGACGGCTCCCACGTCTGTTGCGTCAGCCCTTCCCGCGCGGTGATCTGCACGGGGCAAAGTGACCGTTCCGGACAATAGGAAAACAAAAGCAACTCAGGGCCGCGCCGGCTATTTGGCCGCCTCCAGGCGTGCGCCGCGCCGCATCGCAAAGGCGGGCGGACAAGAATGCTCGGGGGAGCATACGGTGCCTTGCGACACGTCGCGTCCCGTCGCCACGCGACGACACGAGACGAGTTGGGAGGAGAGGAGAGGAGAGGGCGGGGCCACCTGCCGCGCCCGCTCCCACCGGCCCCGGCGCCACCGGCGGAGGTGGTTCAGCTGATGCCCCCGCAGGGCCTCCGATCGAATCCCGACGGTGGCAGGATTTCGACACCAGCTACATAGCTAGGTCGAAATCAGCTACTGTCTGTAATTATAGCGACCGGCTACTCTAATCGGTTGTTTTACGTAGTTTCTCCAATCAATACCAGGCGAATGCCGGTGCAGGATCCTAAAAATGAGCAAAGGAGCGCGCGATCTTTCCTTTCTCTTCTTTGTGTACTGTCTGTAATTCTATCGGCCGGCTGCTCTAATCGGTAGTTTTATGTAGTTTCTCCAATTAACACCTGGCGAATACCGGTGCAGGAGCCCAGGAACAAACGAGCAAAGGAACGCGCGCGATCATTCCTTTCTCTTCTGTCTTATCCTCACCATTTACACACACTTACACCTACATGTCCTATATTATCAAACTTGTCGAGAGATCAGTCGGCTTCGCCAGAGAGACAAGTCGGCGAAGCATAGAGCTTGCTCGGCTGGAGCGCTGTTCCGCTGGTGGAATGGACCTGGTTGAAAGACAACCCTGCAAGCTGAAGGGTAGGTCGCCGCCCGATGTCACCATCCAGCAGGGAAAGAATCACCACCACCACCCCCTCCTCCCACGATAAAAACATGCACTGCACCTACGGGACTAGTGACATTAGCAGTTGACGCGCCCGGAATTACTGATCAATGTATCTTCATCCGCTACCGGCACTAGAGTTCTAGTAACGATTGCTACCACTGCTGCGTCCACTTCTGATAATATCGCTGGTATCTACTGGCGCTGCCATCGTACGACGATGTAAACATCATCATTTCGTGTTGCTACATTTGATTATCTTTCCGTTTATCTCGGCACGGCCATCGTTGCCTACGTCGAGAGTCTTTCAGTATTTATTGCCGTGTCACCGCCGTTCTTTACTCTTAAAGCATAAATCTGAGAATTCACCACCACATTATCCATCACAAGAAGAACCAGAATTTTTCCTTGAGTGCTGTTCCTCCCCCTTTCCTGCGGCCAGCGCAGGTACTTTTCTCGCGGGTCTACGTGTCTGGCTGCTGCCGACGCCGTCGCCTAAATATACCCTCCCGCCGTTTTCCGCGGGGCTTGCTTCTCGGCGCACCCCAAGGCGACCGAGAGAATAGGGCCGGCGGCGGCGGCGGCGCGCGGGAGCCAGCTGGCGCGGGCGCGTCCGCGTCGAGCCGCGCCGGGGGGCCATTTGGAGCGGGCGGCGGCGGTGCACCGCCGATCGGCCGCGCCGCGCACATGCAGGGCGGCGTGACTTGGCGCGGGCCAATGGCAGCGCCCCTGCGCGCGGCCCTCGGGGGCGCGCCCTGCCGCCGGCGCGGGTCGCTCGCCTCCCGAGGAACGGGGTTGTTGGCGGGGACGCCTTCTATTTCGAGGGCAGGGCATGAGCGTGCGGGATGGGATCGGCCTGGACGTTTACGCCACGAAAATGAGCGCCAAGGTGAAATGTGGTGTACAGCATATGTGCTTACTACACCAATTTTTTAAAAAAAAATGTTCGCAAAGAACTACATTTTATGTTTTAATCACTAAGTGATAGAATTAAGGTATGATACAGCAAGATACAAAATCTCAAAATACAATTATGATACAACACAATACAGATTGACTAAGTGAAACAATACAGAAATATAACAGATAATTTTGCTTTCAATTTTAATTCACTACATTAACTTTGGAAGAAGCGAGATGCAGCAAATTGATCTATGAAATGGACAGTCTAACGTAGAGTAAAGCACTTCGCAATATTCGTTAGCCGAGGGAATGGTGCGGAAGGCATTGCGCAAGCCGAAGACATCTACAGACTCATCACAACAGTTCTGCCCCTGCGCTGGAGGAACGCGGAACCGCTGGCAAAACTTTACGCTCACAAGAGCGGCATCTACTCATCTTGCTTCATTCGTATATTAAATCGTGTCATTTTCACTTTCATGCTTTCTCATTTACTATCTCCCTGAACTTAAGTTGATGTTGGCTTGCGATTTCTTTTCATCTTGTGGATTTGTTGATTAGGTATATTTTAGAAGAAATATGAAATCTAAGGAGATTAGAAGGATCTCGAAAACTATTTGTCACGAAAAATTGATTCCTACGTAAGGCCAATAGTTTGAGCAGAGACCTGATAATGAATAAAACCTCTGCATCTAAAAAAAAGTTTAAAAAGTGTGCATACTGATGAGTGAAATAACTAAAAGATTTATTGAATCCTAATAAAAATGATACTTGGTTAACCAATAACTTATTTTCTGTAAGTATTAATGCTAGATCATGAAACGCTGAGGCCATAAAGTTAAACCTTTCCGTTGAAACACTCATTTGGGAATGATAGGGAATAAAATACTTTCCAATAGTTTATATTCGTACAATAATTACTAAATTATACTTAAATCATTATTATCATTATACTTAAATTATTATTATTATTATTGACTTTTTACATGTGTTAAATTCATCTTAATTTACTCGGTTCCAAACTAGCGCTCGATCTGAAAATGTAGAGAATACAGAAAATATGGGTATGGCAATTATTTCAATATAACGATTTATTTCATTTTATGTTCTGTCTCTCTCCTCTCTCTCCCTCCTTCCCCACTCTCCCCCTCACTTTCTGTGCGATAAATAATTTACATTTGAACGTCATTGTCGATAGACAATATTTCTCAGTAGAGTCAAAAGCCTATCAAATGATCAACGAATTGGCATCATGAACTTAAAAGTTTCGTTGCAAACTAACATGAGTGACATGAAATTCCCTATTATTTTTTTTAAGGGAACACATTACTTCTTTGCCGCGACAAATTGACAAGCATTCCAAATCCTCGAGAGAGGTGTTCGCCGCCATCTTCTTTCGTCACGGGCGCACCATTCTTTCGCTGGTGGCGCGGCGCGGCGCGGAGTAGCATTTCCGCGAATCGCTCGGTCGGTGGCGCGGCGCGCCGCGAGCTCAAAGGCGTATTTTGGCGGGGCGGCGCAGCGGGGGCGGCCGCGGCAGGAGCGGGGAGGGGCGGGTAGAGGGTGGGGGCAGAGAGCGAACGAAGCGCGGGGGCCAGCTGGCGGGCGCGCCCTATTCTCGCCTAGTCCTATTCTCGTCGCCGCGGCCGCTAGCGCGCACACCGGGAGTAGCCGGCGCGGGCGACGGTCATGAGAGGCAAGCTCAGCGAGCTGTTCCGGTGCTCAGCCCGCGGCCTCCACAGAGGTGAGCGCTAGCGCGCGCAGGCAATCGAAATGCGAGCGCCCTCCGGGACTTCACGTGCACGTACGGCAGTCGGCGGTTTTCTCGCGGGTTGAGGTCTCTTGGAAACAACGCAAAAGTACGGCAATGTGAGATACAAGTGAGGGGGATCCGATTTCAACTGTTGAAAATCAGCGTTCCAATTCACCGGTCCGCTTTGAAGAAGACCACGTGGACTTCTTGGATACTAACTGAATTGCGTTTACGCAAACGGAAATAAATGAATGTGTCGAACAACTGGAGTGGCGGCAAATTTTGAATCCCAATCCTTCATGGATATTCCTTTTATGATATTACTTTCCAAAGAATGTAGTTTGTAATTCCCAAATTTATACTGTGCATTCAAAGAAGACATTGTTATGCACATCGTAAGACTATTTCCAATAGACCAGATACCCGCGAGGTTAAATCAGAAACAGGGAAGGCAAAGGTGTCTTTCAATCTCTTAGAGAACTTGATCGAACGCCTTCCGATTCCTCGGAAGACGTTCGTCGTTTGAGAATCGACTAAAACATCAGTTGTGAGTTTAACGAGTCGTTGCGGTTAGTACGTGCGTGCAGTTAATACGAGCTGGAGGGAAGGAAATACGATCTGCTTTAGAATGCTTACTGAGTGCTAGACAAAATTTTATAATGTTTGTGCTGCATTTTTCTTAAAACATTTCAAAGTAATCAATGATTGCCTACATTTCATTAATCAAATTTGCCTGGATTTTGAGTCGCAATTGATGTAATTTTGAATGGGAAAATCAATTTAAATCAGTCGTATGAATTAAATATAAACAATGAGTGAAGTGACGGGAAGTATATAAACGCAACATCAGATCTAAAACATTTCAACTGTTTTGAATTATTGAATACATGAGAAATTTTAAGAAACGTTTTTAATTTAGACCTCAAATTGGAAAGAGTTGTTTTAGAGAGCGAATGATTTTGAAAATTTCCTGAGTCAGTTTTGGTGTCCTAATTCTATGCATTTTAAAGCAATAATTTTGTAAACATTTTTACACCATTCTCGTGTCAGTCTTTAGTATTCTTACCGGAGTTAATTTGCTCTAACCATAAATACAAACTATTGTGTTCATTGTGAATATTATTTGTACTAACCAGGGCTAAGCTCGTGTTAACCTTCTGTGACAAAGTGTTATTTTGAATGGAAACAAATGATTGAGTATCATATCTTGTGTTTTACGTGCCAGTTAAATGTATTCTAGCTTATTGTAACATCCAGAAAGTTTTGAAAATTGTTAACTAACATACTTGTCACTTGCTTATATTCCGATCATTATGGTGTACTAATCGGATCTAGGTTTGTGTTAACGTTCTGGTGCAAAGTGTTGTTTTCAATTGAAGAAATGTGTTGAATTGTGTATCTTATTTTCACGTGCCAATTGAATATATTCTAACGAATTGAAAACTCCAGGAATTTTGGAAAATATATACCAATGTACCTGTCAGTGGATCTATTATTGATTGTTTACCAATTCTTAAGAATAATTTATGTCAATTAGCCTGAAACCTACTATGGAGCATGAAATATATTTTGTGGTACATATTTTATATGAACCAAATTTTAGCTCTTAGAATGCTTCATTAAGTACAGTATAATACTCTACTGAAGAAAAAGTTGTAGAACTTATACAGGGAATACTTAGACAGAACAAAAATACTGAATTTATGAACATTTACTATTACAACATATTAAAAAACATTAATTATTAATACGCGTATGTGATGTAAGTGGGAAATTGATAAAACATGTGTAATCTAATAACTCTAAATTACGGTGATTATCTCAATAATCAATGAGTTGTCCAAGACTATATTGGGTAAGGTTGTACAAATTATTTTATGTTAGCATTTTATTAAAAAATTTCAAAAGGTATTCGCTATTTTAAAAATATTTAGCTTCACTGAATGTTAATCCATATTTTTCGTAAAAGAATGTAGAAAGGAATAATAGTTACAGACGGGTTGCACTATTCGCTATATTTTAAAAACAAATGCTTCTTCAGACTCTCCATTTAAAAGTAACTGATAGTAAGTTTGAAGTTTTTGTTTACTATGTACGTAAAAGGGACTTCGACACTTTCAATTTTTCTTCTGGGCCTGTCTGGCATTATTATTCTTCAACCTACGTACCATTAAATTTCATATTCCTAATGACTAACTTTATCTGCTGGGTAAATGTCTACCCGAAACTCCGTAAAAAAGTTCAATGTTGAATGCGTTGTAAAAACATTGTATGTCAAATGTCAAATGAGAAAAAAAAACTTTTCTGAATCATAAACATTACCATTATTACAAAAAAATCATACTATTTTCGATTATTTTTAATGCCAATAGCTTCTCAAATGTTTATCGTTTGTTGTATAAAATATAATAGATGACGTTCGACGGGAAATGAGAAACTGGCTGTTCAACGATGACATACATTATGTGGTCGAAAGTAACGTTCATATATATGAAAAAAATTCTTTGTGAACTAAATAGCAATTAACCGAAGAACTTAATTCTGGCAGTTTTATATTTTAACATTATTACGAAAATATAATATACCAAAAATATAAAATACGAATGTAGTAATGTCTGAGATAATACAATAGTGCTATTCACTTTTATGAAATAATTTGACCATAACTTCATATTTTTCCCAAACAATATACAATTTATATTTTAAAGCAATGCAAGTAACAATGAAGCAGTAATCAATAAACGTGTAAGAAATATCACTTGATTCTATTTTATATTTTGCTGATGAATTTAATATATCCATTAATTTTTCATTCTTCGTGAAAGACTCGTGGATGAAAAACGTTTTATTTTCCCTCTATTGCATCGAAAACTAAATGAAAGACACAAAATTACTTTGCAGTTAAAATTGAACTACATTTCATTTTGTTAGTAACATAAAAATGGCTAACATTCGTTACGTAGAACGTACTATTTTGACAGCTTCTCGAGTTTTACTGATTAGACAAGTGCATTTACTTTTTGTGCGAAACGCATTGTAAATATCTACGACGAGACTTTTTTAAAAGTCTTTTTTCATTAATCAGGTTTTTGAGCAAAAATATTTTACGAAAACGTATGTCAATATGCAGTTATATGCAAACGTATGTCAATATGCTTCGTTATATGTTTCGTATGCCAATATGCTTCATGTATTACGAAAACGTATGTCAATATTCAATTAATATGCAAGCGTATGTCAATATGCTTCGTTAGCCCCGTTGCTCAACTATGCTCCATGAAGTAAAGGAATTTAAACAACTCGACACACTACAGGTTCCTGGGTGGTTGACCATCTCCGAATCCCGGTTTCTAACGGCTCCGATCCCTGGCCAAAGGACTAAAAGGCAATGACTGACTGGGACGTAACGAAAGAAGACGAAATTTAGCGAAGGATTACTCCATGTATGTATTTATAAAGGCTCAATGCCCAAACGATGGCTAAGAGTCGTTGATGCGGAAAAAAGCGCCACAGAATACTTTTTCACAAATTGGATCGTTTGAGCCAGGGGCGGATCCAGCCGATAATTTTGGAGGGGGCCATCATAATTTTTGTTACATAATTAACATTTGTTATTATATTGTATATTATTTTTGAACTGTATATTTGATAGTATACAATAATATTTTAAAATAATTATATAATTCTAACATAAATAAATATTTAAATACATTTTTTTAAATAAAAGAAGGTAACAAAGGAAAGTCTAGGCCTGCTTTCGGTCAGCCCCTTATTTGGCGCGCGTGCGCATGAACGTGTGAGCGAGTAAACGCCTGTAACTGAGTGACGCAGCCGGCGCGAGTGCCGGGCTTCGAGGAGGTGTGTCCTCAGTCCGTGGAAATAGCGCCTCTTTTCTCTTCTCTTGTCACGAGGGGCGCGCGTGCGGGCCGGCACGGGCACGGTGCCCCGACGGCCGGCGCCCGCCGAGCAAAAGGGCCAAAGAATTTTTATCGGTCAAAATAGAATAGTGCACCCGTTTGTAGCAACTATTGCCACGGGCCTGGTGGCGGTAGTGAACGTGTTGGCCTTGCACACTAACACGTATTTGGCGACGAGTCGCTAAACTGCTCCGGCGTTTGAGTAATCGGCGGTCTAGTAATGGCAGATTCCCCTGGGTGTACGTCGTCTGTGAGGAAGATAAGTACGATAATGAGAGGAAGCTTGCAGAAGTATGAATGAGTTCACTTAGCGCTTCCTGCGGGAGACATGTAGTGTAAATTCAATAGGATCAATTGGAACATCGTGTTAATCTGAACACAAAACGTCGTTAAAAGTAGAACGCTATAATTGTCATGTTCCGCCGTGTTTTTCATTCGTTAGTGAATTAGTAGTTACAAAAAAATGTTTTTAGAGAAGGAAACGTCTGATTACCCATGTTATTTACATATGTGGGTTTAATTTTTGTAAATATATGCAAGGGCAATTGTAAAAGCTCTATACAGATCTACAATATTAGATTTTTTTATAATTTAGACTAAAAAATGCAGGAAAAAATAACGACTCAATTGAAATGGGGTGCTACTGTTTTCTCATCACGTGTTTACATTGCTTCGGTTGTAAACATGTGCTTTACATCTGCTTCTTAGCCTTTTTTCTTTTCTAATAGATACTTACTGGCTGGTAAGTAATTTCGCAATTTCCTCAAATTAGCCGGTCAATTGAATTGCCGGAGTTTTTCTCAAATTATATTATACTCCTACTTTATAATGTGATAATGAATTCCATTACATTAACCGAAGTTTGAAATTCCTTTAAATCAGTTAAAATTGCCATGTAAGAGTGTGAAACAGACGTAAAGATGTTAAGAACCATTATTAATTCACATCAAGTAAAGTTACTCCTGACGAAAAATAAAGGAACTGGGTAGAGATATGAGCAAAAGGGAGAAACATGTCTCATACTTATTCGTAGTTTTTTTAAAAGAGGACATTCATTGCCATGCATCTCACAATTCGCAATATTCTCTACGTTAAGTTATCTGAGAACCAAGTTCGCTCCCTCCGAAGTATGTGCACGTGGGGGGGTGTGGGGGAAGAGGGGGGGCTCGCGTAAGTAGAGCGAAAGCACTACCTGCCACGTCCTGCCGTCCACGGAATAGGGGAGCGAGCCACTCTCCAACAATTCGGTCGCTGACTGAAGCAGAATTCTATCGGCCGACTACTCTGATCGGTAGTTTTCAGTGGTTTCTCCAATCTACATTTTGCGAATGGGGGACCAGTACCCAAACAAACGCGTCACGGAACGCGCACGATCTTTCCTTCCTCTTCCTTGCCCTATACTTTCTCCTTACTTACACACAGACTTACATACACTACACTTTCACACATTCCGGGAGAGAAGTCGCGAGCCAAGTTTGCCCCGGCAGGGGTGGTGCCACGCAAGTGAGATACTTGGTTGGGGAAAACCCTTGCTAGCCGACAGGAATCTCACCATCCAGCGGGGGAAGTTCACCGCCCCCCTCTCGTGATAAGAAACATGCATTACACTTGCGGGACTGACGTCCTTAGAAGTTACCTCGCCCAGAAACACTAATCAATTTATCTATCAACAATTCTTGATGTTCTCTATATTAAGGTCTCGCAAACCCAAGTTGTCTCCCCGCGAAGTACACACTCGTGAGAGGTCCGGTAGTAAGTAGCGAAAGGATAGCGAAAGCGCCATCTGCCGCGCGTCGTCCACCATGAAGTTGTCCGGCGAGCGACCGTCTAAAGAAAGGCCTTCCCTGTCTTGTTGCAGAAAGTTCTACTGCTTCAGCGGCGGCGGCGGCCGAGTTCGGCGCGGCGGGCTTGGGCAACGGCACCAGCAACGGCACAGTCGGCGGCGGCGGCGGCGGCGGGGGCAGCGGGGGCGGCGGCGGCGGCAAGCATGAGGGCGCGGAGTGGCGCGGGCGGCGCGGGCGGGCCGGCTCCGGGGGCAGCGCCGGCAGCGGGGCCGGGGGCTGCCTGGGGGCCGCGCGGGGCGGGGCGGCGCTGGCGGCCGGGGCGCCCGGGGGCGATGCAGGCGACGACCCATCAGACCAGCTGGAGGGGCCCGGCGCAGCTGAGAACGACCCTCTTCACCTCAAGAGACGGGTGGGACTCTTCAGTGGGGTGGCTCTAATCGTTGGCACCATGATAGGTGAGTAGCGCCCTCCTGGGGACATTCCTTGTCTGGGATTTCGCTTACTATTTTTAGTGTGCGAATGGGCCAAAAGGATGGCGTAGCCGGCCTGGAGAGCAGAGGTCGCTAAGGCCGAAGAGCCGGAGCTGCCTCGTGCCTGAAGGGTTGCAGGTTCGAACCCCGCCCGGAGCATGGATGTTTGGGAGTGTGCCGGTATATCGTTATCGTTACTCCCAATATTACAGTGGTCGCTACATGACGTTAGTAGTTAAAAACCGACCTTCAATAAGTAAAAAAACAGATGGCGTCAAAAGGGTGACATTTTTTTGTCCACGCCAGTATTTTTTTCTTAAATTTAGCAGAAGATTTTTATTATATAAAATAAATATCAGAGAGAAATTAAAAAACATAAATATTTTCTTGTCAAATCATGAAATTGGTGAAATTACATCTTACTATCGATTACAGAATATATATTCTAAAATTTTTCGTCAATGTAACGAAACTCTGCCACATATTTTATAGTTGTCAAGAGCAACAAAAATTAATATTCCAACCAAAATAATGATCGCAAACGTAAGTTGAATACAGTTTCACAAGCTCCACCAGTATTCTGCCCCCCCAGAACAAAACAATGAAAATAAGAAATCACAAATAACTACACACAGAAAAATTCTGAATGGGCATACGTAAAACACCATATAATGTCTCTAATTAATAACTCAAGCAGAAACTAACATTACTATCGGTCATTATATTGCGAAAAAATTACGAGATATTGAATTGAGAATTTGATATAATAACGATATGTGAGTAAAACTGAATCTCTTAATGAAACGAAAGAAAAACAACTGTGGATAATAAAATCTGCCTATTGCTCATCATAACTGAACATCTTAAATAAATTTGATTGAATATCATTAAATAAAAAACAACAATTAATATTAAAATGAACACACTTTTCTGAAATAAATGATGCATGTAAAAGGTGAAAATGAGCTCTAAAATGCTGCAAAACGTTTTCCCTTACGTTTATTCAAATAAGTCGTGATTATTTCTAAAATAAAGAAGACGTAAAGAAGAATCTTAAGTTATACGAGTCCATTTGAAATGTCTTAGATTTTTTTCAATTTCATATCTCGTCATGTGGCACTGTTCAATTTTTAACATCGAAATATCCATATAGTACTTTAATTATTAAATTACTCAGGCTTACGAGTTACAAAACAAAGCAGCACTGTTCACTCACATATACAAAGTGAAAAATAGAATAAAAATATCAAATGAAATAACTCTAGAACTTAAAAATAGTTCTTAACCTCCTAATCATTAATTCATTCCATCAATTTAAAGTGTCTCTACATCACGATTCACGGGCTAGCTTCCGAATATCAAATGAAATAACTCTAGAACTTAAAAATAGTTCTTAACCTCCTAATCATTAACTCATTCCATCAATTTAAAGTGTCTCTACATCACGATTGGATCACTTTAAAACGCTATAAAGATGTGGAATTAAATTTATTTGAATGCGCCATTCGATTCTCAGCCGAAGTTATCCGATTTATGGCTCACAACGCCTCTCGCAATCAGAGCGCTCTCAGCCTCCGAAGACTCACGAGAGGCGGGAGATTGAATTTCACGATAACAAACACATTTTCAATAGCAGATCGTTCTATTCATCGACGCCGAAATGAAAAGACGTCAGTCTCTCTTCTCCAAGAGTTTCTACTCAATAGAGCACTGCGTTGTTTATTCAAAATCTAAGGACATCGACTAGTATCTATTCCTTGCTTAATGTTTTACTGAGAATCACATTTCAAATTCACTCTGTTTATGATTGTGTAACATTTAGAAGCATGCATTCATCAACAAGATGTAGGGCTACTTTACGAGAACTTAAGTAGTACAACGCGCCACCAGCAGTTGTTCAGGAGAACTTTGGAAGCTGAGAAGAAGGCATTTTCAATGTTTATATTTCATGTAATTTTTCAACACGCTCTGGATTCGAGCACGGGAAGAGTAAAGAATAGCAACTTTCGTAATATTTATTTAAAATGACTTAAGTGTTTGATACAAACTAAGAAACAGAATGCTATTCAACTAATACATTTTCTATTAATTTGATGCGAATGCTTCAGAGCTGATTATTATTCTATCACTAATTAAAACTTTGTATTAGTGGTAAATGTTTAGGTAATGAATACACAAGAAAATACAGATATCTTTACATCAACTTTAAAACATGGAACTAGTTTTGTATAATTATTATTATCAAAATTATTTGTATATTTGTAATATGATGAAGTCATTATGTTCGGAACAACGTAGTGAATTGTACATCCGCATCTTGATTAAATTAACTAAAGAATCAAGTAATAACCGAAACGGCGATGGCATTGCACAGACGGACCAGAAATAAGCTGACCTGTGATTTTTCAGATGTACTATTTTTAAATCATAACTAGGTACTCTTTTGTTTCTCGTGGATTCTGGAAATCGTTGCTTACTTTACATCGCTAAAGTAAATTATGCTCCCTGCGTTTTCTTTATTAAAGATAGAATTTACAGACACTGCAATTTACAAACATTACAATTAAAATTATTAATGCAATTTAACTTTAAATTATTTGAAAATAATAATAATATCAATAATGGTAGCAATAAAAGCAATAATAATAATAACAATAATATCATGAACTCTACATTTTATGACTATTCTATACAGATATTTTAAACTAATAAATACATGTCTTGTTAACTACACTGCACTTCACAACAGTTCTTTCTTCTCATTTCTTTCTTCTCTATTTCACTACCTTTTACAACACGTCAACACACTTCAATACAAACACTACATTGAATATGATTATATTGTGTAATTAATAAAACAATGTAATAATAATCAAAATAATTAATAATAAAATAAAAATAATTAATAATAAAAATAATAACAACAAATGTTTTAATAAGCCTAATTTGCTAATTAATAAAGTTTACAAACATCCTTAATTAATTTACTTGTCAATCTTTGAACACCTAGAAGAAAGGGTTCAAAAGCTGTCGCAGGCAATTTATTCCGTATAACTCTAGTCGAAGTAAATAATAATAATATCATTATTATTATTACTATTATTATTATTATTATTACTATTATTATTATTATTATTAATTGTTGACGCGAGTGCGCTGTCGCGGATGAAAGCCCGTCGTAGCGCGTCGGGGCAAGGCAAAGCGCTGACGGCGCACGTGGAGCGGTTGCATGTGTGCAGCAGCGTCGCCGGCGCGGGCGCGGGCGCGGGTGTTGTCCAAACATTTGACGCGCGCGAGGCGAGTGACGCTCCGCTGTGTGAGCTCTTTGGCGCTCTCGTGACGCGCGCCGCGGGGCGCTCGCGTGCGGGGACGGAGGGCGGAGGGCGGAGGGCGGTGGGCGGAGGGCGGAGGGCGGAGGGCGGTGGGCGGAGGGCGGAGGGCGGAGGGCGGAGGGCGGAGGGCGGTGGGCGGAGGGCGGAGGGCGGTGGGCGGAGGGCGGAGGGCGGAGGGCGGAGGGCGGAGTGCGGAGGGCGGAGGGCGGAGGGCGGAGGGCGGAGGGCGGAGGGCGGTGGGCGGAGGGCGGAGGGCGGAGGGCGGAGGGCGGAGGGCGGTGGGCGGAGGGCGGAGGGCGGAGGGCGGTGGGCGGAGGGCGGAGGGCGGAGGGCGGAGGGCGGAGGGCGGAGGGCGGTGGGCGGAGGGCGGAGGGCGGAGGGCGGAGGGCGGAGTGCGGAGGGCGGAGGGCGGAGGGCGGAGGGCGGAGGGCGGTGGGCGGAGGGCGGAGGGCGGAGGGCGGAGGGCGGAGGGCGGAGGGCGGAGGGCGGAGGGCGGAGGGCGGTGGGCGGAGGGCGGAGGGCGGAGGGCGGAGGGCGGAGGGCGGAGGGCGGAGGGCGGAGGGCGGAGGGCGGAGGGCGAAGGGCGGGGGCGGAGGGCGGAGGGCGGAGGGCGGAGGGCGGAGGGTGGAGGGCGGTGGGCGGAGGGCGGAGGGCGGAGGGCGGAGGGCGGAGGGCGAAGGGCGGGGGCGGAGGGCGGAGGGCGAAGGGCGGAGGGCGGAGGGCGGAGGGCGGAGGGCAGAGGGCGGTGGGCGGAGGGCGGAGGGCGGAGGGCGGAGGGCGGAGGGCGGAGGGCGGTGGGCGGAGGGCGGAGGGCGGAGGGCGGAGGGCGGAGGGCGGAGGGCGGAGGGCGGAGGGCGGTGGGCGGAGGGCGGAGGGCGGAGGGCGGAGGGCGGAGGGCGGAGGGCGGAGGGCGGAGGGCGAAGGGCGGGGGCGGAGGGCGGAGGGGCGGAGGGCGGAGGGCGGAGGGTGGAGGGCGGTGGGCGGAGGGCGGAGGGCGGAGGGCGGAGGGCGGAGGGCGGAGGGCGAAGGGCGGGGGCGGAGGGCGGAGGGCGAAGGGCGGAGGGCGGAGGGCGGAGGGCGGAGGGCGGAGGGCAGAGGGCGGTGGGCGGAGGGCGGAGGGCGGAGGGCGGAGGGCGGAGGGCGGTGGGCGGAGGGCGGAGGGCGGTGGGCGGAGGGCGGTGGGCGGAGGGCGGAGGGCGGAGGGCGGAGGGCGGAGGGCGAAGGTCGGAGGGCGGAGGGCGGAGGGCGGTGGCGGAGGGCGGAGGGCGGAGGACGGAGGGCGGAGGGCGGAGGGCGGAGGGCGGTGGGCGGAGGGCGGAGGGCGGAGGGCGGAGGGCGGAGGACGGAGGGCGGAGGGCGGAGGGCGGAGGGCGGAGGGCGGAGGGCGGGGGCGGAGGGCGGAGGGCGGAGGACGGAGGGCGGAGGGCGGAGGGCGGTGGGCGGAGGGCGGAGGGCGGGGGGCGGAGGGCGGAGGGCGGGGGCGGAGAGCGGGGGGCGGAGGGCGGAGGGCGGAGGGCGAAGGGCGAAGGGCGGAGGGCGAAGGGCGGTGGGCGGGGGCGGAGAGCGGGGGGCGGAGGGCGGAGGGCGGAGGGCGGAGGTCGGAGGGCGGAGGGCGGAGGGCGGAGGGCGGAGGGGCGGTGGGCGGAGGGCGGAGGGCGGAGGGCGGAGGGCGGAGGGCGGAGGGCGAAGGGCGGAGGGCGGAGGGCGGAGGGCGGAGGGCGGAGGGCGGAGGGCGGAGGGCGGAGGGCGGAGGGCGGAGGGCGGAGGGCGGAGGGCGGAGGGCGGAGGGCGGAGGGCGGTGGGCGGAGGGCGGAGGGCGGAGGGCGGAGGGCGGAGGGCGGTGGGCGGAGGGCGGAGGGCGGTGGCGGAGGGCGGAGGGCGGAGGGCGGAGGGCGGAGGGCGGAGGGCGAAGGGCGGGGGCGGAGGGCGGAGGGCGAAGGGCGGAGGGCGGAGGGCGGAGGGCGGAGGGCGGAGGACGGAGGGCGGAGGGCGGAGGGCGGAGGACGGAGGGCGGAGGGCGGTGGGCGGAGGGCGGAGGGCGGAGGGCGGAGGGCGGGGGCGGAGAGCGGGGGGCGGAGGGGCGGGGGGCGGAGGGCGGAGGGCGGAGGGCGGTGGGGCGGAGGGCGGAGGGCGGAGGGCGGAGGGCGGAGGGCGGAGGGCGGAGGGCGGAGGGCGGAGGGCGGAGGGCGAAGGGGCGGGGGCGGAGGGCGGAGGGCGGAGGACGGAGGGCGGAGGGGCGGAGGGCGGTGGGCGGAGGGCGGAGGGCGGGGGGCGGAGGGCGGGGGCGGAGAGCGGGGGGCGGAGGGCGGAGGGCGGAGGGCGAAGGGCGAAGGGCGGAGGGCGAAGGGCGGTGGGCGGTAGGGCGGGGGCGGAGAGCGGGGGGCGGAGGGCGGAGGGGCGGAGGGCGGAGGGCGGAGGGGCGGAGGGCGGAGGTCGGAGGGCGGAGGTCGGAGGGCGGAGGGCGGAGGGCGGAGGGCGGTGGGCGGAGGGCGGAGGGCGGAGGGCGGAGGGCGGAGGGCGGAGGGCGGAGGGCGGAGGGCGGAGGGCGGAGGGCGGTGGGCGGAGGGCGGAGGGCGGAGGGCGGAGGGCGGTGGGCGGAGGGCGGAGGGCGGAGGGCGGAGGGCGGAGGGCGAAGGGCGGGGGCGGAGGGCGGAGGGCGAAGGGCGGAGGGCGGAGGGCGGAGGGCGGAGGGCGGAGGGCGGAGGGCGGAGGGCGGAGGGCGGAGGGCGGGGGCGGAGAGCGGGGGGCGGAGGGCGGAGGGGCGGAGAGGCAGAGTTGGCGCGCTGCTCGTGGCGGGACGGACATGACGTCGGCCACTGCGTTGACGCTCCGTGTTTCACTCTCTGCACCACGGACTCATTTATGGATAAGATGTACAGGGAGGAAACATCTAAATTTCCAAAATAAGCTCTTAAGACAATTCTAAGCCTGTTTTGTGTAATAAACTCCTTGACTATTCCGAATGGCTGAGCCGCAATAAGCACTCAAAGGTTGGTGTGAAACAATATTTTCTATGCAAAAATTTGCCTTGCAGAAACATATAAACACTTCAGAAACACGTAAATTGTTATTGTGTTTATATGTTTCTGCAATGCAAATTTTTGCATAGAAAGTATCTTTTAAAGCCAACGTTTTAATGCATATTGAGGCTCAGCCATTCGGAATATCGAAGGAATTTATTAGACAAAACAGGCTTAAAATTGTCTTAAGAGTTTCCTCCATGGACATCCTGTATATCCATCAGTGAATTGAACTGATTTCTTAGGGAAATAGGAGTTTTATTGCTACCAGCTCAGTTTTTCATGAGGATTCTTCTCTCGTGAAATCACTTTCCGTCTACACTCCCATCTTAAATAATTCGATATCGTATAATAAGAATAATAATAATAATAATAATAATAATAATAACAATAATACATTGACTTGTGTAGTTATTGTTCACCAGACACCAACACACTCGTGGGCATCTCGCATCTGGTGTCACTATAGCGCGTGACACAACTCATCGAAGATTATCAACACTAAAGGCAGCTGAGAGCGGAGTCCTCAACCTGAAAACCGTTTTCCGAATTTGTTTGCAATTAAGACCGCTCTTGACAATCACGAGAAAGTAATAACGTAAAAGTAACTATGCACATCTCTCTAAATACCATTTTAAAGCAACTCCGTTCCAAGTCAAATTGTCATTTTGCTGTGCGCATGTCCTTTTGTTTCGTTTCTACGGGGCCGAATTTTGTGGCAAAAGACGTAATAATTATAGATGTTGAACGTATTCACCTGTTAAAATATGAAATGTGTATTATGAAAATTGTTTACCATTACACTGTCAGAAATTCCATTAAATTTAATGTAGATTAATCTATTGTAAATGAAACTAAATGTAACCTGGTACATTAAAAAGAGCTTCATATAATTGTACATTAAATTCAATGCACAAGTTAAAATCAATGTAGATTTAATGTAGAGGTTCCCATTGTTTCTCCTGCCTCTCATCAATCATATCGTATATTCGTAATCACCAGTTCATCATGATCATTCATTCATTCCTTCCAGATATGATTATTAAACTGTGACTCTTGCATCCTGATGTACATGTGTACATTAAATTTAATGTGCGTTCCTGATAATTACCTAAATTTACATTTCATTAATATACTGTGGAAATTTCTGACAGTGTATGTCACCAGGGAGTTTGTCTCCATTGTGTCCGTTTTGCCCACAGGCTCTGGAATCTTCGTTTCGCCGTCAGGCTTGATTGTGCGCACGGGCTCCGTTGGAGCAAGCCTTGTTATATGGGTTTCGTGCGGAGTACTATCCTTGTTGGGTAAGTGAATGAACTCTCTTTGCATTCCTCTTTATTTAACGTGATTGCTCTAAATACGAGCGAGAAAATTGTTACAATTGACATTCGTCTGAGTACTAAAAGGTTTTATTCATTTAAATCAAATATCATATTACCACAGATTGTCCTACAAACTTGCTTTTACAAATTAATTTTATAATTATGATTTATAACAACATCTATCTACGATCTTCAGTAAATGACACTGATACATTACATGTTTGTGTCATTAGTTAAACTTTTTAATTCATTAAATGATTAAAAATATAGATCATTATCGAATTCACTGAAATGTGAATATAGACCGTTTAGTGTGTGTTAAAAAAATTGATTTGTTTAATTTCTGTCTTCTAAACATTCTGATTCTCAGAACGAAAACTGTCGAGTATTGATGCACAATGTGCATTAACCGATGCAAATATGCGAAATTCAAAAATTACATTATAAGAAATAATCATCGAAATGTCAATGAAAACAAATAAAATTTCTTCTTACTATTATTTCAACACACGCAGAGGAGAAATGAAAATGTGGAAGGTAGCACTGTGTGTGCCCCTGCGCTTCGGCGATTGGAGCCACAGTCACAGTTTTGCTGGCTGCATGGCCGCCCCTGCCCCCCTCCCCCCGGCCGTGGGGCTTACGTAAGGCTTACGTCTGGCACGCGCCGGCGCAGCGGCGGCGGCGGCGGCGGCGGCGGGCATTTGACCTCGCCCCGGGTCAATTGCAGCGCGCACGTGGGCGCGGCGTGAGCGGCGCCGGTTATCGAATCCCGGTCCGTCGGGCGCGCCGCTCCTCACGCCCCTCGGCGCGCCGTCAGAGCGGAGGCCGCCCGCGAGAACACCGGCTCTGAGCAGCGCTTTGATCTGACGGGCGCTACAAGTCGAACCCGAACCGAATTGCACTGCGGTTTTGTAAGAAGTAGAAAACGCCACAGTTGGATCAAGAGAGACTGGTAGAGATGTTGCCAAAGGGAAAAATAAGTTGTTTGTGATTATGAAAGCGATCGTGTGAACAGATCAACAAACTTTTTTTCTTTGATGTGTTTATTTCAAATACTTCTTTTTAGACTTTTGAATTTAATATGTCTGTTTCCTTGAAGATTGCGAATTGCATCATTTAAAGTAATACTTTTCGTAATTTTGTTTCTTTTTAAATATTCTAATTACCCAAATTTCAATTTTTAAATGATCTTCATAATTTTTGGTGCGAAAAATAGTCTTTATATTCCGATACCAGAAATGTCTACCTCTTGCATGTCACATTTACATTAAAAATCGAAAGGAATTTTTCTCTAGCAACGAATTTTAATGGTCTGTAGTTTATTTAATCATCAAGAGTTTGTGTCAAACGGTCCAGGTATATTGGTAGAACTTCATTTTTTTGTTTTCTCTTCCTTTATTTCTTCAATTGATTGCTATTTCAGAATTTGCATCTCGTAAAATTTCTGCCCAAATATTTCGTAAGAAAAGTCCAGCAAGACGGATAAACACCACAGGATAGCTGTTTCTTCTTATTTTTTGACACCACTGTTCTTTTGTTCTGAAAAAAAGCTGGAATGAGAGATATATTGACCTTGGCTGCAAGCCCAGTCCTGCCCTGACCGTCGATTTCACCGCAGCCCTAAGAATCCACAATTCCTCTGCATCCTCTAGAATCGTTGACCGAGGTCGTAAGCACTGCGAGCTGGCAACACTCCGCCCCTACTGCCCGTTGTTCAAAATAAATTTGTTTTCTGGAAGGCTGCACTGTCTGTAGGGTAACAAATGAATCTGACTCTGTGGGTTTCATGTGCTCTCGGTTTTATCGAAGAAAAAAAAAAGATGCCACGAAAATTGAATGTAGTATCGCCTTTCTTGATATTTCATCTGTAAACCGCTGTGCATCGTGGAGCTGAACTCAATTTACACCTTATTTCAATCAAAATAACACCGCACCTGTTTGAATGTTTTTTCCAAAGAAATTGATTCCGCGCATGCCAGAAAATTCAATATCGCAGACGAGCACCAACGAAATGTGTTGTTGTTTAATTCCCAGAGGGCGATTGGGTTCTTTGCACGTCCGCAGCGCCAGATAGAATCGTTGCGTCATCTTCTGGTGCGAAAACAAAACAAGGTTCCGACAGAATTCCGTTGTGCAGCAGGTAACAGCACCGCCTCTCATCGAGGGTTTGCGCTCGCCGCCAACGCCTGAATCCCGTCCGATTCGAAGGCAACATTTCTATCGTTTTAATCGTCCTTCGCGACTTTAGACTCGGAAAGTCCAGATTGACTACTGATGAAATATATTTTTAGATTTTTATAGCTTGTTAAAAGAAACGTGTTTTCTTTTTAATGACTAAGGCCTGACGCTTTTGTGAGCAGTTATTCGAGAGCATGGTTATTTGCATTAAATTAGTGAGAACTTTCAATTAACATTTATTTATTGTTGTTAGAAAATGAAACTTTATAAAAGTATAGTAATGTAAGAATTTTTTTGTTCTATGTAGATTCTTATTAATACATTTTCCATAATGAACCTTTAGTTTTCTGTCAGACAAGTGCATAATAATAATAATAATAATAATAATAATAATAATATTTAGGGTGTAAATAATTTTCTTAAGGCGTACCCCAGGTGGAAAACCAAAGAAATCATTCACACACACACACACACGTGTTACAGCTTTCCAAAAATCTAAAAAGTTTCTAATAATTAAAAAGTTCAGTAGACAGTGTCCATTAACTATTTTATAATAAATATGATCATCAAAATTAAATTGCCTCTATGAAAATTGGGATAAAATAGTTACCAGAATGCTCTTAAAATTTTGATTTTCTTAATAATTCCCTTTCTACAATAAACTCTCGATTCATACCTTAACATTAACACATACCTTAACCATTTCTTGAGCTTACGCAACATTCACGTAGGATTCGAGAGACACGCTATTCGGCGTAATGGAAAGACATCCAACTTGGCATTAGAACTCTTCTCTTGGCTTCTCTCACCTGCAGTAACCACGTTTTACACGTTCATTAATCTCAACCTAAAAGTCATTAATGTTTCAGCCTGATGATGAAAGTGTTGTTATACTTAGTAAATGCCTAAGCATGGACGGTATTTTAACAATAACGTCTAAAATAACCACATGCATTATACGAGATGTAAATTGTTATTGCTTTAACGTCACAAAGCTCTGCTGCAATTAATAAACGCCATTGCTCACCAGCGCGCAATAACATGGCGATATAAATATTTTATAATAATAATAATAATAATAATAATAATAATAATAATAATAATAATAATAGTGACTTTATTTATGTGGCGAGACTCGGGCCATCAGGCCCGCTCTTCCGCCTAACCACGTAATAATACATATATAGATAAAAATTGAAACAGTACATTTAGTAAATTAAATAAAATACAACTTATATATGTCTTGCCCCTGGGCTCACAAAATGAAAGTAAAAAACACAACGTCCCAGCATTTACCTTAAACGGCCGGGGAAAACCAGGGAAAACAAAGGAAGTGTGCATGCTCTTCAACGTTGAGCAACAAAATAAAATATTTAAA
The DNA here is from genome assembly GCA_031308135.1 of Acheta domesticus. NCBI lineage: Eukaryota > Metazoa > Arthropoda > Insecta > Orthoptera > Gryllidae > Acheta > Acheta domesticus. Next base: position 260,926,167 of record JAHLJT010000631.1, on the reverse strand, counting down.
ATAATTTATAAAGCATTTACTGACACAAGAGAACATTAAAGAGATGCCCGAAAATAAATTATGAAAGAGAGAAAAGAAAATATTAACCCATACGCGTCAAAATGTTAGCAAGAAAATCTCAATCCATTAAAGAACTCATTAAAAAAAATAATAAATGAGAATGCACACAACCACCCGGCCAGGACGACGGCTTAGGGCCGATTATAATTACATCAACATGTACCAAGGGAAAAGACGCATTCAGTCAGAGCCATGACAAGTTTAGCTGGAATGAATTTGAAAAAAAAAACAACTTTCTAATCTTATATTAAACTTAATTTAAACTAATTATACTGTTGTTTATTAAATTAAGAATTAACCTAAGAAGTATAAGAAAATACAAAATAAAAAAAGTTAAAAATGTCATATAAAATGTTACATTTAGCGTACAATTTTGAATAATAATAATAATAATAAATAAAAATTAAAATAATAATAATATATTGAGTACACACTTTCACATCGTACATTATCAGCTCAGTAGAAGAGTATTTAAATGTTTTTTTAATGATCGCAATGTTTTACATTTCCTAACATTTTCTGGAAGGTTATTCCACTCTCGGGTCGTTGCTACTAAGTAAGATTTATTATAAAAATTGGTGTTGCTTTTAGGAATATTGCATAGCAAGGATTTCTGGAATCTTTTGGTTTTGAGATAAGACATTTTATAAGAGAGGTAAGCAGGTACACCCGTATTTAATATTTTGTAGAAAAGGCACAAACTATGAAACAGGCGTCGACCTTTCAAGTTTAATAAATGATTTGCTTTATAGTACCCCGAAATGTGATCATACTTTCTGATATTGTATTGAAACCTAACACATGCATTTTGAACTCTTTGAAGAGCATCAGCGGTTGATTTATTTATGTTACCGTACACGATATCACCGTAATCAAGCAGGGGGAGCAGGAGTGATTTTACTAGAAGTTCTTTGGTTTTGGGTGGAAGGCATTTGTAAGCACATTTAAGTGAGTACACTGAGGCATACACTTTGCGGCAAGTGTCCCGAGCATGAGGTTCCCAATTTAGAAATTTATCGATGGTCAGACCAAGATTTTTAACTTGAGAGCAGAAAGGAACAGTAGTGTTGTCCAAAATGATATCAGGAATTTTTAGATTTTGAAGTGTTTTATGGGACCGGCAGGACCCAATTATAATTGATTGAGATTTTAATGGGTTTAGCTTAAGGCCGTTTCTCACTGACCATTCAAGTAAAGACGCCAAATCGTGATTTGTTTTACTAACTAAATGAGCCACTTCCGAAGGTTTCCCACTGACATAGATCTGTAAGTCGTCTGCATACATATGATGACTGCACATTGATAGCGCAGAGGGGATATCATTAACATAGATCAAGAAGAAAAGTGGACCTAGTACGGAACCCTGTGGTACTCCGCGTAAAACTGACTTAGGGGACGAAAAAGTATTCTCAACAACTACAGCCTGTTGTCTATTACTAAAATAACTTGAAATCCACGATAAGGTAGAATCAGAAAAACCGAGGCATTTACATTTTGCCAGAAGCACGTCATGGTCTACTGAATCGAAGGCCTTGCTAAAATCTAAAAGCGTTAATGTTGTTATATTGCCTTGATCCAGAGATTGACGAATGTCTTCGGTGACTCGTAACAAGGCCGTTTGCGTACTTCTACCTTTCCTAAAACCAGATTGCAAACTATTGAGAACATCATTTATGGCGAGATACTTGTCTATTTGTTGACGTACAATTTTTTCTAGGACTTTGGATAATGTTGGTAATATACTGATTGGTCGGTAATCACAAGGATTTAACGAATTTATACATTTGGGAAGGGGACGTATGTAAGCTAGTTTCCACAATTGGGGAAAGTATCCGGTTGTTAAAGAAGAGTTTATTATGTGTGTAAGTGCTGGAAGAGCGCCTTTTAAAACTAATTTTAATTGCTTGGCCGTTATATCGTCAGAGCCTTTTGAATTTGACTTGAGTGCCTTCACTATTTTTTCGACTTCTTGGCAATCAACATTGTTGAAATAGAAGCTATCATCCCGGGGTGGCGCTTGTGATTCCAGAAAGTGTAGTGACTTTTCTTTAATAATAGGGTCTATTGGATGTGCAACGGAAGCAAAATAATCATTTAGGTCATCTAATGGAATTTCTAATGAACTGTCATTTGACTTACGTTTGCAAATTCCTAAGTTTTTCAGCGTGCTCCATACTCCCTTCGTACTGGAATTTTTTTGGAAAAGATTATGATAAAAACGAATCTTAGCGTTTCTGACTTGTTGTTTTACATAATTTCTAAGTTTTTTGTACTCTTTTTCATTTTCATCGGTTTTAGTAGCTCTAAAACGACTGTATGCAGAATTTCTATCTTTCATAAGAATTTTAATTATGGAAGACCAAATCGCAGTCAAATTGTGCACGTCATAGACGTTTAATACATTAAACATGCACACAATGTTTCAACTCTAAGTACGACAATCCTCCTCAGGTTTACACATTTCAAAAACATTTACGTGTACCACACCACACATTTATATTGACATGTAAAGAGTAAAATAGTTCAATAAAGTTGCACGAGCAAAAGCGTTTAAAACTTTTTATACGCACACAATGGTTTAATAAATGTAACGATTAGACAAAAAGGGGACGTTGTATGAAATATCTTTTATATCTGTTCTTTATATGCTGTAGGAAGAGATTCGTCAAATAGAGCAATATGTATAACATTGAGGGAAGACTATCAAATTGAAAATTCCCCAATGGAGGGGGTATTAAATTCAAAATAAACACATTTATTTGTAGCATTAGGAAGAATAGCAAACTTTTCATACTGAAAGAAGTATTCTTTCAAAACAGGACACTCACTCTAACACAGAATGCTCATATAATTGAAGTAGACACACTTTGCAGGTCGAATCCTTATCGGTGAAGGTTTTAATTCTAACAATAAATTTTAATTGAAAAAGTGTTGGTGAAATGATCATATTTCTAAATAGTATATCTCCATGCAATCGTCGAAGATTGATGAAACATCTTGCTTAAAAAGTATGTAACTCGCGAAGCATTTTTCTCTCCATTCTCCATATTAATATGATTTTCAAAATTGGAAGGGATAAAATGTGGCCTACAACACTCCCGACATATTAGAACGTAATTGTGACATCTCTTGATCATAAACGGTCAAGTATTTTGAGCGCTAGATGGGGCACAAATACACATACATGATACATAGCAAAAAACATTACTTTTTTTGCATTCGCGTTATCTAGGGAAAAATTGTAGTAGAAACGATATTTATTAATTTATAATCTAAATTACAAATTTTAAATTTAAATGGTTAATTTACATTAACATGATGCAAAATATTCTCAATCGTTTTACATCTTTTTGAAGAGTACATTCACTATATGAAGAAGTATTTTTGCATCAGTATCTTATGACTTCTCGTTGCTAATTATATGGCAATTTCTTTTGCATTACAATCTTACAACCCATTGAAATAACTTTCCATTTTGCGTGAGAAAAATTGAAAGAATATGCATAAAAAACCATTACTTGAAAATTTTCATAAAAATTATTTGAAAAAAGATTCAATTTTATAAATCGTTGATTTTATATACTTACAACATCACAATTTTAATCACTATTTCGAACCAAACGAGTCTTCAGTCGCAGCTTCCTCCTGCAAGTCCCTCCCTTGCTTATAAGCAAGGCTTGGGTTCTGATAACCTAAAAATTGTTTGAAATTTACCAATAAAATTACTTAAAAATAAGAGGAAAATGATACATAAAATGATTTCAAAATAACTGGAAAATGAGCTAATTTTTTAAGAAATACTAAAATATTTATATAAAAATGTTTATTTATTCAACGAATTTTATAATTATAAATAAAATTCACGTATATAACGTTATATTTAATATAAATTCTTTATTTTAGGAGTAAATGTTATCCTTAGCTCCGATCTTTCAAACGCCAGATTAGAAAGGTCGAGGTAGTTATTGATGTAATTTTGAGTGTAAATTTGTGTAATTTTGAGAGTTCAATAAACAGTCGACTATAGTAGGGAATTTCGTCATGAACTGATGATGCAATAAAATTTGTTTTAGTGTGTCATTGAAAATTCATGAAACCTTCTTTAAATAAAACACACAAACAGGAATCAAAATGCGTAAAAATGACACAAAGGACACGAAACAATTGAAAAACGACAAAATGACCCAATAACTATATATTTCTATCATATATAGGTCGTCATAAACATTCATGTACTAGTTAGCTACGTTTAGAATGCACCAATGAAAAGATGACATGCCATCAGAATCAGAGTCTTGCTTAGAAGTGGTAGAAATCGGCGGTGTGCTGCGATTTCTCAAATCAGAATGTCCGAGAAGCGTTTATTTGAAAACGGACGTTCCGACGTTCCTGCGTTGGAGTGGGCTCGCGAGCGGCGGCGCGAGCGGTCGCTACCCTCCTCGCCGGATGATTTTGAGAGATCGGGGGGGGGGGTCGCTCGTGGGCGCGCAGAATTCGGCCTCGCAGTGACGGCCCTCACCGAAAATACTTGGTCGGCGCAGCGTTTCCACCGCCGCCGCCGCTGCCGAGGCGACGCGACGCGACGCGACGCGATGGACGTGGCTGTAAACAGCGCCTGCTACACGCGCCTCGCGGCCGCCCGTCACCGCGCCCGCCCGCGCCCGCCAGCGCTCGGGCGTCCGGAGCTGCGGGGCAGAGGTATTCGCAATTCGCGTCCATCGCGAACCCCGACGTTCGCCGCCATCTCCTACGACCTTCGGCTCTCCCATTTTATACAGTAAACATGAAAAATATATATTGTTTTTAAAATTGAGGCGTGATAAATGTTCTCTACTATGTGCTAAGGAGTGATGATTTTGAACGATGTTTAAGGCGCCATCCATATAAATCCCCAAACATTTACCTCAGACGAGGTGAGGGCATCAATTGTTGTCACTGCAGTGTCTTTGACTGGCAGGTTCTCGGGTTCGAGTCCCGACGGTGACAGCATTTTGGACTCTCGTCACATAGCTAGGTCGAAGATCTCGTTACGTAGCTCGCGTCTGGAGGAGAATTTTAGCGGCCGGCTGCTCTAATGGGTAGTTTTCAGTGTTTTCTCTGTTAAACACCAGGTGAATGCCGGAGAAATACTCTAACAAACGAACAACGATCTGCGCGCGATATTTCCTTTCTCTTTATTGTCCTATCCTCTCCCCTCACACACACACTCACTGCACTACATTATCACACACACACACACACATCAAGCATCTGTCCGGCTGGGGCATTGTCACACTGGTGGGTCATGCGCGGTTGGCAAAAAAACAACAATAACAACAACAAAAACAGCAAGCAGACGTGTAGATCGGCTCCGGATCTCTCCACCCAGCGAGGAGCGATAAAAGCTTTCAAAGTTTTGGGAATAAGTAGTTTACATTATTAAAATTCAAATTATTGTGAGCAAAAATGTTTCTTCTAAAATGTTTAAGGCCGGAGACACGTTAAAATGCGTCCATTGAAAATTCTCAGAATTGAATAAAGCGTTGTCCAAGGGCGCCCTGCGCGACGTTCGTTGTGCTCTGCTTGGTGTCCGGTGTCTTTGAAGTTATAGACGTTGCAACGTCCATTACGGGATGCTCGTGTGCCGGGGATGCGTGTTGTTAAGCACTCCGTTTTAAGCCGTTATTCGAAATCGTTATTTCGTGCCCATGAAATATGAACTCTTTGCTAAGCTGTTGGTGGATTTATTATTATTTTCACAAGGATATTATATTTCGAGGAATTCTGAAATGTTTCAACTAAAGAGCAACAAATACTAATAATAATAATAATAATAACAAAGTTTATTTTATCAAAATTTTACAATGTTTCGTAACCAGGTCTGTTCCAAACTACTAAACCAACATTTTGCCAATTAACCAATAATCCAAAAGGGGACACTGAGTCCAAAAGAAGTAACCACAGCTCATGACTTCACTTCCTTCTACTTTCGTGCCGTGGTGCCTTCAACCTCTTAAATACCCCTGGAGACGTTTTGCATAGACCCGCGCAGAGGCTCTTCGTTGTGGCAACCGATTTCTGTGGGAATGGCCTGCTCCGAAAGCACGCGTTGCCTGCCGCGGGCGCGTTTTATTTAAATGCCCCACATGTTGATTAATTAGTGGTTCCGGACCCGTCAACGGCGAAGGTCATTGGTCCCGTACGTGTAGTAAATGTTTTTTCCTTGGAGGAGGTGGTTTCCCTTTCCCAGTGGATGGAGAGATCTAGCGCCAATGGACTAGCGGGGGAATCCTCTCTCCAAGAATCTCCCCTGGTGCAGCATCGCTCCAACCCGGACAAGCTCTGGACTTCTGATTGATCTTCCAGCATGTGTGGTAGTGAGGTGCATGTGTGTGTGTGTGTGTGTGGGTGCGTGTGTGTATGCGTAGAAAGAACATGGAAGAAAAGATTACACGCGGGCCGTGGCTCGTTAGCTCGGGTTCTGGTTCGGCGTTCGCCCTGCATTTATCGAAGAAACTACAGAATATTATACAGATCAGAGCAGCCAGCCGCAAGAAGTGCCTAGCTAGCTTCTGTCGAAAATGTTGCCACCGTCGGGACTCGAATCCTAGGTCCTCTCGATCTGCGGCACTACAGTGACATCATGTGATGCACGGAGTCACCTGAGCCGGTGCCCCACAAGAATAAAGCAGATTCTATTCATGACATCTCATTGGATTCAATTGAGTATTTTATTTTTTCTCGTTAGGGTATTTTTACTCGACATGAGAAATATTTTACTTTAAATATGTTCCTGATTGCCTCAAATATGGCGGAGGCTCAGTAGCCCCATCTATCAGACTGAATGCAAGAAACTCTGGCGATCGCTCGTCAACCTCACGGGTCTCAATAACCATGTGAAAAACTTTATAATGGAATACTTTTAACTGATGATTATAGAATATTAGACAAACTTTCTTATAGAATATTAGGCGATGGTAACTACAAATATATATTATTCATATTATTATTATTATTATTATTATTATTATTATTATTATTATCTAATTTGCTGTATGTCGTCAGATATAACGTTAATTATCGATAAATACTACCAACGTTTGTAAAAGTGATGTAATAATACCAAAATGAAAAAGGTAATTTTGTGTACGTATTTTATATGCCTTTCACCATCGTTTCTGTGCTACAGATAAGCAAATATGTATTTCCATAAAGCCAAAATAATTGCAATAAGACATTTAAAATAACATTCCAGCTGAACCTTTATTAGTTCATTAATGTAATACCTTACCATCCATCGTCTTCACGTTTGTGGAATAAATGATCCATGATGTGTTCATGAAGATTTACGCTATATTAAAATGCAAAACTCTTCAGCAATTTGCAACAGCGGTACAAAAGGAGTAGTAGCCTGAAGAAGAGTCTTTTCAATTAACGAGAACCAAGAAGTAAAAGAGACCTGAAATTCAAAGTTTCTCTTCTGAGATGATGGGAAGAGAGTTTGGACATTTATTGTTTGCACGACGAAACTGCTTTTCACTTTCCTTAAATATTTGTGAAACGAGGAAACTGTAAATTGTATTTCATGTATAGATTCGAAAATTTTAGAAGTGTTACGCATGTTCGTTCTTGTATCATAACTATTCGCAGGTAATTCGTGGAAATCAAATTCTTTTAATTGATATTTGTAAAACATTTTCAGGAGATGTGAAAGTGAATGATAGATAGCACTAATTCGTCAATACAGATAGTAGGGGCTTTTATGGCTAATCGCACTTGAAAATCTTAAAATTAATGTGATGCTGATAATTAATTAAATATTTATTTCTCAATTGCCAATGGTAGACCTACACCATAGAAATTAAAGAAAAAATTAAGAGAATTTCATATTCTCTGGGTTCTCTAAAGTCGAATACGGAGGCAGATGCAAGGAAAGAATGACGACCTCTATTCGCCTTTTCCTTCTTTACTTTTCTCATTGACAATGTGAGAATAACCTTCCAAGGGACATGTCTTCCTGAGTGTACGCCATTGAAAGCTCTAAAGCTCTAGCAAAGAGGAAAAGTGAAGTACAAGGAACACTTCTGAAAGGAACATTATTTATGTGAGGTAATATTTTATATGTGACTATTATTCCTCACAAACGTTATACTGACGCCCATTTGTAAGCATTACGATGAATAGATGAATGTCGCTAAAAATAAGACTTCTATTATTTCTTATTAACAGAGGGCTGGCAGGAAAATTTAAAACTTAATTGGACGGCAAAATATATTATCAATTCAATGTATGAAATACGAACAATATAGTGATCTATATATGATTAAAGAAAAATAATAAATAAGGAACACCAATGTTCGTGAAAAATAAGCGTATTCTTCTAAAATTCATATATCGTCGCGTTTTCGCTGTACTGTTGTGACAAAAAAAATGATATTTGACATTTTCAGGAAAGTCAGTTAAAAAATAATTTTTATATGGAACAATTCTTTATCTCTGATATTATACCAATTTTTATTATGCCGTTTTTCTTACCTGATACAAATCTCAATGGTTTTCAAATTTAATTTATTAAATATGGGCAAACATCGTGACCTTCCAATTGTGTATTTAAAAAGTGTTCCCTAACCTACATTATTATGAAAAAAATAAATTGTCATGTGTTTTGGAGTGACCCGTCCTCATATCATTGTAAATTTGTGATAAAATGTTATTAATTTTAATGTTAATAATGTGTATTTTCTTGAATAAAATATCCGTCACCATACTATTAGCTATAACTAAGCGAATAACTAAAAGTTATTCGTCACCATACTAACTTGCATGAATTGAATGGCAAGCGACTAAGACTCCAAGGAGTAAAAATATTTATTTACTTTATTTATAAATATCGTTTCTTATCACATAATTCAAAAGAGTGTACTTTACTGTCGTGTACGTGACATCTACAATGTAGATGATTCAAATTTGTTTGTCTACTTTTCCTGAGAGAATATTCTAACTGCAATTCCTGAATCTTACGGTTTTAAATAATATTTATATTATGTTATGTATATATAATAAATATTTATAATATTATCGAGAAAGTTGCACATTTTGCTAAATTTAGGCTTCATCAATCACATGAATGCTCTGTAACGGGAAGGGGCAGCCTGCGTTGAGATCTTTAGACTGACTTCATGGCCTCCGTTTCCTTCTCGCTACGCGTCAAGTTCCTCAAAGAAGAGTCTCCGTGTGCGCGGAGTCCGTGCGCGACCGTCCGGCCATCCGCGACCAGAGCGACCCGTCAACGTCCACGTCTGCCAAAGGAGTGATCCAGCTCGGATTGCGGACACGCGACCGCACTCAACATCGCGTCAAGTCATTACAATACAAGTCGGAATAAAGGAATCATATCATATCAACTAGAAACAATAGGGTGAATTCAGATCCATTGTTAAATTAAACAATAGTAAGCCTTTTTTTAAATTTTATTTCTTCTTGTTAGGCATTTCTACCTTTCAAGGGCGTTTACATACGATTACATAACGTTTTAGGATGAACCATCCTCAGGTCTGTCAATACTCTTTCTGAAGAAGTGTGTTAGAAAAAAAATGTGTTGGTATTGTTGTGTGTGCGAGTGTGTAATAAAGAGAGAGAGAGAGAGAGAGAGAGAGAGAGAGAGCAACAGTTTTTATTTTCAGTTACTTATGGAGGCTTGAAAATGTCTTTAGGGTAGCGTGAATGAATTCTCTGTGGTTGGCTGTAATTTCTTTCCTAAATGGTAAGTTGCTGTGGCTGGGGATTCTGGTAGTAATTCATAAAAGTTTTTTGAAATTTTGATTATGTAGTCTTGAATAGATTCTATTTTTAATTCTCTATGCAGTTGTTCGTTACTTATAAACCACGGAGCCTGCACTGTACAAAATATCAACAAAGAAAATGATTCTCATAAATTACAAACTTTTTAGAGAATTCTTACTAAAGAGCGACTCATGTGGATAGTTCTTGGATTAACTTCACCTGTGGTAGAGGAACGGTCTTGATATAAATACGAAATTCATTCGCAAGTGAAATTTTAGGGAGATTTCTATTTATAAAAAATATTTTCGCATCACTTCACAGCTTTCCAGATTTACAAATTAGAGGATGCACGTTTCAAAATATCTCTCTATAAATCAGAAGACTAACGTCGGAGTGAAAATTTAAAAAAATCGGTGAAGAAGACGGGTATAGAGAGGAAAGGATGGAGGCAAAATAGTGAGAGTTTGAATCTTTGAAGAACTTCTCTGAAGTCATGTGGAAGAGCCTTCGGAAATTACGAGTCTCAGTGAATACAAAAAGAAGACGTTAGATGGAACTGCAAAAGCTCCTTTACGATTAGAAGAGCGCAAATGTGCGCGTGGCGAAAATGAGCGGAACAGGGGACAAAGAGCTGTGATGGGTTTCTGTCTCTTATTCCCTCCCTCTCTCTCTCTCTCTGTCTCTGGCAGCCTTTTGTCGCAAGATGGGTTGCCAAGTCCAATACACCGTCACGTTTTGCGGAACCGAGTGCTAGAGCTCCTTTAACTTAAATTTTGTGCGAAAAATTCACAAATGTGATATGTTTTAACAGATTTTTCATGAAATACATCTACATTTTGAAGAAAATAAATTCTAGAATTGAGAATAAATCGTTGATTTGAGAGGATTCAATAACAGCAAAATACGATCGATTTCTTGTATTTCGCCTACGCTATTCATACAACAATGTTATCCTTAAACATAACAATTGTCTTATGGTTTTTCAAGTATTATGCATATTTTGTTTGATGTTACTATCATCAGACTTTATAACACAAAATCTTCTTGTAATATAACTTTTTTCAGTATCAAATGATGAAATGATTAGCTCGATATGTATGTATTAGGTTGACTATCTTACTAAGAATACTCCTTCAACTTGTGACTGCAATTTCATGCGTAATATTGATGAAGATAAAAAGAACTTCCAAGTCAATTATAAGCTATTCACTGCGCATAACTCTGCCGTCTGACCTAGAGCGTCTTCATTAAAATGGAAGTTGCAGCGGCGGAGAGCGCTTTTTCATTCGCTGCCCGTCGCACTAAAAAGCGAAAGAGGCAAGTTCCCTTCGCCGCCGCCGCGGCGCGCGGTGCTCGCGCGAGTCCCCAACCTGTGGCTCGTCGGGGGAGGGGGAGAAGCCTGCTTCGGAGCAAGAAGAGCCGAGAGTGGGCGGGAAGGGGCGGTAACTGCGCTCTTCGGAGCCGCGCTGCTCCCGAGGCAATCTCACGCAAAGTGAAACTGCGTCTCCCCCGAGCGATCATCGGCAGGAGGAGGCTGCCCGCCCCGCCCCCGCCCCCGCCCTGCCAACTTTCCGCCCCCGGCCACGCCCCCCGCGCGGCCTGCCCCCCTTCCGGGCGCCGGAAGTGCTCGCTGGCGCGCTAGGCTTCGCCCTACGCACTCAGCCTTCTCGTGTGGCTCTGCATCATACGAACGCTCTGCAAATTTTGGATACCGCTCGAAAAAAACTTTTTCTAACACCCCTGTTTTTACCGTCCTCTGATTTTGATTATCTCTGTTGTCCAGTGCCGTCCAATCCGTATATGCTCACTTCCGTTTGAACATCTTTTTCTCCATATTTCCTGAGATTTATTACATTCATTTCATTAATAAAAGTATAATTTCATTACTTTTTTGGGTCCTTCTTCTTAACACCGTACTTCACTTTGTCTCTCGGATCTTTGTTGTCCTTCTCGTTATCTTTTCGTTCATTCTTCTGAGCTATTCTTCTGAACAATCGATCGCATTATTTCCATTCCCGCCTCCTCTCCCATTTCTTCACAGTCTGGCTTACAGCCTGGCCTTAGTGATCCTCTCTTTTGTGATTGTCTCTACCCTACTAACCTAATTGTAACCTTTTTCTGCCTTTTTTTAGTGCGTTCTAAAAGAACTTTAGACCAATTACCTACTAATTCACACATTGTGTTGTCTTACCAGCTTGTTACACCTCGCTCTCTCGTATCTCGCCCATTGTTCCGGTTATCGAGACAGCTCGAGAGCTCCTCCCCGCCTTCGGCCTAGCGGCCGCTGCGCCCGCGTGCCCCGCCCCTCTCGGTTGGTCGCGTGGGGAGCGCTGACGCGCAAATTCGGTTGCGCGTCGCCGCCGCCGCCGCCGGCTCGTTTGCATTCCGCCGCCTTTCGATGCGCGGCGCTGGCGCTGGCGCCGAAGCGGGGGAGTGGGGGGAGAAGGGGAGGGAGGAGTGGGGGAGGGGCGAGGCGGCGCCAAACAAGGCGAAGTGGCTGCCAGCGCGCTGCATTAGCGCTGCCCTCCGGCGGTCGGGGACACGAGAGAGGGTGGGAGGCTGCGCGCCGCGACCTCTTCGCGGAAAATTCGTTAAGCAAATGCGCTTGTTTTCGCGAGACCCGCGACCGCACGGAACTCACGCGGGTGTTTAACCCTGGGATGCGTGGAGCCGGCAAGCTACGGGAATGCAAATGCACGGCCTCTCACGCCCTGCGCTCTCGAAAAATGCACAGAAAAATTGTTTTTGTTCCTTCTTAATAAATACATTTCTTAATAATTTTAATAAAAGTAATTTCTTAATTTTCAACAAATGATTATTTATTTCAATAACTGTTGATATGGTTTTAAATACCTACTAATGTGGTCTTAAATGTCCTCCATATGCATTGACGCAATAGAAACAAGTTTCACAATCTGCCTGTATATCTTCTGAGAATTTTTCTTTAGCGTGCCTAAAATGAAATTAGAAAGATAGAAGACAGATTATACGGAAAGCTAGCTCTCAGAGATGCAGCTGTTCTGAGTAAAAAGCGAAATAAACAATGTTAGGGTCTCCGAGGCTCTGCAAATGCGTCGTAGGGTTAATCGATTTCGCCAGAAAGCAGCAATTACTTTTGTGTCCTAATGCGCGAAGAATATTCCTACATACGTATCATTTACGTTGTGATGCTTTTGGTAGAGGACTTCTAGGATCACGTTTCAACTCTTGTTTTCATGTATTAAGCCTCCTAAACGAGTTGTTTTCAAGTATTACGTTAACGTTGTAGATGTTTTCTGAACAGAGAATCCTGAGTTTACTATTGCATACTTCTTTGTCTTTGCAAAAATCGTGCTGTTAGTTTAATATTGATGCATGAGGAAGCAAACAACATGCTCGCTGAAATAAAAAAAAACGCTGATCAAATTAAAAGGTGTTGGAAAAAGTGTAATTTTATTTTTGTAATCGAACGTGAGTAACATGGAAAAAGAATATTCTGCGAAAAAAATATTCTGAGTTCATTTTTTTGTCCTTCCAGTTCAGATTGACACTTTTGAAACATTTCTTCAACAAATTTCTTGAAATTAGTATAAATGTTACATATTCTTGTGTTACTAATTGTTGTGTGAAATATTTTTTTGACTATCAGAACAAGAAAAAACTGTTATGATTACGTAGGATTCAAAATAAAATCACTTTATTTTGTAATAAACTTGACAATGTTTCTTTCATGGTATTATATTTTATTGGATGTGCACGAGATAATTTTTTAAAACTTTCAATTACTGTATTCTCCTGAATGTATCAAAACAATGGTTATTCGAAGTATAAATAACAATGGTTATAAATAGACCCTAAAATGAACTTTTTTATTATGTAAATAGTTTATGTAATTTTTTCAGTTCATTGTATTTTCATATCCTGACAGACTAAATATTCTTGAATTCCTAAATATTCATTCAGTGGGGTTTTAATTTGGTTCTACAATTAATGGTCATAACGACAATGAGCACCTGCCTCGGCCCTCATGGTTCATTTACTTCATTTACTTTACATTGACGTATTCAATGTCAAAGAAAATACGTCACAAAAGTTTCACAATACACGCTATTGTTCAATTCTTTTTTCATTTTCATTAATATTGATAACAAAAAGTTAAGTGTTCAATAATTACAGGATAGATCGAGAGCTAGTGATGAAGCCTTCGAGATACTTATGTAATTGAGAGCAGTAAAGGGAGAAATATATTTCTTCAAAACTCGATTATTTTTTAGGTCTTTATTACTCTTGTATTAATAACACGAGACCAGAAACGGTTGAAATAATTTGACTTTATGAATGAACAGTTTTACATTTCTGGGAATACCAAAAGTAATTTTCTGTCTTCTCTCACGAGAAAACAATGTCGTCACAGTTCCGCAAATGACACTGTATGCTCATAATCATGGTGATATTTACCCGACCGTCAGTTACTGAGAATAAAACCTACCAGAAAATAATAAAGGAGACTTAACAACATCTCAGAATAGTGACAATGATACTCTTGTCATGTAAAAACTAGTGACGCAATTCGCACGAGCGAGCGTTTCCACGCCACAGCCCGGCCCAGCGGAGAGGCCAGCTTAGACGCCGCGGCGCGGGCCGTCTTGTGAGGGCCCTCTTGCCGTGAATAGAGCGGTAATAGCCCATCTGCGTCGCTTGTCGCGCAGGTCCGCGCATAAGGAGCTTACAAAAAGCGCCGCTCTCGAGGCGCCGGTGGAATAAAGAGGGCGCTGTTGAGGCAGGCGCCCGCCCGGCTCCGAGCGCTCTTCCCGAGCGTGTGCGACGCGGGGAGGCCATTTGCGGGGCCATATGGACGAGGGCTGCGGCCCGGGGCACGTTGTGACGACGAAGATAAGTCGTAGAACAGCGGAAACGAGAACGACGCATTATTTGCTTCGGGAGCGAAGAGCGCTGGAAAGGCTGCGAGAACGATGATGTGGTCACAGTTAATCAAATTATGAGTTACAAAAGGGTGCAGAACAACACCTGAAATGTTGTTCGAACTTGAACAATAATATGCTTTTTGTTAACAACATTATATTTTATATATTGTTAACGCCATTATTATATTACATACGAGGCGCATCCACAACGTAAGTTTCTCTTAGCCATAAACCAAAGGAAACGCAATACTGTAGAAACAAATTGTATCAGATACAGAACGAAATGCACTATTTTATATATAATCACCACCAGAACTGAGATATTGTGGAGGGGATCTACATTTGTATTCCTGTCGTCTGGAAGTCTGCCGCCTCGGATGAGTACCGGTGTTTGTCAACCCCCTGCAACTCTGCGTTGTTGTGATATGCGTAAAGCTCAAGGAATTTCTTGAGGATAAAAAAAGATGTAAATCGCTGGGCGAGAATCGAATAACAGGTTGGATGGTCAAATATTTCCCGGCGGATCTGCTGGATAACATCAGTAATGAGCAGAATTGACTGATTCCCTATAGTCAGGAGCTCGAGTCTAGCGATTTCCGTTTTTTCTTATTCTCAAGAAATTTCAGTCCGGCCACCGTCACGCGCGTCACAGTGACGCAGAATTGAAGGTTGCTTGTGAAACCCTCGTACCTGTCACATTCCCCTCGTGTGTAATATTTTGTACTTTTGCTGAAATTGGCAACTCAAATGTGAAATATTTATTTATTTAGGATGTTACTTTCAGCAAAGAAGTACTGTTAGGACACATAATACGAAGGATGTGTCCAAAAAACAATTGCATAAATAAAGCAATGTGTTTACTATTTTGAGATAAACACTCAATTGATATTTTAAAAAGTATTAGATTTCTAGGTACTTATTTATTTTAATCGTTCATCGGTGAGACATACGTTGCTTTTTCAAAAAATCAAGGTAAACCTATTAATCTTCACTGTGTGCCCAGCACATGATAGGTAGCCCTGCGGTATTGATCGCCTTCCCCGAAGGATTATTCCATCGTGGTCACATGAGACGAGCAATCTATAGGAAGCCTGTCAAATTAAACTGACGTACCGGACACCAGGTGAAAGGAGAAATGATGAGGCTTTATAGTCAGCCTATGAAGACATGCTACAACAGTTTCAATGTCTATTCTGGTACTTTCGATTACAAATTTACGTGACAATTAACACAGCAATATTCCTTGTTCTAAAACAAATTGTAAAATATTAATCCTTTATAAAAAAAAGAGGAGGATAAGTAAAACATGGTTTAGCTATATAAAATTAAGTATTAATTCTGTAAATCTCGTAGGTTGAATTTCTAAGCATATATTTACTTTATGCTTCCTAAACATCTTTTTGACGTCGCACACGACTTTTCTCTTTTCTCGACGCCCGAGCGTTGTCCCGTTATATTCAACGCTCGTTCTTTTGGGTGGAATGAACCGTGAATACGCCCAATGAAGACAAAAGCAGCTCCTTTGACGATTGCGTCGTGCTCCGTCAGACGCGTGTTTTATTTCTTCGAGAGGCCACCCTCGCATCCTTTTCAGTGAAACCAACAAAGGCTTCTCCCCAAAGAAGCTAAAAATTCTGTAATCAATGAACACGAAGAACAATATATTTGCGCAATACGTGCTTCTTTTGCAGAGCTTCCGACCCCATTCGGCAAGTCGAACAATATTTACTTTCTCTCAAGGCTACTGGCAGGCCGAAATCAAAAGTACGATGAACGTGATTGTGCGTATATTACCTGATGATACACTGTCGATTTGAATATCAAGAAAAATTGTAAACGCTTCTTCAGAAAATTTGCATTAGAGAAGTGTCTCCCACGGCACCAAAAGACCAGCAATCAGCAGTCACCTAAAATCTACTACGACGGCACGCCCTACGTCCATCGTTGGTGAGCGCGGTTGGCAACCCCTGTCCGCGAAGGGCAGTGCAAGGACGTTGTTAGCAGCGGCAGCGGCGCCCGTCCTTCCGTTCGGCCGCTGACAAAAGGCGCGGCCGGAGGCGCAGCCGCGGCGCCGTCGCATTGGGAGTTGGCGCCCAACGCCCGCGCACTTGCCAAGCGCCGCCGCAGCCCCCACACGACAGCCACCGCCGCCGCCGCCGCCTCCACCACCGCCACCTCCGCCGCTGCCACGATAGCCCCCTCCACTGTCGCTGGAACCTCTACCCCCACAGCCATCGCCATCGCCACCCCTGCCGCCGCCGCCGCCCACCACCGCCCACCGCCGCCCACCGCCGCCCACCGCCGCCGCCACCGCCGCCGCCGCCGCCGCCGCCTAGGCTGCCACAACCAACTCCACATCCAATGTCACCGCCAGCACCACTGCTACCTCCACCGCCACTGTCACCACTACCGCCGCCACAGCCACCGCCACCATCACTGTCACCACGGACGCCATGGTCTCTGCCGTCGCCTGCGCCACAGCGGCGGCGGCGCCGCGCGGTCGCGCCACCGCCGCAGGTATTCTGAGCGCCTGTGCGCCCGTTCCGACCCATATCGAAGGCAGAATCCGCGCGCCCTCCGCCCGCCGCCTCCGCGGCGCTCCGCGGGCATTGACAGCCTCGCGCCCGCGCTGCGCCCCGCCTGCAGCGGACTTACACACAGGACTCTTATTTCAAATAGGATTAGTACTACGACAGTGCTTATTAGCATTGCTTTACTTTATTACGCCGGGGTATTAGAACAGCTAAACAAAACTAAAATTAGGAGGAAGAATTATTCCACCGAAATATTTCTTACTCCGTCTATAACTGCAAAATATTTTCAGCACATTTTGTACTGACATCACGTGTTCATGAATTGTTTATTTTTATATTCGGTGGAAACATAATAGTTTACAGTAGATTCTTGATAAAAAAAACTGTATGTACGTACGGACGTACAGAAAGCCTATGTTAAAACGAATTTAGTTCTCTGGTTCACATTTTGAAGAACATATTAAATGTATTTAAGGCTACAACTGAAATAAATAAGCTTTCACTTCGATGTGTCAACGTATCTATGGGAAAATTAAAATCCTTTTTATATGATTTATTGATACAAATATTTAATCTTAAAAATAATAAAATTAATCCGAATTTCAAAGTGTACAAAATGATTGTACGGAAATAAATTCCATGTCAATACTATTTGAAGTGGTTGCCCTACTGAACAAAACATGTTTGTGAACTCTATCAAAGTGTAACACTTTTTGTTATATTTATTGTCAGGTTCTGGCAGTTTTCCATCTTCATTATTCAGCACAGGTGTGGCAAGAGCGTTACACACAAGTGACCCGTTGAACAGTTGCCAAATGATTCGTAATTCTCCCCTGGAAAGGAATGGGAAGGAAATACTTGCGACCATTTTCATTCATCTTAAAGGAATGGTACTAATGAAAACTGACAGTATTTTCTTCATACCTTTATTTTCTTTATAGCGCGAAGGTTTTCTTACAGGTTTCAGTCACTTTAGTGGGATATTTATTCTGAGATAATGTGTATCATTTGGGATTCGGTAGCAGAAATTATTTGTTTCTTCCAATATTCTTCTCTTTCAACTTTTCATGGAGTTAATGTTCATAAAATACTATTTCTTTATCAACTAAATGAAATTTTATATTAGATTACCGTCGAACAAATTGGCTGTGCGACCTCTTTTGGTAACATGTTGATGAAACAATGATCTGTCTTGATTTGTTCAAATCTTATGTAAGCATAAAATACAGAATTTAAAAAAATAATTTTTGAAGATTACAAATTAATTTAAATTAAAGTTTGTTTTGAAAAATACAAAAAAAATTGTACTCGTAGTTAAAATTATGAGAAATATGGTCATGGCCGAACGGAAAAAAATATTAATCATTTTACACTGGCAAGAACCTTATGGAATATGGACAAAAATATAAGTAAACTTAAGTTAAACTCTCTGAAATATGTCGAGTAAATGACTTGACTGATGACACTGCAGTAAATAAAAGAAATATTCCTTTTAGGTCCACGAAACACAAAATAAATCAATATTTATACGTTTGGACGTTTCTTGTACTCGAATTTTACATGCTTCTAATAAAACATTTTCATCGTTTAAACAAATTAATACATGTTCTAAAAGCAATCTGTCTACTCTGCCACTTTCCGCAAAGAAAAAGAATTCCCAGGATTAACGTCTTCCCCTTTTCTTGTTCTGCGTCAAACACGAGAAGCATTAAGAGGTAAATTGGTGTTCTTGCTGAGGTGGTCTGCGGCGAGCCGCCTACCTGACCACGGGCCTTAATGGAAGAGCAGGCCTGTCCCTGATGGGCGGGGGGAGCGGAAAGCGGGGGGGGCGCGCCCCCGACCTGTCCGAATCAATCCGCCCTTCCCCCTCGCGCCGCTCTCCGTCGGGTGCGACCTGTCTCCCCCCGCCCGCTCCCCGCCCGTTCGCCCCCTCGCGCCCCGCGCCGGCCCCTTCCGCTGACCTCTCGGGCGCCCTCTATCTCGGTCGTTTCCTTCCCCGGCGGCGGCGGCGGCGCCTTCGCGCGCCGCTCGACGCAACCCGCCGCACGGCGCTGTCTTGCTCGATGCCCCTGAAGCGGTGCGTCATTTCTCATTTAGACATAAGCGTAATAACAACCATAAACATTTCTTCGCGTTTTTTCTTGGAAGATAAGGCAACTTTCCTGTAGGAATCCTGGTTACAAAGTGCTTTCTGAGGTGAATTAGGACAACACTGAAAAACAATTAAGGGCCTTTGTCACTGAGTAATAAACGGAGTCACGATACCCAAAACGTTTTGTTCTGAGGAAAATTTTCTAAATTATCTTTCATAGACAACAAACATTAAAAATCGTTCGGTTCATACTGCTTCAATTTTATTTATGAAATTAAGTAAAATATCAGTACAATCCTTAGAGTTTAAAAAAACATACAACAAAATATTTCAATATACAATTCTGCAATTCTATTAGTTATTTTTGTATACATAACGTGGTAAATAAAAATATTTTAAATTTGTGAAATACATTTCATCTACTCTCTTGTTTCTATCGTTTGTAATGTTATTCATACTTTAAACAATGGATACTCGGAGATGAATTAATTTTAATAGGCAATTAGTAGATAAGTGTTTTCTTTATGTAACGCCACCATCCAAAAGTGTACAGGTTTAGTAATATTCAGCGTTCGTGTTGACTCTCGGGAGACATCTCGTGCCTTCATCCTAATCTTGAGGATTTTCTCGAGTGCTCTAATTAATTACAAAACGAAATTATCGGCTCGGAAATAGACGAAGAAAAGCAAAAAAAAAAAAACG
This sequence comes from Acheta domesticus, assembly GCA_031308135.1. Lineage (NCBI taxonomy): Eukaryota > Metazoa > Arthropoda > Insecta > Orthoptera > Gryllidae > Acheta > Acheta domesticus. The sequence goes on along the minus strand of JAHLJT010000631.1, from coordinate 260,906,113 downwards.
CAGCAGCAAAATGAGGGACAAATTGAAGGAGGTAATGCGCTCTTGATTTTTCATTGCCGCGAGCTGCTTGTTAATGCGCGAAGTTCAATTAGCGGGAGTCGGAAAACCGCGGAGGCGCCATAAATAGAAAATCGCAGGCGGGGCAGGCATCGATCGGCGGCCGCAGTTTGGTCACGTGACGGAGCATCGCGTAAACTTGCCGCGTTCGCAGTGGAACATTTGATGCTGAGTGCACTGATGCAGCCTGATGCGGCGTCCAGGCCACCATCTGTTTTCGTGTTAAACACCGGACGCGTAACCGCTGCTACATACGAAAATGCAACGTTTAAGACTTTCGTTAGTATCTCATAATTACAAACCAAGAGCCAAGAATTATGCAACATGCTACCTACATTTAAACACGCTGTGCGTGACTGTTCTGTTGAAATATTATTTTGGATAATACAAATATACAAACTAACCTTGCTGCAATATTGAACAGGTTTTCAGTAGACTAGCAATTTCGTTTATTTTGAATGGAATGAAATGTAAATAACTGTGACATTTTTGCACACTTTAATGTAAAATAATGTTTACGAAAGTTTCTGATTTATTTTTGTAATAGAATTACTCACAGAGTGAGGGGTTTCATTTTAAAAGACAATCTTTTTAATATTTGAATGTGTTAGTCACTCTTTGGTATTAAAGTAATGTTTAGAAACTCCGCACACTGTGTGTTGTTGTAAAGCATAAGAATACATAATAACACGTGATTTCGCAATTATTATATATGAGTACATCATATTATTTCTTTTTTCATTAAATAATTTTAATGAGACTTTAACCGTGTTCTAGTACAGTGAATAATAAGTTGTACTTTTTGTATATTTTCATTAACCCTCATTCTCTTTTATCTTTAATTTTTAGCTGCACGTACTTTAGAAACTATTTAATAAATCCTTAGTATCAGCTAAATAGAGACTTACTAACGCGGATCACAACACTATTTACTTTGTTTCATTCGCCTAGAAATTCAGTAATTGTTTTATTCATCCCCCAAGTAAAAACCGGAAACTTCCATTCCTAAACGTGTCCTGACTTTGTGCGCAGGGGCATTGGCCTACGCCGAGTTGGGAACCATGAACACGAGTTCGGGCGCTGAATACGCCTACTTCATGGACGCCTTCGGCTCGCTGCCCGCCTTCCTGTTCTCGTGGGTGTCGACGCTGGTGCTGAAGCCGTCGCAGCTGGCCATCATTTGCCTGAGCTTCGCGCAGTACGCAGTGGAGGCCTTCTCCTCGGAGTGCGAGCCTCCCACCCTCGTCGTCAAACTGGTCGCCGTGTTGGCAATCGGTGAGTGCTTCACACTCGATTATTCTTTCATTTACCTCCTTTCTCTCTTTCTTTTCCTTCTTCTCGTGGTCAAATTGGTCGCCATGCTGGCCATCAATGTGCACTTACTACTCGCATTTGTTTTCATTTTCTTCTTGCTGTTTTTATTTCCTTCCTACTCGTCGTCAAACTGGTCGGCGTGCTGGCCATCGGTGAGTACTCCACACTCGCATTTTATCCCTCCTTACTTCCTGTCTTTTTTATTTATTTTCAAAATTTATTTTTTCATTACGCAGTATACCACGTCACGAGTGAACTGTGAATCTAGCCCCTGATTCAAATGTACTGATTTTTTCTTCTCATTTTTCCCCTTTTTTACTACTTTCAATTGATATTGATAAAGCATCTAAATACGTTTAATTATAACATTATTTGTCTTCAGAATATCTCTATTACTTTTCATGAATCTACAATTTCTCGGAAACATATTAATTTAGAAAATGTTGCTTTTTTGTTATGCTTAAATTAATAGGTGTTCAATTATTTTAGAAGATACACTTGTACAATTTCGGTTGTTATTGTTATGCTATTAAACGAAATCCAATAACGAAATAAATTCAGGTAAAGATATCAAACCAATGAATATACCTTGGAAAATACGTTTCGTAGTATACAATTGTAATGCTTGCTATTACAACTGACAGTGTATTCTAGATCCAAGTTAGTAAATGGCAAAACACACCTCTAATGAGAAAAAATCATTGATAACGTCTTTATTCGAACCCTTTGTCGACTTAATAATACTTTTACTTTTTTGTAATTGTTAGCTCTGTATTTGATCAATCAATGCAGCATAAACCTAGAATTCAAAAAATAATAAAATCTCAGTATGATTTAATTTGATTTGATTTATTTTGTCAATGAACAGAAAAATTGTGTCTTATGAGGGACAGTTTGTTCGAGAAGTTTCCATGCTCATTGCAACATCCGTACTTTTGAAAAGCTTGGTAATACTAACGTAATAAAATGCTAAAATTTCGAAATCCATTAGTTTAGTTTTTTTTAAATAATAGCGACATGAATCTTCGCGATCCTAACTAGCGCGTGGTAACTCCGAAGTGCGATTCCCAAGGTATTTCCCAGCAGCCCCGGTACCCCGGTCTAACGCCGCGCAATTCGCCCCGTCAGCACTCTCGTCGCCCCGCCCGCCCCGCCCCGCCCCGCCCCATCTCCCGGTAGCCGCGCAATATCTCCTCCTTGGGCCGCCGCGCCCGCGTCCTCGCTTTCGACCCCTGCGAGACGCCTCCGCCGCCGCGGGCGCCGCCTCCACCGCCACCGGCGATTCCTTTCCGCCCTCCTCCTCCTCCAGCGCCTCGTCTCTCTCTGCTCCAACTCCTCTCGCTCCTCCTCGGGCCAGGCGCTCTCGGGCCGACCCGAATTCCACGGCTCTGTTCCAACCACAAAGGCCTTTGTCGAATTTTATCTCTTGTCTTCCGTTGCTGTCCGTGCTACTCTTGTTTCGGGAATATTCCGCTCAATTTCTACTGGCAAATTTACGTTTGTTTTCTCCTCTCGAAAGTGAGCATCTTTTCCTTTGCTACTTATTTTCATTTTGCTTTCATTCAGACCTTAGTATTTTTAAAATTTTTTAATTTTTTTAATATTCCGTTTCTATTTCTTCATTTTTGGCGATCTTCATTGCTCCACAACGCTTTTCCCACTCATCTGTTATTTTTATCCGTGTCCTTTCAGTTTTCCTTTTAATTTACCTATCTCTTGTTTGCTACACGTTGGGTTCCCCTCCCTTGTAATTGTAGTTCCCTACAATTCCCGTACGTCGCTTGGCTCCTTAAGTTACTCCTCACCTTCTGCCAGCGCTGTTCGCGTGTTTGCTCCGGAGCAGCCGATGAGTCTCCCCCTCCCCCGCCCCCTCGGCCATGCACCGCGCCCAGCACTCCCGCAACTTCCCCTTCGCTCTGCCCCGCCCCCGCGCCACGCCCCCGGGCCCATCCCGCCCCCGCGCCTGCCTCCGAACGCACGCTCGCCCCTGCGCCCCCGCCCCGCCCAACCTCACGCCCCAAGCTCCGCGCCCAGCACTCCGCGCCCAGCACTCCGCCCCCACGTCATACCCCCGCGCCCCGCCCCCGCGTCCCGCCCCCGCGCCCCGCGCCCCGCCCCCGCGCCCCGCCCCCGCGCCCCGCCCCCGCGCCCCGCCCCCGCGCCCCGCCCCGCCCCCAACCTCACGCCCCAAGCTCCGCGCCCCTCCGTCCCGTGCCCTGGCGTCGCGTTGCTAGGGTCCTCGCGCGAGCGCTTGCGTCATGGCGCCTCGCGCGGGCGGGCGGTCGGCCACCGGGCCGCTTTCGGAGATCGAAGCGGCGGCCGCCCGGCAGCGGCGCTGATTGCAACGCGCCTCGAGTGGCGCAGCGAAATGGCGTTTGGAGAAGCAGCGGCGGCGCCTCCCGCCTCGCGGAGACGTCTGCGCCTCACCCTCAAGTTGCCAATCGATTTTCTCTTCGGTTCGGCACAAATAATTCTTCATCCCCTTTCTGATCAAGTTCTGCTTCGGAGAAAACTTCGAGTACATAACTATTTTTCACGTCTTTGGTTGAATAGACCAAACATTTTTATCAATACAAAATAAAAGTTATGTATTAAAATTCATTTAATGTGACACTGTAGAAAGGAATGAAATTATTGAAAATAGAAAGTCGGATCCTTTTTCTATTTTTCGTTGATGGGTATAAATTGAAGAACTTCATCAAGAAAAATTTACTACAATCTCCGTTTCGTAGTTCTTTCAAGCACGTCAGTCAGTAAATGGCGCAAATGTCCAGTAACTCGCGTCGAGACTGTTTGTGTTCGCTTTTGTAGAACAGTCCACGCAAAACAATGCTGAGGCTAGATTTCTTTTTCATTTCAACCCTCTGAATGCCTCGTGAGACAAAGGAGCAAGGCGAGGGCACCAGGCGGGCGAAATGGCGCGCCCTGACATTCGCAACACCTTCGCCGTCGCTCCTTCCTCCACCTCCTCTTCTTTGAGTGCTTCGCCGCCTCCACCTCCTCCGCCACCTCTTCCTTCTGTGCTCCGCCTCCTTCGCATCCTCTACCTCTTCCGCCTCCTCGTCTTCATCCCTGCGCTCCGCCGCCTCCACCGCCTGCCCGCGCTCCGGCGCCGCCGCCTCCGATCTTCGCGCACTCTCTCCCCTTCGAGCTCCGGCGCCGCGAAAGGGCGATCCCCCCCCCCGCGCCGCCCGCTCGCTGTTTGTTTTGCTCCGCTCTCGCCCGCCCGCCCCGCTGCGCGCGCCGGCCACGGGCAATAACAACGCGCCATCAAAGAGACCGGCAGCGCTTAGCGGAAACGAGCTGCGTCGCCGAAATGGAGTCCGCGCGCGTTATTTATTCTATTGGGAAGCGACGCAGACGTTTAAAGGCTTTTAGGTAGTACAGGGTTAGTGATCCGAACACGGAAGTTGTTTTCTTCTCGATTTGTTCCGTTTGCACAGTTCAACATGACGCACAAAATCGGGAAACGCAATTAAAGTTGTACTAATTTGATCGTATTCATCGATGTACGTGTGCAGAAAGAACTCTTGTCATTCAACGTTCAGAAGCGTGTTTCAAAATTGTACTGATTATTGTTAATAAATACAAATGAACTTGCAGCCGCTGGTTTTACGTTTAATAGAAATGTAAGTAATGAATCAATTAACTTATATTTACTACTAAAATTTATAAACGGTTTCTAAATGACATGGTGTAGAATTAGGAACATGGATATGAATATGAGAACAGGGGGGAAGTAGGACAGAAGAAAAATGAAGGAGAGAAAAATGAATGGGCATCACAGAGGATTCAGGATACTTTTCTAACAAAACACATTTTGTAAAACTCTTTGTTCAGTTTCTGAGCGTCAGCACTTAATAAAATTCGGCAGATATTGCGTTCATGGCGGTTTAAAGCGGGCGCAGCGGAGCGACGGGCGAAGCGCCCGCGGAGCGACGCTAATGGAAAGCGCCCGCGCGTTTTTGCGCGTATTGCCTGTGTCGGGCAATCATTTACGTCCTCGGCAATGCGAGCGGCGGCGGCGGCGGCGGCGGCTAGAAGCAACAGGGGACGGGCGGCCCTCGACCAAGGGAATGGAGAAACACACGCTGTCAAAGGCAGCATGAAAGCACCAGCCACAACGCACTGCCACTGCACTTCAATTCAGTGAACTGTTGAGCATATGGAACTAAATAAAAATGAATTGCATAAAAGACGCGGAGTGGTGATAGAATTACAAGTATTAGACTTAGGGGGAAATGTTTAATATTTCGTTTACTTTTTATCCTGTGAAAATATTAATATTAGAACATCTCAAATATGTGTTTATTGAATTCCAATGTCTTTTCAGAATAAATATTTTTGAAAAGAAGATGTCGAATACTGACAATTCTCCCTGGTTGAATAAATTTTATTTAAGTCACAACACAATATTAACAATAAACATGGTATGGTTAAGGACATTATCATAAATATACAGTAATCCATTTATTTCATGCCCGTCAGAATCTCCACATAAAAGCAACAAAGAGGGAATTGTGCGTAGATGTATAGGAAAGCTGTTGAATGAACCAGAAGAGACGAGATGCATTGAAGGAAAACGTTTGAATCTCGAGATGTAAGATGTATTCCTATTAGAAAAGCGGGAGTGCATTTGAAGATCGATGGAATAGATCAGTCTGACGAATGCTCGGCGGACGGGGGAGCCGGGTCGTCGGGAATTGACAGGTTTATGGCGATACAGAGGAAGGGATAACGGTGACGCGCGCAGTCCAACGTCGTGAAACGAACAGAAAAGAGAGCATAGGAGACGTGTATACGAACGACCGACGTGATGGATGGACCGTCGTCTGGTAGGAAAGAATGCATTAGATGCAAAACGAAGAGGATCTGTGCGGCAGGAGAACGCAGTCTCCGAATTGGAAGACCTTTACACTGTATGTAGTTTGGGCCATTCTATTGGAGGGTGAAATTTCTAGGTATCTGGGGCAGCTGAGAGAAAGTGGTTTTAACGCCCTCCACGCAGGGAACTTGAGACCGATTTGGTAAATCATAACACGTGCAGTGTTTGAGGAGTACATGGTGGGTGGAACCGACAGAGTTTACATTGGAGGAAGTCATGTTGCGTGCAAAGCTAACACAGAGTAGATAGGCACAAGCAACTTGATGGAGGTCGAAATCACGAAGGGAAGAGGAAAAGAAAAGGCAAGCACGGATGCGAGAAACGGGATGCGAGCAGCGCCGTTAATAGCGAGCGCGACGCTGGTGAGGGGAGGGGGCGAGGACAGACGCTCCGAGGCGACGCGACGACGCCGGGAGAGGAGGCTGCGGGACAGACGCCCCGGACGCGCGCACAATGCGCTCGGAAGTATCGACAGGAGCGAGGTGACAGCGTGTGGCAGCGGCCGGAGCAACGCGGCCAGCGGTGGGGCGGGGCGGGGGAAAAGGTCGGGGCGGGCGGGGCGGGGTGGACGGTCAGGGCGAGATGGGCGGCGGAGCGGGGCGGGGCGGGGAGGGGCCCAACGGTCGATACGCGCGCGCCGCCGGTGCCGCTCGCCCATTCATGGCCGCGCCGCTACGCCGTGACGAGCCCCCGCCGCTGACGTCACAGCGTTGGACCCATACGGCCCGGGCCGCTGCCGCCCCCGCGCCGCCCCCGCGCCGCCCCGCTCCACCTTCGCCCACGCCTGCCTGCCCCGCCCCCGAGCGAGCCGCGTTATGGGCTGCCAGGATTCGGTGTCCAGCACTTCTCCCGGGATTTGTCACCGTGATGGGTAGTTCAGTCGTAATTCAATCTCGCTCGATTGGGGGCGTAGCTGATGGGGCGCTCTTGCAATTGATGGCAATATTGGTAAACATATAATTTATCAATTATCCTTTGCAAACTGTTATTTACGATCAGCTCAAAATATACCCATCACGAATTTGTCACTGCAGCGTGAAAAAATAAATGACCTCCACAATTCCTCGTTTGGGAAAGAAATTTTATTTGTGGCACTCGACATCCCGAGTGCTTACTTTAACACACTGACCTAAAAATATCCTACGACAACTCAAAATACGTAGTATTCACTCTCTTCCGCGAAACAAGGTTTTATGTCTTTGTTTTTCCCGACTTCCTCCGACGAACCCAAACAGTTCAATCGGGACCACATCGCCGGGCAAGTGGTTCCGGGGTTCCCCGCGCGCGGCGCTGCGCCTCGGACGCCGCCTTTCTTACGACGCGCGTCCCGGAAGTCGTTAAAGCGACGCGCGCCCCGCCGCCGCCGCCACCGCTTCCCCCTTCGCCTCCGCCGCCGCCGCCGCCGCCGCCGTCCTCATCGCTGCCGCCACCACCAGCTCTGCCGCCGCCGTCCTCATCGCCGCCGCCGCCGCCGCCACCGCCGCCACCGCCGCCACCGCCGCCACCTCTGCCGCCGCCGTCCTCATCGCTGCCGCCACCACCAGCTCTGCCGCCGCCGTCCTCATCGCCGCCGCCGCCGACGCCACCGCCGCCACCGCCATCTCTGCCGCCGCCGTCCTCATCGCTGCCGCCACCGCCGCCGCCGCCGTCTCATCGTTGCCGCCACCGCCGCCGCCGCCGCCGCCACCGCCACCTCTGCCTCCTCCGTCCTCATCGCTGCCGCCACCGCCACCTCGGCCGCCGCCGTCCTCATCGCTGCCGCCGCCGCCGCCTCTGCCGCCGCCGTCCTCATCGCTGCCGCCGCCGCCACCTCTGCCGCCGCCGTCCTCATCGCTGCCGCCGCCGCCGCCTACCACTGGCCCGGCGACGCCGTAATGGAGAGGCGTATCGCGATCAGGGGAATTGCTCTCTCGGGGGCGGCGGCCGTGTCCTGCCCCGCGGCCAGCCCCCGGCGGAGGAGAGCCTCTCTTACGTCCACCCCCACCCTCCAGCCTGGCCACTCGCCCCGCTTCTCTCACGATCGGCTTCCTGCTGTGTTCTTTGGATTTCCCAAGATTTTCTTCTGCTTTTACTTTATTTTCCGGGCCGTTAGCCGGTTTCATTGCTAACGTGAGAAACGGTGGGATGAGGTGGAGAAACGGGTGAGAAACGCTGGGATGAACTTAATTTTTTTACTTCCGAGTTATTCCAGTATGTTTTCCTGGCAAATTTTTATTATAACAATTTATTTCTCTTAATGAGATTTTAATTTTTGTTTTTTTTTATTTCATTTTTTTGTTAAACTAAATCAAGGACGGCATAATTGAGATCGGTTTTTAACGCAGTTACAAAGTCAACTTATGTCCTTCGTTTCACATTTAAACAGGACAACTTGATTTTGTATCAAGAAAAATTTAATTTGTTAACAATACTTGAATAGAGGAATTATTTATTTAGTTGGAAATTTAATATAATCTCATTTCGTCCCCAAATAATTTTTATTATCAAATTACGTTTTTCATTCTCATTTCACTCGTTGAGTTGTTCCTTTGTGCTCCTTTATCTTTTCTGTTGAGGCTGATTGCTCAGAATTTTATCTCCCTTCACTATTCTTGATATGCGTTTGATGTTTCAATAGCCACTTTTGCTCTCAAGTTCCCCTAGACATTATTATTTCATTATCATTCCGAACGTCCACTTGCTGCCCGAACCAACGCCGCCCTTTGTTATTCTGCTCGTTCCTGCAACTAACGTCTCTGTGATAGCGACCAACGCCGCGGTCTCTCCTGCACTTCTCTTTGCACTTCCGGTCAACTCGCGTCACAACACTGCTCTGACGTCATCCTTATCTGCACGCGACGCAAACTGATTGGCATGCGTATCTGTCCTGGTATCAGACCTTCCATCTGAGAAAATATTTATCTTCTTTGCTCTTGGCGAAAATCGATTGTGCAACAAGATTTAGAAGCAAACAATGCAATTAAAAATCCTAAATGATTCAATAAAAATGTCACCTTAGATTATACAGTATCAGTATCGATTATATAAGAATTTTGGACCTGTTATTAGTAAATGTCAATAATTTACTGAAAAGGCTGTGAGTGAAAACGGGTATTTCTGGTCAATAAATGTACAAAAATTTATTTTAAAAAATGTTATTGTTACTGTTTCATCGCCTAATCATCCACAAACGTTTACTTAAAAAATAGTTATTCTCACGGTTTTATCACCTCATCATCAATTGATATCTTAATGATATTATTTTAGTAAAATTCTTCTTGGTCTGCCAATTTCTCCGTCTCAATTACTTGTAATCCCGTATCAAATGAAACGCAATACTTAATTCAACGCAATACTTAATTAAATGAAAATTTAGAAAAATATATGAGTTATTTGCTAAACTAACTATAGTATAGATCAATATATTGAATTGTCAAAATATTTTTTATTTTATAAACATCTGTACATATAATGAACATTTTGAAATTGAATATCTGGATGGATTTTTTTTAAATTCTGGCCCTCAAGAAAATGTGCGCAGATAAATTTCTTTCCTCACACGTCATATACAGTCTTTACTGTTTTTTTGACAAATAAATAAATAAGTAAACAATATTCATGGAATGAATTGCATTTAACAAGAACCTGTTATCGATATCGTTTTGAATTAATACTTTACTCATACTACCCATACTATTTCCTTCGCTATATTTTTCGTAAATGAAATCTTGAAGTACCAGTGTGTGAAAATCTATTTGCAGTGAAAGATGAGAGAGAAAACAACTTAGTCCTAATAAGTATCAAAACAGACAGAAGTAATAAATTAATCAGTCTTAACGGTTGAGGTACCAATAACACCTGTCCGTTAAAAGAGACATGATGGTTGAAACGATAGCTAAAATTATGAAAATTACAACAAGAGAAAAGAAAACCATACATTTCGACATATAGTGAATTTCGAGCCCAAGAAAATTACAAATTATTTGTGGTTGTTAGAATTTTCAATGTAGTTCTCGAAGGAGCTTAGAACGCTTGATCCGCGTGGATATAGTACTTCTTGTGATTTGGTGATCTCTCTCCGTTCTCAGAACACATCGTCTTAACGACAAATGGAACAGCACTTCGGAGGACTGATTATAGAGTTTGGTTCTGGAAATTCAGGACGAAACGCAACAGGATTACTAGATTGGATGATGGAGGGGAAGATTTGATGTCGAGGTGAGGGTTCCGTTGGAAGATAGAGAAGTCACTTACGTTATATCTCGTAACATTCGTGAAAACCTTTTATTTTTATTTATTTTTGCGAAATATATCTAGTGAGTTAATAATATTAAAATAAGAAAATGATTATAATTTGAAATTAATAGTACCATTTCAATTGTCTTATCTCTACATTTAGAACTCTTACGATCACTAGAAACCGGATGTCAATGCAAATGCATACCAATTTCCTCAGCAATCAGGAAGTTTTTTTACGTGGTATGTGCATGAAACATCCAATGTCCAGTTACGTTATTTTATTATTCATAGTTTGCCAACACTGCCTGTTTGCATTGCAAGCATCATATGTCTGCAAATTACTAACTAATCTGCATATTTTGCTCCAAAATGTTTATCATTATTTATATTTATTTTAATAAATTTATTTTTTAACATAATTTACGCATGGATTATTGTAGGTAATGTTAATCTTCTGAATGTACGAATAAATTATGCATGACATTCAACAAGAAAATCAGGATGGTTTCAAGTTAATGCCTTCGAAACCATATTGTAACTCGGTAATGTTAATGAATTAAAACAGCTGACTTGAGCACCCCCAAATCACACTACACAAATGTGAAAGAAACAGAATTCGGTAAAGAAATGGATTTTTGGAAACGTGTTCAAACGTTGTTCTAATGCAAATTCTTAAATGTATTAAGCAGCAGACATCCCATTGTGGAGATTAAAACCACTAATATACTGTACCTGATACTTCTAACTAATCCTACTCTCCAAATTTTCATTAAGCAGTATATTAAAAGTGCAGTAAGAATGTACTATGCGCAAAAATTATAGGAAATTGTGATATGATCGATTAATATAAGGCATATTTTAAAGGTCTTATTTTGTGCATATATTAGTTTCGTAACTTTTATTGCATAATTCCATGTATATTTCAGAGATAATGATTACATGTTGAGTTTAGACGAAATAAATTAATACAAATCGTCACATTTTTATTCCTCTTTACGTACCAACTCCACGTTGCGTATTTTCTTCATAAACTCTGATCGCCATTTAAACAGAAAACACTTAACTCAAAAAGAAAATATTTCTCCGTTATTTATTAAGAAACTGTAGAGGGACCTCTCCTTATCTATGAACGATCAAGTTTTGGGCACATGAAGCTCTAACAATTACTGCTCCGTAAGTAATAAAAATAATTAAATTAACTATATTGAACAATCAAGCTCTAGAACTCATTAAATGCAATAGTGTTCAGAAGGATCACGAAAATTACACGCACTAAATTTCGAGATGAAGGAATTTACCATGTAAACATCATACGTTTAAGAGATCTGCCGTTGGAAACATAAACGTTATTTACTAAAGCCAAATAAACATTAGGTGCCAACAAACTCCACAAGGAGCGAATAAGGAAACAGACGGGGATTGCAGCACTTCGCTGGAGCGCGCCCCAAACGACAAGTGCGCGCGCAAACAGGGGGAGGGGGAATGCGGTGGCGCCAAGGAACGAACCAGAGGCAACAAGCGTGGGGGTGGCAAGACGGCAGGGTGGCAAGGCGATGGGGTGGCGGGGTGGCAGAGTGGCAAGGCGGCAGGATGGCAAGGCGATAGAGCGGCGGGGCGGCAGGGAGGTGGGGCGTCGGGGCGTCGGGGCGGGCGGGGTGGTGGGTGGCGAGGCGGCAGGGGGTCGGGGTGGCGGGGCGGTGAGGCTGGGGTCTGCGCGGGCTGGACGCCCGGGAAGGTAGGGTGGCTGAGCGGCGGGGAGGCGGGGGCGGTGGAGGTTGGGGGCGGGGACGGCGGGGCAACTGGGTGGCAGGATGGCGGGCGGCGGGGCGGGGGGGAGGCAGGGTGCGCGGCGTTGGGGGTTGGTATTGAGGCCGCGGAGATAAGCGACGGTTTTAGGCGGCGGCGCACGCCACGGCCTCGCCCGCGCGCCGCGCGCTCAGCCACCCACGTCACACGGCGCTCCATCACCCCTCCCCTCCCCCCCTCCTCCGTCGCTGCGCAGCCACTGCGCACTCGCCGCGACGCTCACCCACCCCCGCTGCACCCCGCGCCCGCACGGCTGCGCTCGCCGCTGGCTGAAGCCACTGTCACCGGGACGTCCTAGGGGGCGACTTTTCAAATTAGCCTCAAAGCCGGATCTGGTAAACCATTACAGCAAACGACTTGCGCTGATCGGTAGTTTGCTGTAGTTACTCCGATCAAATCCCGGGTGAATGCCAGAGCAGTACCCTAACAAACGGGCCATGTGTCGCGTGCGATGTTTCCTTCCTTTTCCTTGTCCTATCGTCTTACACACACTTCCATGCACTGCTTTACCACGCCCTTCGGGAAACCAGTCGTGACTTTAGAGTTTGTCCCTGGCGCCAGATCAGTGCTGTGTTACGGAAGAGACCTCGATAACTCCGCAACATGACGTATAGCTCGGCACCGGATCTCACCTTGAGCGTGGGAGGAACATCGCCCTCTCCAGGCATGGAATTATTTCCCTACATCACGGGAGTAATGAAACAGCAGTTGCCGTGCTCGAAGACATCAGTCATTCACACGAAGTCCTAGCGCTGTCCATTTGTCCTGCACGGCGCGCAACAGCCACCCGCCCACTCCCCGGCGCCTCGCCCGCCCACCGCCCACCGCCCACCGCCCACCGCCCACCACCCACCGCCCACGCCGGAGCGCTCTGCAACCTCGTTGCCCACTCTGTCGTGCGGCTACCGCGCTTCCACCGCACCGTTTACCCACCACTTAGGACGCTGATTGCTCGCCACCCACGGCGCGTGCCCACGCAGCGCAGCCCCGCGCACCGCTCCATCGTCCATCCCCCGCTCTCGCTCTCTGAATTTGAATCAGTGAAATTGCCACTGATTCAATCAGTGAGAGCCGACGTCACTGATAGCTTCAGTCGGAATGTGTAGTTTCGCTGACAATCAGCGAATATGCGAATTTTTTCATAATGACCGCCAGCATTTCACTGGTCGTCAGTGGTAACCACCATCGCTCACTGATCGTTCAGTCGTCACGTGCAATTAGTGTCACTGATTTGACTGATTCAAACCGTGAAGTTTCACTGACTCAAAAAGTGGACCCGGTTTTCACTGATTTGTTCAGCTGAATTCACTGATCGTCAGTGGTAGGGTTATAACTGACACCATCAGTGAATAGTCACTGCTAATCAGTAGTTTTTCACTGATTCAGACTGAGAGAGTGCTAGTGCTCGCTTCTAGTCACCGTCCCCTCCTCAACATCCTCAGTATTCCCCAGAGACCTTTTCTGCGCATTTCCTCTGTTCCACGTACAGTTCTCTTCCCCTTCCATCACTTCTTCTTCTCCTTGTGTCACCCCGTACATCGCTACGCTCCAAGACACGACTTTCATTTCGTGCAATCTACTGCACCTTTTAACTTACACAGTTTTAGCAGGATCCACAAAATTTTGCGCATTCCTCTGTCAAGATATTTTTCACTAAGAGCCAATCACATTCGCTCGCCGCCGGCCTGCAAATTCCTTTTCGCGTCTGAATTTCACTTTTTACCTCGGGCCTTTTTTAATCCACTTTGTTTTATGCGTATCCCCCCGATCTTTCAGTCCGCCTTATTAATTCGATCTCCCGGAGAGCTAGTCTGCTTCTCCGCTCGCAGACGCCTTCTGCCTCGCAGCTTCCTCTTCACGGAGCGCCCGCCGCGCCGTCTGCTGTTTATCTCGGAGCGCTCTCCCACAGCACTCAAGGCCTCCTATGGATATTGCAATTTATTTCCTACACTTCCTCCTATGTCTGTTATATACGTGACCCAATGACTCAATTTATACTGCCGCAACAACAATAATCTTCCCGGCAAAAGCAAAACACGAAGGAATTCAAGGAGTGAAGATAAGTGTAGATTGGGAATAGACAAAAAGAAGTTTACACTCACTCTAGCTGACTCATTTCGGGAACTTCACAAAAGTCAACTATTTGTAATAGTCTATTTTGCGTGGTTAGAATATTCCTTTTACTTCTACTGATTCTGATAATAGTTAATATCCGAACATTCCAAGAAATCGCTATGAATGTGATTTACCTCATTGTTCAAGAGTCAGCTCTCACGCAGTATTAAAAAGCATCGATGGTCATTAGAAGACGAGTAAATGGCAATTGTAAGTAAATTACTCGAGGAGTATGAGACCAAGCTAATGCTGGAGGAGAAGGCGTTCAAGGCAAAAGAAGCAAAGAGCTCCTTCTGGCCCCGATCTCAGCCACCTGCGTTACGATATCACCGGTTCCTTTTTATGGACTTTTGAATGACATTGCTATCTTGGTTGAAGTTTTCAAATATTTTTAAATATTTGAAGTAAAAAGTAAAAACAAATTATTTATTAGTAGTTTTCTTTCATTTTGTACTTTCTCTCCGTTTAAATACCTTTTTCGAGTATTAGTGCTTTTAATGCCTTTTATGCGATCGTAACAATTGTGATTACCTATAACCATAACCTGTTAACATTCTTCAATAATTGACGTTATCAATGAAACTCGCCCTAGATCTGGAATCCATTTGCAATTGACGCATATGGGCCAGCGTGTCATTCAGTGACTTTAAGTGTTCCGAATTGTCATCAGTGGGAATGCATGTTACTCGTAATTTGACGTAGATATCAATTGGCAAGGAAAGCTTATAAATGTATAGAACCAAACTGAGCAAGAAAACACCTGCGTCTCTTAAAAATTGATTAAATTACCTGTTTTGGCACAATCTACAAATCTAATATTTCACTTACTTTGGAAATATTTCTTTTTTTGTGTTTCTTTCTGCGAATTGACGTATTTATCACATTATGAAACGAAGTATAACATCTCATCAGTATTCATTTGAATGAAACAACTAATTTAAATTGTAACACTAACCTAGAATATCATTATTATCAAGGCATTCAAAAATTAATGAGTTGTTCACCTATTTGCAGAACAAAATTTTCAAAATCCTATATACATTTTATAAGTTTCTCTAGTTTATTTAATTCGTTTCTTACCCCCAAAAATTATTTAGATAATTCACCTCCAGATGCCTGCATATTTCCTACATGTATTTCCATTATATTTGTATTCTTTTTATAAAGAACTCAATTTTTTTTGTATCCTCTCAAACGAGAATGCAGGTAATGTATAATTTCTTCTTTCGACTTCATCTCATAAATAGATAATTAATTTGTATCGATTACTACCTAGTATTGACTGAACTACAGAAGGCATTCTTTAAATCCGGGAAAAGTAGTACATTACCTCCACAATTGTCAGCCCATTCGGTCGAACGAAGGAATTGAAAGTTCTCATTCACATCTTGCACCTTTTCCTCAGTTATAAATTTTATAATTCCCCTAAGAAAACAGTAAAACTCTTCCCAACATCTGTGACTAAAAGATATCTAATTAATTTTTGAAAAGGAACGAAGGATAATTTGCATGTTTAAAAACTCCTCTCGAAGAATGCTTAAAGAAATGAACAATGACTTTGACCAAAATAATTAGCATCTGTAAGTCACATTAAGTTACAGTTGAACTAAGATTTTTCCATGTCGCGCCAAATGTATTAAAACGATAAAAATACATTCGTTAAGTGCTGCAATAAATACGAAATATAATTTTTATTTTGTTTTAAGATAATAACATTTATGACGAAGCAGCAATGCATTTTACATATTACATTCGAAATTGAAATACTTTTTGTGTAGGAGACAACAAAAACTTGCTAGAGAGCTCTTCATGTTGAGTACTTCGGATAATGGCATCATTTTCATTTATTTGATTTATTTCCGTTAAAAGAACAGTAAAAATTGTGCCTGAGGCATGGAGGAGGAGAATAATCTTCGCCCATTGTCTTGAGCTCCAGAATCTCTTCCTCACCCTTTTACTATACACAGTTGAATGATCAATAACACCATCTGATTACTATTACTGACCAGAGTCGAAAATCTAACTCTGGAACTCACAAATCTAGAATGTTGTACTCTATGAATAGCAATTTTATAATTTTTTTCCATATTGTCAAATAAGTCTTTATTATTTCACATTGTTGTCACCACATCACCATTGTCACCACGTCAAGTTAATTTTTTAAAAATCATTACTATTTGACACGGAATAATTTATCTGCTAAATCTTCAATAAATTAAGGAAGTTCCAGATTTTATTACAGAATAACTAATATTCAAAACGTGGCTCTTACTCACTAAAACTGCAATGAGATTTGATGAGTTAGCTTAATTAATTACAATTGCACATTTTATTTCCAAGGACGTAACCACTAAAATGATGGATTTTAAAAAATAAAAAAGGAATTTTTATTTACCTACATTTCTTAGATTTTGGAGTATTTTTCAATTTTCTTGTGCTCTTGTCTTTTATTTTGCTTTATATTTTGTTTTGTCTTCAGCATAATTATTTCTTCTTGCATCTACTTCCCTCGTAATGCGACCTTCAATAAGGTTCAAGGTCATCGTAGCCTTTGTGAGATCAGGCAGCTCTGTGCCCCTTCACCCATTCATCTTTGTCCTGCTCTGACACCGATCAATTGCGCCCTGAAACCTGACGTCGGAATATGACCCCAGTAATTGCTTGCCGATGACGGAAGCCTATCAAGGGCTGGCATGCGGTAAATACAGATAGGTAATGAAATGGCAGGATAGATGCTATTCCATGAGAACCAAATCATTCATTCAGTAATTTTATTTGCAGAAAAATAACTGTAGTATATGTGAGGTGGCGAGAAAAAAAAACTTTTTCGAAAATATATTCCAAAAATTGCATAAAGAAAAAGTTTCATTTATTATAGACGATCAAGTGAAAAAATCATATAATTCACAAAACGAATTTGAAGTTTGTTAATTGTTTCAGAGAACTGTTGGTCTCCATTCCAAAAATTGCGTCTGAGATGCAACTAAAGAGAATGTAAGAGAAGGAAAATATCTATATAATAAAATGAGAGAAAATAACTATTTAATTCAAATACATGAGATATTTTCATTAAAACCAAATTCATATAAACGGCTGAGCTTAGCTCAGAGCCGCTGTGTCTGCAGCGATTCCAACCGGGAGGTCCAGCATTTGGGTCCCGACGGTGACGCTCTGATCGGTAGCAGTTTTTTCAATTATTTATTTTAGGTCGCTTTATATACATCTAAGGTCATTGGCGACCACTATTGATTTACATCAGAGATTCATTTTATACATTAGAATAAACAGAAATATTAAGTACAATAAATTTAAATTTAAAAAAAAAATTATAAACAATTCAGGTAATTTTAGCAAGACCACCAATATTAAGATAATTTTAAATTGACTTGCTACCTTTAATTGAATTCAATATTTCATACATATCATTTTTGATGCCAAGAGAGTTTCTTAGATTTTGGAGGATTAAATATTCAACGATAATGTGAGATGTTGATGACATTCCTCCATATTTTGGACAGGTAATTTTCCGTGGTTTCTCCGACCAACACCAGGCGAATACCGGAGCAGTACCCTAACAAACGGGCCACAGACCGCGCGCGATATCTCCTTTCTCTTCCTTGTCCTATCCTCACCCCTTACACACACTTACACTAATATGCACTACACTAGCATACATGTTGGGAGACCAGAAGTGAGGAAAGAGGTTGTCCCGCTGAGGGAAGATACCTGGAGGGGGAATCCACAGCAAGCGGACGTGGAGATCGGCGCCGGATCTCTGCTTCCAGCACTGAAGGAATCACCGCCACTTCTCGGGATATAGCATTCTCTGCTCTTGCGGAACTAATGACCATAGAAATGGACGTGCTATAAAATATCAATCAATCATTCAAATTGGGATAACTATCGTTATTGATAAAAAGTGCTACTAAGTTACTTAGGGTAGAACATGACTAAATCAATAAGCTCTACAATGAGTATTTTTCGAACTCCTGATCCCTTGGTTAAGATCGTGAATATCGCAAAATGTTGCAGTTTAATCATTCAAATCACGCATAATTTTTTTTAAACGATATACAATATAACCATACTTAGAATACTCAATCACAATGCCCTTATTGTTTTGAATGAAAGAAATGTCTACACCTTCTGCAGAAGTGATGTGCCTTGCTCCAATAAGAAGACATCAATTGAGCTTCAGTCCCATTATGTCGGTTAACTGCGATGAGCGGGCCTACAATTACTAATGCACTGTAATTTGCCTGCCAGTTACGGATAAACGCCACTTATTTAGCTTCTTTATATAAGATTTACGACATATTCCCAGGCAAAAAATTGCCAACTTCTGCCTTCTACATGCCCTAAAACATTTATTCTGATACACCTGCATAAGTCAGATTTCATTCTTATTTTCTTCACATTTTACTTTAATGTGTACTTCATAATGTCTACCTCGATTTCCTTCACAATACACCACCGCTTCCGTTTTGGACTTACTACCTAATCAACTCGAAAAAATTGTGCAACTCGCCTTAAGAGTGTACGTCCACAAAAATGCACCCAAGAAGAATGAGTCCGCTGAGATTTGATCGCCCCGACGCAGACGTTGGCGCGGTGAGGTCACGCCATCGGTCAAACCCCAAAGCCAATCCGCGGCTCGAATCGAATCGAAGCGCCCCCTGCGGTTAGCAACCCCCGCAGGCGCCTCTGGGGGCCTTCGGCGCGGGTCGGCGCCCTCCCACGCCCCCGCCCCCGCCTCCGCCCCCGCCCCCGCCTCCGCCCCCACCTCCGCCCCCGCCCCCGCCCCGCTGCGCCCCCGTCTCGGCCCCCGCCACCGCCCCGCCTCCGCCCCCGCCTCCGCCCCGCCTCCGCCCCCGCCTCCGCCCCCGCCTCCGCCCCGCCTCCGCCCCCGCCTCCGCCCTCGCCTCCGCCCCCACCTCCGCCCCCGCCTCCGCCCCCGCCTCCGCCCCCGCCCCCGCCTCCGCCCCGCCTCCGCCCCCGCCTCCGCCCCGACCCGCCACCGCCCCCGACCCGCCTCCGCCCCCGCCCCCGCCTCGGCCCCCGCCCCCGCCCCCGCCCTCGCCTCCGCCTCCGCCCCCGCCCCCGCCTCCGCCTCCGCCCCCGCCTCCGCCCTCGCCTCCGCCCCCACCTCCGCCCCCGCCTCCGCCCCCGCCTCCGCCTCCGCCCCCGCCTCCGCCCCGCCTCCGCCCCCGCCCCCGCCCTCGCCTCCGCCTCCGCCTCCGCCCCCGCCCCCGCCTCCGCCTCCGCCCCCGCCCCGCCTCCGCCTCCGCCCCCGCCCCGGGGGACCGGCGGCGCCCCCGCCCACTAGCGATGCGACATCGACAACAAAACTTCGACGTTGCCAAATATTGATGTTCATAATGAAAATATGGATGTTAATAAAACATTGACCAAACCCCATTGATGTTTTTAACCATCGATGTTTTAAACTGGTTTAGTAATCCCAAACATTCAATTCGGGCGCAACGAAATTTAATTTGTCAGAGACCGTATACATTAATTTATAATTAAAATTCAACTCAAAATAAACTTATAAAACGCTCCTCCACGTAAAAAAACGATGAAAGACGAAGGAAATCTGGAAGATCATCAGGGCCATCTCTGGCGAAGGATAGTGTGCTAGATGAAAGTAGTACAAAGTCAGTTACCATTTCATATTTTCACTTTTTAAAAATTGTGATTATAAAAACTATTCAACCATAAATAAAATATAAAAAATAAAAA
The DNA here is from genome assembly GCA_031308135.1 of Acheta domesticus. Lineage (NCBI taxonomy): Eukaryota > Metazoa > Arthropoda > Insecta > Orthoptera > Gryllidae > Acheta > Acheta domesticus. Next base: position 260,885,976 of record JAHLJT010000631.1, on the reverse strand, counting down.
CATCGAGTACGAAAATTCATGTTCAAAAAACATCGGATTCAACATATAGATGTTTATAACATCGAAGTTTTTAATAGAAACATCGATGTATTCACGACATCGATGTTGCAATCCCCACCCCCCGCGCGACGAGACGCGCTCAACCCTCCAATGGTTGCACGAGCCGCACCACGTGCCAGCAGCGCATACTACTTTCTGAGATATTACAAAAAATGGTTCGCATAGAATTATTTGACAAGCCTTTAAATGTCATATTGTTTGCAGACGACCAAGTTATTTAGCAAATCAGAAGATGAATTCAAAGTTGTAGTTCACAAACTAAACGAACAGGCAATCAAACAAAATTTGCAGATCTCCGCTAGGAAAACAAAATCAATGTGCTTTGAAAGAACGAACCACATTAGATGTAAAATTGTGATTAATAACAAACTGATAGAACAGACAAACAATTTTACCTATTACGGCTACAATATGTTTTACAACGTAAGTCGTAAATAGATTATATAACATGTTTGGAACAATAAGAACATTGATAATCACACAACTTAAATTGTACTAAGCATTAGCCCATGCAACACATGACCCATTCAACATAAGTGACAATTTGTTAAAAGAAAACATCAAGTCGGGTGGCCAATACATTTATACCCCCCCCCCTTGGAAATCGTGGTGCGGCACTTAACCTATGTATTTTTCTTCTTGCAAGTATTCTGGTTCAATAAATTTGATGGTAAAATAAATATTACGTACTACATTCCGTTAAAATCTTTATTCAATATGAATGTCTCAAAGTTGCCAGTGCTTTCGCTAGTTATTTCTTGCGTTGCGTCATAGCCCTATCCGAAACAAAATCTATATCCTTACGAACTGGCTCGGTTACAGTATCAGCTCTTCGACACGGAAAATGTATTGAAGACCGGGAGATTTATCGACAGCGGTTGTTCAAAGTGCAAAGAGCACTTGGTTTGCGTGCATACTATGAAATATTCCCTGCAGTGAGAAACGAATGCACTGTGCAAACTGCTACAGTGCATGCAGAGAACATTGACAGCAAAAGCGAGAGACAGTCTGTTTAAACACTGCGTCATAGACTATCATTATTACTACTCAGAATTGATATTTGCCTCCCTGAAAATTCTTGCAAATAAGGAAATTAGTCAATGGAATAAATGTTAGACCAAAATGTGCTATACAATATTGGGTGTGTGCAAATTGGTAATCGTAACTCGGAAATTTAATTTAAATTTTTAAAACAATTAATGTGTGGCTATGTAACAACATTTATTGAAATGTAATATGAGTTCCAGAAATGTTTTTGTCAGTTTTTGCAGATCAAAACACAAACATTCTTAATATATTTTTGCGATTTCTTCTTTTGTTGCAGCGGTGATATTACTAATCAATTGCTACAGTGTAACGTTGGCCACGAGCGTGCAGAACGTGTTTACAACAGCTAAGCTTGGAGCCGTGCTCATTGTCATTTGTGGTGGCGCTTACAAACTCGCCGAAGGTAAGTACTCGTTTAAGGAACTCTTTTATCACGTGAGCATTACCCCATGTATTCAAATGTATTTAAAAATGGATCGTTTTATATAGGTACTCCTCTACATTATTTTAAAATCTTGCCCAAAATATATTGCTTACAAATTCAAGAATTTCCCAGATTCAAGCTATGTAATCCTTAAGACATGATTACATTCATGTAATATTATTATATATCATATGTCTGCATCGATGAATGCATCCGAATGCATCCACAATGTAGGGTTTAATAATTTGGATTTTCATGTGCGCGTTTTTAAAATTGAGTAATTCTCGCCCACGACTACTAATTGGCCGTTATCTAACATGTAAATGTATGCGCTTCCAGTTCATTCAACTTAATATTTCACCGTTTTTAGTGACTTTTCCTAAACTTATTGTTTCGATTTTCCAGAAATTAGGCGTCGTTTGCCTCTTGAAAATCATTGACTTGAAAACGCAATTATTTGATTACATTGTTTCAAAACGTCGAGTATTTCAAAAGGTACGAGAATTGAGATTTTCACCTACTAAGTGCTGATTATGAATGGACACGAGTGAGTAATCAAGTGAAACAAGTCAGAGCAGGAACTTAATTGAGAGAACAAGAGAGCAAATGGACGAGGAATGTAGTTCCGAAGCAATGTATCGACCATCATCATGAATAAGTAATGCTTGCTAGCTCACAGAAGTGCAGGTTCGGAAGCAGTAATTGTTGGTTTCTATAGATGACGTCCTACAGTGACGAAAAATCGTTACACAGCGTCCAATAAACGAAGGATTGAAGTAGATAATCCTAATGTATGTTTTTTTTATTTTTTCCCAAAGATTGGATGTGGCGTTTGTGGATGAATTTCTTTTTTATCGCATCATTGAAATCACAGGGAACAATTAAATATTGATATATTATAAGAAATTTCGTAAGCAATTAATGCATATTAAAATTAATTTAAATGATTATTTCTAACAAAAATGTAATACTTCAGAAGATAAGAAGTCTCGTACTGACAAAATTAAAATCGAAGGCAATATTATTTGTTCTAAAACTTGTAATGAAAGATGGGAACAATATATTAAAAAATAATGCATTACCGTCTGTATATACTGTGTGTTTCTACGACAGCGTAAGCTTTTGGCACTGTTCTGAACTTTATTTTTTCAAATGTGCCATTTATTATCGTGAATCTGGGTAAGCAGCCAACAAGCATAAAATATTACTCACACAGATTTGTAAATGTACAAATGTTACGCAACCGGAAAGACAGACGATTAAGGCGAGCTACGTACTTCAAATATTAATACTGAAAAATCAATATGTTTTCACCATATCAGTACTTTAATCGATTTCATTTGTCAACAAACTTATAAGAGTTCATCAGATAAAATCAAAACATTATGTCCATATTTCAAATATTCCACATTTGAGGTCCATTTTCGTCTGTCTAAAGGAAATCGAGGAAAACAAAACCATTACAATCAGATATAAATATAATAAATTGGCTACAGAACACAAACTTTCATTAAAAACTTTATCACCGAGAAGAAAAAAATCCACGCCGGAGATCTAGAAGATCGAAATTGTCAAAACCATTTTTTGTCTTTTTCTGTCTTCTCTTAATTTAAAACACGCATAATTTATTCAATGCGTAAGTCCACATACACGTTCACGATGTAGTTAACTTTGTTTCCTGTTTCCACAAAATTCTCTTAGGAAAACAATTTATAAGAATAAAGCGAGGAACAACCATGCACAGATGTCGAATGAGTATACTAGGATTGGATTACAACATTCAAAGATATTTTCTGACAGGTTCTCATTACAAAAAAATGTTGTAACATGTGCATTGGAAAATGAATAAAAAATATATTTCCTGCTTTACGGGGTAGTCTTTGATCGCAATCGTTAAATTTGATACTACCCATATTGCACCGTGTGTGGACAAATCTTTTGTGAAAGCCATCAGTATCAGACTCACAAGTATAGAACAAACGCTCTACGAATTTTCTAAGTTAAAAGGAATACCAGGGAAATAACAAAAATATCGAGGTACTTGCTTCAGTTTTCTATGTGCTTCTGTTGAAGCAAACTAAAATTGTTTTGAAATAATATTGGTATCAATTTTTACGGGAAGGGCGTGTTTAGGAAATACTGCTCAATGCGTTGGCGACATTGTGTTGACACATTAAATAATGATATTACTTTTACTTCCCACGCTGGGGATAAGCTATTGTATATTCACTCTCACCATGAATGCCAAATACTCTCGTTAGTTCCGCGTAAACAGACGATATCTGAAACCCCTTCATCCCAAGGTATCCAAGATGATGTTTGAACGTTAATCATCAGTACGACTATGTTCTTATTAGTGAAAGGAGTGTTTGAAGAGTGGTTTGTATTAATTCGGACTTACAGGAGAGTTGTTGATTTTATGTGTTTATGACGACTCAAGCAACCGCCCCGGACTCTATGCAACCCGCCGCACAGTCAAGGATTAAGCGCGTCTTCACTACATACAAGTGTTCCGCCCCGGCAATAGTGAAATATCAGCCGGAATTATTACTTGAATTCCGGACAAGTAAATAAGATTTCTCCAAGACAGTATAATTGCAAACGTATGCCCAAATTTGAGGGAGAACGTTTTAACAATAGGAAACTTGATTACTATGTCCAAACTAAGACATAGAGTAAACCTATACTTCCAAGAAAGTCTTTCATCTATTCGAATTATTGCATAGCGTAGCGTGAATCGTGGTTAATGTTTACGTGACCAGTAATGAGTGATCTGTAACACACTCCAATAGTACTCTACCGCCTAAACTGAAAAACAGCATTTCGAAACATGTACACATGCAATAAAGCTTAACATCATAAACCAGTTGCAAAATATATACTATAATCAGTTTGCTCTTCAAAAGGAAATCGCCATTTAGGTTGTTCTCTGTAATAAACTGAAATAAGAGTTGTTCGCGCCGTGAGAGGCTGCTCCGAGCGGGCGGTTTGTGTTCCCGCGGGCGGGAGGCCGCGCGCCCGCAACGCGGCGGCGGCGTTTTGCCCGGTCCCGCGGGCGCTGCCCGGCGGAGGCAGGGGCGGGGGCGCGGGCGCGGGCGGGGGCGTCGGGGGCCGTATTGATCTCGGGGCCAGGAGGCTGCGCTGGGGCCGCGCAGACGCCGACGCCGACGCCCGCTCCCGGCCCGGGACGCGCGCGCTCGCCCCTCGGCGCGCCGCCGCCCCCGCTGCCCGTCCGCGCGAGAATTCGACGCCCTCACGTGGCTGCGGGACTTTGTTTGGAGCGGACGACGCAGACAAATAGAGAAAAAAGAAACGTTACTTTCTTTTCTTACCAAGTACCTTCGTACTCTCTGAATCTGAATCAGTGAAATTGTCGCTGATTCAATCAGTGAGAGTCCAAGTCACTGATATCTTCAGTCCAAATGTGTAGTTTTGCTAACAATCAGCGAATATGCGAACCTTTTCATAATGACCGCCAGCATTTCACTGGTCGTCAGTGGTAAAAGTGCCGCGCCACCATCGCTCACTGATCGTTCAGTCGTCACGTGCAATTAGTGTCACAGATTTCACTGATTCAAACAGGGAAGTTTCACTGATTCAAAAAGTGGACCCGATTTTCACTGATATGTTCAGCTGAATTCACTGATTGTCAGTGGTAGGGTTATAACTGACACCATCAGTGAATAGTCACTCTCAATCAGTAGTTTTTCACTGATTCAGACTGAGAGAGTAAGGGCGAGAAAGTGATTGACTGGAAAGAGGAGGCTGTATGAAAAAGATTTTATAGTAAATAAAAAGTACGTACACACCATTCAGTAAATGTTTTTACTAAACACAGTCTTTAATCTAAATCAATTTCTCATCAGAATTAATTAGTTATATCACAAATAAGAGGAGATTTTTTTTTCGTAGAAAATACTACCTGCGTAGAGTGGGCTCCCATACGTGCCAATAATAAGCATTTCCTTCTTAGGACTCTCTGCAGAACCAGATCGGAACGTAATAGTATATTTTTGAAATATTGTGAATTTTAGAAACAATTTTGTATCATGGCAATTTCCCGTACATCTTGGTGCCTTCAATAGGCGATGTGTTGTTGAAAAGCACATGCTTTCTAAGATTACACCTTAGGATGTTCCAGCAAGAGGAATCGCGTTTTGTACGTTCTTCGCTATTTTTCACGAAGATTTCCGTGCCCCGTGGTCGCATAGTAATTTCACCAACCTAACACTGGTTTTCTCGAAACGTTTGCGTTAAATTGCGTCATATCATAACATTTAACCTCATTTCAGAATAGGAATTGAGCATAAGATATTCTCTAATTCAAATGATGTTGGAAACTGCTGTCTCTTTGCCGTGACGCTTGCTTCGAAAACTAGCACGCGACAGCAATTTACAAGTCTTTTAGTAATCAGAAGTATTGAAAGATCAACTGTAGCACAGACCCTGTCATTGGGGAAGCAGACGAAGATATAGAGCAATACGAGTGAAGCAGGCGTCTTCTAATTCCGAAATATTTTTAGAATTTTGTAATGTTTAATTGATAATTTAGAATATTGATGCATCACTTACTTTAAAGAACCTCAATATATGTTGGATTTCATCAATTGTTTTGTGTAGATTGTAAAACGCTTTCTTATGAACAGATATACGTGATGCCGTATTACGAATTTATACTTGGAATGAATGAGGGAGTAAATTAATAAAAGTACTGAAATCATCGCATCGATACGATCTCTAATTTATGGTCCTAAACTTAGTGTTTAAGTTTTTTTAACTTCGTACTCACATCAGGATTAAGGTATTTTAGTACTGTTCCAAAGATGTTTAAGATTGGTGTTGGCTGTAAGAATGTAGAACGTGTAATTTTGATCCGAAAATCGGGGTGTCTCTACAATGGATAATGGATTAATGTGTTATGCATAACTCTGTCGGATTTATAAGATTTTGAATTGAAACTTGGTAAACATTGTGGGAGTTAAATCTAGTGCTTTTTAGATATCGTTAAAATAGAACTGAAGCATGGAAATGCTAAATTAGCTATGTGCCAAAATCACTTTTTTTCAGGGTTAAAAGAAAACTGTCTATCATTGAGATAATTGCACCTAGCAAGTTATGAAACGGAACCTAACTTCAGTCTGTATTTTTTCATTTGGCAGATATACTGCCAACCTCTATCTTAGTTGCCATAGGCCACAAACTATTTCTGTGATGGGCCATTTTCAGACAGAGTTATGTGACGTGAAGGGAACATGAAATGGAGCTATGTCCAATTGAAATCTGCAAAGTTACATAGCATATATTGTATTACAAGTGATTCACAAACTTATTACAGCGTATGAAAATGCTCATCAGAAATTAATTCTTCTAAAAATGCTTTATTTTCTTCGGAAATATAAGGTAACATTTTCTTCAAATCATCCCGTTTCGCCTTGGGATGTGGTTCTGTTGTGAGAAGCCCATATAGGAACGTTGATGCAATTTTCGCAACAGTAACGGTATGTTGCAATAGCACATAGCTCCTTTGAGCAATGGCACATAGCTCCTTTTGCGCCACGGTAGAGGGGACTTACCACCAATTCAATCTGCTGAAGACGAAAAGAACCACCAGGAAGGGATTTTGGTACATAGCTCTGTGTGCAATGCATGGGCATCGGGACATACGTTCGTTTACTAGACAAAAGTAATTTTTGACGAAAATGGCACTTAGATCCTTTAGCATTTCCATGCTTCGGTTCTTAATAATAAACATCTGCAAAATTTTTTAAATTTTCCAAAAAATTGAAAATCTTCACTTGAGTAGTTTGAGTATTAATGGGACAAATGTCAAAAAGTCATATATTTCAGAAATCAAGGTCGAAATTAATCCAATATAGTCAACTCGTCAGGATAAGAAAACCAAACAGATTTGCCGCGTAAATAATCTTAGAAACTTTTATTTCAGTGAAAGCGACGTTAAATAATGAACTTTTCTCGAGCATTTAGTAAACACAAGAGCCTTTTAGATGAATTGGTTCAAAAGATATAATGTAAATGTAACTGTAACCAAAAATTCTGTCATTTTCACATATGCAGATGTAGGAAGAAAATAACAAATAAGTGTTAAAATAGAGTTTTTTACAATGAGGTACACTTAATTTTATTCAGAAAATTTTAAATATTTAGAAAATGTTGAAATGCCAAAAAGTCAGTTATTGCTTTATGATTTATGATTTAGTTGCCACTTAAGTAATTGATTTTTGAAAAATGTCGAGGTTTATGATGCTCATTTCATACATTTCAAACAGTCGACGTAATTATATCATAAAAAACAAGTTTATTGAAACATAGAGTATTGTTTCTGCCGCGTTGCAACTGTCTTCAGTGCAGGTTTGTAACGTTTCTGCCCAGATGAAACGACAGCTCAAGTGATCTTTACCAACAAGCCTCCACGTAATTGCTCGCAAATCCTAAAGAAACGCACTAGTCTAGACGAGCGTCCTTCAGACAACCTCTGCGAAAGGTCAAGGGCAGGTCTATGCCCTGTCAATGGCAGAGGGGTGCCCCGCCTTCCTAAGGCAGATGGCGCCATTACCGCCAAACGAGACCATGACCACACTCCATCATCGTACCCGCAATCACTCCATCCGCTCCGATCCGCAGGAGCGGCGACAGCGAACGTAACCTTTAAAGAAACACAGCGCCTGCTCTCTGAGCGAGACGCTGCATAAAAAGCCATCTCCACACATACACGTATGAGGAAACTGCTTTCATCGCATTGAATCAGCGTTTTTGTGTGCTGCAGGTGAGAAAGAAAACTGTTGATGGTTTTCCTTCTTTCGAAAAATAAATACTAAAAACCGAAGAAACTGGGCAATTAAAGCAGCGAAACGACGCCTTTAACGCTGCGATGCATAACCTGCAGGGACGTTAAAGCGGGAGTCGATTGTAACCGGACGCGAATGTGCGGCGTTGCGCAGCGCTTTGCCCTCGCAGGTCGCGCTGCAGCTGGAAAGCAATTGTGGCGAGCCGGGGAGACGTGTGCGACGGACAGTGATTGATTGTAGTGATTCCGAGCGCGTCAACTGCTAAGGTTATTGGTCCCGTAAGTGGAATGCGTATTTTTATCGTGTGAGGTGGCGGTGGTCTTCCCCCGCTGGATGGCGAGATCACGCGCCGACCCACCCGTCGGCTTGCGAGATATTCCCCAACCAGGCATCTCCCACCAGCGGGACACCGCTCCAGACGGGAGCGCTGAACTCCCGAGAGAGAGTGGTAGTGCAGCGCATGTAAGCAAGGGATGAGAAGAGGACAAGGAAGAGGAGGGAAAGATCGCGCGTCTTCCGTTGCCCAATTGTTGGGGGTACTGCTCGGGAATTTGACTGATGTTGATTGGAGAAACTATGGAAAAATACCGATTAGAGCAGCCGGCAGTTAGAAATCTTCTCCAGACAGCGACAGAACTCGACCTAGCTATGTAGCTCGTGTTGCAAATCCTGCCGCCCTTAGGACCCGAACCTTAGGATCTCTCAGTTTGCAGCCAAGATTAAAGGGATTTCTTACTGGCAAAAACGCAGCATTGAAATCAACAATGCAATGTATTTCATTCAGTTCAACGCGTATTGTGCTGTTAAACCCCCTTTTAGTACTGTCTACATTATGTCTTCAAAAGCTGTAAGGTCACTCATGATAACAGAGGGTTGAGACTAACAAGAGATAAAAACTTCGCGTTATTCTCAGACAAGGCTGTTCTTGATTTTGTAGTCTCGGCTGTCACAAGCATCCCAAGAGAGATTGAATATTGCACATGGAGGTCGGGGGGGGGGCGGAGGGGGGCGGAGGGGGGCTGCAGAGGGGGGCGGGAGATGTCACGAAGGGGGGCGGTGCGCGCCGCGCAACAGGCGCGAGCAACAAGGTGCCCTTGCTCCGCGCAGCGCCGCGGCGCTGCCGTCAGCCTCGCCCGCGACGCTAACACACGAGGACAACGGCGCGGTTAGCGACTGGCTCTCAAGTGCCACTGGAAGCCAACATTTTGCGAAGAAGAAGACGAAGAATACAGGATGATTCAGTCCTCGTTGCACATTCAGGACCCGAGTGACAGAGAGCACTAAGTCATTCATGAGTGCAAAAGGAAAAAGTGTAAGCCCTTTTCAAAATTTTGAAAAAAATGGGTTTTTGTCATTGGTCATTTTTGCAAAAAAGGTAGCCCAAATATTCCATTAAGTATTCTTCGCTGTTGCTACTATTGTCTACTTGTATAACGAATATGTAAAGGAAGAGACAAAACTTATTCAGGTGTTATTTGGGATGGTTTATCATATTTGGGTATCCAGCCAAAATGTCACATTTTCACCTCGTGAAACAGAGTGTGTTCGAGTGTTCAGAATGGCCTCATCTTGCGTGAATGCAAGAGAGGTATCGGCGCGGCACGGCCTCCGTGACACAGACAATTTTGCCGGATTGTATATTTCTGCCGCCACGCTTTCAATTCCCCATCCGGTTACACGGCTTGGGGCGCGTAAACGCGGTTTTTCATTAACCCCAGCTCCAAAAGCGTCGGGAGCACCTGACTTATATAATTCAGGAACTGAATGCCTCTTTTTCGCAGAAAATTCCTAGAGAATTGAAAACGACGTTGTAAGTGTCTACTGTGAGTGTGATGATCCCGATGGAAAAGGAAAAGTCGTAATCTCTCCGCATGAGGGACTGACGCGTTTACCTCGCACGATTTTTTCCTTGTGCTCGTCTCCGGCGCTTCTCGGATAGTATTAAAATCTTAATTTTCCAGAGAAGTGGCGAGCGCCAACGCGAGGTGAAGTCGCTCGCTCATTTGCCGTAGTCCGTGTTACTCGAGCACAAGCGCATACTCCAAAGTTCAACGTTAATTATTTACAAAACTACACGACGAAGAATATACAATTTTGAAACATCCAGTCTCTACATTACATACGGGATAAGGTCTCTGTGTATTAGCAACAGAACTGAATCACCCTGTAAAACCCCAAAGAGAGATTCTGAAAGAATAACAAATACTGTATGTGCGAGCAATAAAATATTTATTAAAGCATACATTCCGTGGTGGCGGTAGAGATATTGTGGTAATCTATAATTATTATTAGTTAAAGATCGAAGAAATATCGACCACAGTATTACAATGTATATTTAGTGTAAAGAATAAACAGTCATATACATGTTTGAAAATAAGTGAGATGAAAATAAGTGAACAAGTACAAGTATTTCTATATTCTATTGTATAAATAGAAAAATATTGTATAATAGAAAAATTCTATTATATAAATATATATTCTATTGTATTTCTATATTCTATTGCTATAAATTTTACAGTGTTTATTACTATTCCTGTGTTTTTAAATACACATATGTTAATTCAATTCGTTCGCTTATTTTCATCTGTATGGGGCCACTGAAGATGGGATAAATTAGTCCTGATACACGTGAATTCCTGTTTATTCTTTATATTAAATTTTTATTGTAACTTTGTGGTTAATGCTTCCTCCATCCTTAATTAATAATTATTAAAACACAGTTAACAGTAAATGCTTTTAATGTATCTCCCCATTTATTTCCAAAATTACTCCGTACAAATATGAAATGAAATTATTGTTTTCGACTTTATTTTCAATTACAATTTCTATTTCCTGTAATTGATCATCAGTCCGAAGTTCCCTCACAAATCTCTGCCTCCAAATTTAGAAAGGTTCTCAGCTGTGTGAAAGACAATTTTTCGTTTTCTGCATGATTCAAGCGCCAAGACATAACGCGACAGAGGAACAATTACTGAAATACAATTACGGAGCGTTAAAACTAGTCATTGGCCTTGAAACATTCTCGAGAATCTGAGTTACATGGTTGTAACATGGTTAATTGCGTGTGCATTATCACGTTGCAACGCGTTTGCTGCTCACCCAGTGCAAGATTCACAATGACCTTTGATCGCCGAGTGGAAAACTTTGCAACGATCGGAAAATTATCGCACGACATAGCGTTATTTCATTTGTTACTCGGACAAAATGACCAAAATTATGATTCTTCGATTCACATATTTATCAAATCGCCTTAATTAAGATTGTCAAATATTGAAAATGATGATACTACTAATTCATTTAATTCACTTGTTAAAATTAATCACCGACTGAGATCCCTCTGAGACAGCATTGCAGTTGTCTCTGCAGCGAATCTGACCGGGTGGGTCCAGGGTTCAAGTCCTGACGTTGGCGGATTTTCGACAGCAGCCAGGTCGAATTCAGCCGCCGTCTGGAGGTCGGCTGCCCTGGTCGTAGTTTTGTGTGATTTCTCCGATCAACACCAGGCGAATGCCGGCTGCGCGGAGGGAGATACCTCGAGGGGGAGATCCCCCAAGCCGACGAGTACGTCGGCGATAGATCTCCACCCAGCGGGGGATAAACACCGCCCCCCATGGATAAATCCTTAATTACACTAATGGGACAAATGACCATAGTAGTTTATGTGACCGAAAACATCAGTCCATTTAATTTATCAATTTGATTTAATTATCACACACGTTCGTAGAATTACATTTTTAATTTAGTATTTTCTTTTCACCGATCATTTTCATTCGATGAGTTGGTGGAGGAGATGATGATTGATGATGATGATGATGATGATGATGAGGTATTCAAACCCGAATCTCAGGTCGGTTTTCGTGCCTCTGGGGTCTCGAGTTCGGTTATTTTATGCCATTTTCAGGGCGGTCCTAAGGTCCACGCAACCTTCTTTCCAAAGGAGTACCAATTCTTACTGGCTTAATTAAAAGTAGATGTTGGGTAAAAAGTATCCGGTTGAAGCATGACACTTGCTACGCCATCTCCATCCCACTTCCAAAATCGTAAAAAGACCATCTAGAAATACCCATTGCTTGAACTGTACAAAGGGCCATGGAAGTGGATAGAAGCGAGAGAAGGCTAAATGAAAAGGATTCCTAACATCCTCTAAACAAGCAGGTTAAACTTTCCGTACTCCCAGTACAAAGGTATTAAAAAATCTACAAACTGCGACCTATTGGAACCTAATTTTTGAGGAGAGTCCCTCTTCTTGCTAGATGACGTCGACACAAAACGCCGTTATTTAGCTTCTGTTGCATGCCATAATACCTATGCCCGACAACGCCAGGAAAATGCGGCAAATTGGGCGCAAAATGCATATTACATGTGGGCAAACTGCTTCTGATAATTAAAATTCTGATTTTATTATTGACTCATTGACGCGTCCCATTTTGCAACGCGTCGCTATCATCAATGAGGCTGAAAGCTTGACTTCGTGAAAACAAGTCACACACTCTTGAATAACATTGTTTACGCAGATTCTGACAGTATACAAGCGCACTGTGATCCTAATGAATAAAAATACCTCCACTGAGTTTTCTGAAGTAAGTAAAAGAAGGGTGTATCCTAATCATTCCGAAATCCACGCACAATACCGGGCCTATATGTTGAAATGCTCAGTGCGGATGCAGGCCGCACAAGTTACCGATGTTTTTCAATAAAAAAATAATTTTCAAAATGTGGAATGTTTGCACGAGTCCAACTATTAATATGTAATTATATTCCAAATATTACATAATATATTGATGTGTTTTTTATAATTTGGACTGATTATGCCACAAACATTCAAATATCGGCTTGAATGATTGCAGCTTTATACCTTGTGCTTTCCTAGCTTTTTACTGAAGCTACTTTCCTTCACCCCAGAGTGTTCTTCCCTGCCCCGGATGGTGTGAATGGTGGGCTTCTGGTGGAAGGCGAGCCGGGCAGAGGCGCGACGCGAGCAGGGGGGGGGGCGGGGCGGGTGGATTAAGGAGGGGCGCCTCGCCTCGGGCTGTCCTCCGGTCGATAGGATGTCGACCTCGCCGGCGTCACCTCCCGTCCTGAGTTCGACGCTCGCCCGGGGCGGGCATTTGCACCCTCCGAACCCAAGGTCAGAGCACGCACACCGCCCGCTGCATAGGCATCGGGGGTGTTGCTCCAGCACAATACGCCCCTAGCACCGCCTGCTCTATGATACACCGCTGCGCAGCGACCTCTATCGAGCGGGGACTGAAGGGGGAGCACGTGACCTGCTGTGAGTGGCCGCGGTTCCGAGCAGTGGTGACGGGCGGCTATGATGAAGTATTGAGACTTTTTTTCTGAATCTTCTCTGTTCAGGCGAAATTAAACTTCAAAAGGACATCAGACATGTTCATAATTTCGTAAGACCTCTTTACTCTACGATGAAACTATATGCTGAAATTTGTAATTTTTTCTTTCTGAAAATACAATGTCTCATTTTTACTTTCTCACTCTTACTACGTAAGAAGAGAACGTATTGTAGCGCGTGTGGTTTGTTTGGGGATGTTTGGAGTGAATGGTTGGAAGAGTTTGTTTTGGGGTGTGATTTGTGGGTCCTTGATACTAAAAGATCAATTGACGGCAAAAGTTCTATCTGTTCGATTACCTGTCTATTCGTCTGAGTGTGTTCAACACTAGCGAATAAACCGTTCGGCCATTTTTCTCCAAAATTGATACTTCTCGAGCGATTTAAATGAACTCGAGTCCCTCTGAGTTTGAAATGAATATTTTAATTTTTGGGGATAACCTTTACATGAAGTCTCAACATTTTCAAAATTTTGGTTGACGTTGGTGTACGGAAACGTCACAGTAAGAACATAAAATATTTATTTTCTGTCGACTGCTTGGGAGTTTTCAGAAAACGATTGTGCCATATCGATAAGATCGGTCAGTTCAATGTGCCACCTAGCTTCATGAAATGTTTACGTTCCACAGATCGAAGTGTTATCTTTTCAGACATGCAACTTGAACATTGACTTCCTGTTTGTCAGTATATACAATATTTCACAGGGCAAGATAATTGAGTTTTTTTTCTCTCATTCCACTACACACAACTTTAAACTGTTAAGGGATATTGATAGGCTTGAGTATTCTAGACCATAACGTAAATGCATAAACGATAATTTCATAATTAAATGTATTTTGACAAACACTCTAATCATGAAAACAGATGGGCATAACGGCATTGTTAGTACCAACATCCTTAGTTAAAACTTGAACGTACTATCACGTAATAATGGACATATCAAAGACAAATATTAACTCAAAGAGTTTACCTCCCAAGGGTCATCAAAAAATCGTTAAAAAGTGAGAGTGTTGACATGGCAACATGACACTATGTCAGTACTCTCTTTAAAAAACTCTGAGTTGGAAACTAACATTTGTATAATTTTGAACTACTTAAATGTGAATATCAATCACAAAAGAAAAGTTTTACGTTTTAAGCAAACTGCCCCCCCTTTTGAATTAACATCACCTCCTTGGTATTGAAACGTATTATTTATGGTCAAATTCAATATTTAATTAGTTGCAAATTAAGCCGCTATTACCTTTCAATTCGGTGGATATTTTACCACAGCTATCAAGCTATCACCTGCACTCGGCATAGGCGCTGTGATGGGAAAGTAATGGGCACGTCATGTACAAAGCAATTATTGTTATGGCACAGAAACGCATAATGAATGGGTACCTAAATAAAAGCATTTGTTGTGAAAGTGCTTTGCAAAATATGTAGATTCATCAAATGTTACATCAAGTTCATCAAATAAAACAAGTATCATCCAATGTTAAAACACGTCCTAAACATTTGCGAATGAAAGGGCTTTAAGTAAATATAAAATGCCGAGAGGTCTCTGCCTACAGCCAAGCGTCTGCCTCGTTCGTTTGTACAAGACATGAAGAGAAAAGAGAAGCACAATTCGCCGTCTTAAAGACGAGCGCCAGAACCGGCTCCAGTGGCTCAGGGCATCACCAACTGACGTCACCACAATGCCTCTGGCCAGGAGGTCCTAGAGTTCGAGTTCCAACACTAGGTCTTTTCTACTAGCTACTTCAAGCGTAGGTCCAATTAAGCCACTGTCTGGAGGCGAATTCTAGCGATCGGCTCCTCCGATCGGTAGGTTTCCATGATTTCTCCGATCAACACCAGGCGAATGCCGGAGCAGTACCCTAACAAACGGGCCATGGACCGCGCGCTATCTTTCCTTTCTCTTCCTTTCCCTACCGTCGCCCCAAATCCACATTTACACTTACGTGCACAATACCATCACGCCTGGGAGACGCGTCTGGAGCTGAGAGCTTGTCCCGGCTGGGGCGGTGTCCCTCTGGTGGGAGATACCTGGTTGGGGAAAATCCCCGCAAGCCGGCGTAGGTCGGCGCCGGATCTCGCCATCCAGTGGAGCAAGATCACAGCCACCTCCCACGATAAAAAAGCACTGCAGTTACGGGACTAATGACCTGAGTAGTTGACACTCCCGGAATCCCCGATCAATGAATCAATCAAAAACAAGCGTCAATCATTTCAGAGAGCCCCTTGTGCTGCCACGCACTCCGACAGAAGGAAATGGCCTTCCACAGAAATGAATGAAGCAGGAACACGATGTTTATGAGGAACGTGGCTGGAAGGAGCTGGCAGGTGGAGGGGCCATGCGTCATCGCTGCGCGTAAAAGTTTAACGCGCGGGACGTGCTCGGCCGCACGTCGCGTGGCTCGGCAGATTGCCCGCCCGGCGCGGCGCGGCGCGGCGCGGACGGCATAAGGCAGGCCGGAAGCGCCCGCAGGTGCACCCACACCACCGGAAGAAAAATGGCTCGGCCTCCTCACACCAGCTCCGTTATTGTCATAAAATTATTATTATTATTTTACTACATCACGACTAAAGATGTTATGTGTCGGCTGAATATAAAATCTACTCCAGGTTGCAACCATCCACCTAAGGAGTAGATCCGGTGACTAACAGCGCCTCTACAATACTTTGCGCAAAATGTGGGCTGTTCCAAATAAAGCAATTTCTTGCACTTCCCAGTCTTTTGAATTACCGAGGAGTTTAGACAAGTTCTTACTCAAATTTTGCGGAATTATTATTATTATTATTATTATTATTATTATTATTATTATTATTGTTGTTGTTATTGTTATAGCCCGTTACAATCCCATTGATGGCAATAGCCTCCGGCAGCCGGGTGGGTTACACAGGGATATAATTCCCGAGCACCTAATTCGGGAACTTCGTTATACAGACCGTATGGACACACACAATAAAAAAATTAACACTGTTCACATTGACACGGTCAAATTGAACACTGTTCACTTTGACTTCGCTAAATAAAATCAATGTGAATAAATTCAATATAGTGGTGTTACACTTGATGTGGTGTACAAGAGTACATATTTAAGCCGCAGTCTATCAAAAGGGCTGTTAGACCCTGAAGGTAGACACCTAGGGGTTTGTAGCCGATATCTGGATCAGCGTGAACGCTTTGATTGATTGATTAGCGATTCCGGCCACGTCAACTGCTAACTTCATTAGTCCTGTTCAATTGGAATCGTTAACTTCATTAGTCTAGTTCAACTGTACTGTCCCGTACGTGCATATTTTGATCGCGAGAGGTGGCAGTCATCTTCCCCGCAGGACAGCGAGAACTGGCGCCGACCTACCCGGTCGACTACCTGTTTTCCTCAACCAGGTATCTCCCACCAGTAGGACACCGCAACAGCTGGAACAAGCCCCTCCACATGTATCCCGGGCGGAGGTTTTTAATTTCGCCCAGAACTTTTATACTGGACCGAGGCTCGAATCCGGCCGAAAGACCGTACACAAAAAATAGGAAAAAAGAAAGAAAAAATACATAGAAATACGTTAGTTATAGTTATTATTAGAAATAGTTAGTTACGTTAGTTAGAAATACGTAGAGAGTAAAACTGATCTCAATTTCGTTTTGCAAGTTCTCATCCCCTCTGAACAAGGAACCCGTTTCCTCACCCCGTCTCCGTCCGAAGCGGGAACCGCTGTGGAGGCGGTGGTGACAGCGCGTGCTGTGCTGGGCGGCGGCGACGCGCTGGCGCGAAGGGGCGAGCGAGTGGCTGCTGGGCGCTCGACGCGCGCGGGGCATCGAATCGCCGCGAGCACCACGCGCCTCGCGCCGCCGCCGCCGCCACCGCCTCCGCCACCGCCTCCACCACAGCCTCCGCCATCGCTTCAAAACCACTTCCGCCACCGCCTCTGTCTCTGCGTCAATCTCCTACACCGCCTCCGCCACCGTCCTTGCCTCTGCCTCCGCCCCCGCTCCCGCCACCGTCTCTGCCTCCGCCTCCGCCTCTCCCACAGCCACCGGCTCCGCCACCGCCTTCGCCATCGCTTTCGCCTCTGCCTCCGCCTCCGCCACCACCTCCCCCACTGCCACTAGCTACGCCACCGCCTTCAGTACCGCCTGCGCTAACGCCTCCGCCACAGCCTCCGCCATCGCTCCAAAACCACTTCCGCCACCGCCTCTGTCTCTGCGTCAGTCTCCTACACCGCCTCCGCCCTCGTCCTCACCTCTGCCTCCGCCTCCTACGCCGCCACCTCTGCCTCCGCCTCCTACGCCGCCACCGTCCCTGCCACACCTCCTACACCGCCTCCTGCACCGTCTCCGCCTCCTCTGCCTGCATCGTCACCCCCACGTGGCCCATGGCGTGCGCGCGCCTCGCCGCCCACGCCGCCCCCTCCGCCTGCGCCTCGAGCCCCGCGTTGAACGCTGCGCGCGCGCCCTGCGCCTCAACCCTCAACGCACGTGCTACTTCTTCCCTCGCTCGCTTTTAGACCCGCCTTACTCCGCCGCACAATAAACAGGGAGTTGGATAAGACGTTGCAATAAAGCTGAATTTATCAAATACCGTTTAAATATTTTGATACAACAATCAATGGAGTTCATTCAATTCAATTCACGACTTTAATATCAACTTTGGCTGATTAAAAATAAATTAAGGACGCAATGCTCAGTGTTTAGTATATTTTACTTACCATCCTACCATGAAATTGCATGTTGCACAAACATTTACTCTTCTATATTTCACATAAATGTTATTCATTGTTTGTAGACATGACTTTTCTAATATTTTTTACTAAGGTATGTGATACCAACATTCAAATTTACGCCGATGTTTTGTTTATCCTTCGGTTGTTTTTCTTTATTTGGCTTCTCGATGAATTTACAATACACATATTTCCTGCAGTTAATTTCGCTTGTGACAACTGTTTTATCAACTAAATAGTTCTCCACATCTAAGCATTTCATACAACATCTAAGAGTTTTCGATACAAGAGTCATGAGTTTTCAGCATCTAAAAAAATCTTGTCAAAAGTATTGTCAACTAAATAAACTACCAATGCTGCGTATTCCTGCAATGCACGGGGTGATATAGTTAAATATCTTTATTCCTTGCCAGATAATTATGATTCTAAGATTTCTTGTTTAACAAAAAAAGTCCACTTGTCATCTCACGTTATTGTACTCTCTTGGAAATTGCAACGGGTAATATTTCTCCCGCAGGGTGGGTTCCAAAAGGAAAAAAAGAAAACCCGTATCTGCGCCACTCGCCTCACCCCCTCCCCCGGCGCCGCCATTGCGACAGGTCATGGAGAGCCACTCGGCTCGCGTGCTCCTCTAGAAATCGAGCGGACGAGCTCACAACGACCTGGAAACAGACACCAACCGGGGGTGATCGATATTTTGAAGTGCGAACTGCAACGCTAAGGGTATTCACGAGCGTGATAGATGACAGAGCATACTATGCGAGTATTCTTCTAATGCAATACCATTCTAATCAATTGCCACTCAGTACTTATTTTTTACTCCAAAACAAGTAAAATGATCCTTTGATATTAAAATGTGTATTTTTGAAAAAAGCTTAAGTAACATTGATATTTGTAATGCGATAAGAAATACATATTTACATATCTCTATAATTACCATATTCGTTTTAATACCTGAATACGTATCATGAATGAACGTATGATAGAATGGATGATTTTCGAGTCTAAAATTACAAGAGAAAGTATAAATATTTGCACAAATATTTTTTTCAATAACTGAAGTATTTTTTTAAAATTTGTGAATGTCTTTTATTGTATAACGTAAATAGTACAATGAAAAATATAGTTGATAATATTTCAATTAACTAACCCGAACAGCATTGGGTTTAAATTATTTACAATTCATTTTGCGTTGACATTTAATAAAACTATTATTGCAATAAAGACTAATGACTGCTAAAGATATATTCAACATTTGTAGCGTGAGTGTCGTTTGAACATGAGGAGTATTTTAATGTGAACTTGGAAGGTTCCTGGGACAAATCACACTAATGATTTTAGCCAACATTTGTAAATATAAAATTTAAAATATCATTAATAAACATACCCATAATCGTTTTTATTCCAAACGACCTTCACACTATCAAATAAAAGAAGTAATCAAAAATAATGGATATTTTTGAAAATTTAAAAAATGTCCAGTAGGCTTTATGTAAAGTACCCTCTAAAATTAAAATATCTGCTTCGAACTCAACGAGCCGCGATGTAAATTAGATCGACTGAGGAATATCAATTTTGGAGAAAATCGGCTGAACGGTTTAGCCGCTAGCGTTGTTCACAAACGGACGGACGGACAGACGGACAGACAGACCTTTTGTCGTCATCCGATTTTTTGGGGTCAAGTATCTACAAAAAATGGATTCTAGCTATACCACGTTTTTTTCTATAATCAGCGATTGGATTTATCCACTTCTTCTTTACCAGGGCCCTGTAATAAGAGTTTTTCTACCGAAAATTCGCCGTTTTTTCGAGCAGCATTACATAATGTTCTCTCCACTCCGTAGCGAGAAAGTAATATTGTACACTTCAAATGAGTAGAAAAATGTAGAAAACGATCCTTAACACCACTTCGCCTCCATTCCGTCAATGAAATTTAATCTGAAGCGTCGTCGCGGGGCGCACTCACGCGAGCGGCGGCGGCGGCGGCATCGCCGCGTGTGGCCGCGGAGGAGCTCCTCCAACTAAAACCACTCGTTCACTTCGAAAGCAAAGTTCAATGCAATAGCTCTTTACAACGTTATATCCGACCGATTATGACGCATGCTGTTTTATGTGGTTAAAAGCTACGAGGTCTATCTTGAACAAAACCCACACCATTCAAATAAATACCTCACAACAATTACAAAGGCCCCTTGGTTGGTTTCAAGTTCGCAGTTCTACAAGGACATAAGTATTCCGTACATAATCCCATTCAATTCCAAAATCTCCAGCAAATTCTGTTCATGCATTAACCAAATCCCAATTCAATCCCATTTCAACTGTGCTCAAATCATAGTTTCTCGGGCAGAATTTAAAGTAGGTTCCCGATTCAAGCATTTTTACAACATTCAGTCCGAGTTGGAAAATAAGGAGCTTTTTGAGCTTCCTTTCCCTTGAATAGTTCAGTTTAGAATTAAGTTAGTTTATAGGGTTTATTTTGGTTGCCATAAACTTACATATGTAAAAGTACTGTAGTACTGATCTATTCATCTTGTTATTCCATTAAATAAAATATGAAAAGGAAAAATGCGAAACCGTTGAGAGAGGTGGTCGAAGAAACAGCCCGGGTGGATCGTCCTCCTGGCGGCTCTGGAGAGAGAAAAGGCGAGTGGGAACAGCTCGCAGGAGTACCAACTGATGGGAAATAACGAAGTGCGTGATAGCCGTGGAGAATTGAGAAAATGGAGTTTCCCGCAAATTAAAAAAAATATTATGAATGTGCTTCATGGTTAAGTTTTTGTAAGTTTTTTATATGTTTACTATCTATTTTAATATTGTAAGCTATTTCTTGTCGAGACCCACTCTTTAAGGAGACGACACCCACTGAGCACCTGAGAAAGAATTATCTAAATTACAAAATTTGATGTCAAAAGCAAGTTTGGAATATCTATTTCTGATTCTGGTGTAGTTACTAAGTGGTTTGCTTAGGTGTAGTGAGATAGTTGTGATATTGTGTTTCTATTAACGTTGTGGGATAACTTGGCGATGGAGTAAATTGAAGATTTTAGTAATCGTTCTTTATGGAGTTGTTTGTTGGTGAAGTAGCTAGGCAAGATGGTGAAGGCATTGGTTATAGTTTTTAGGAACTGGTTCTGGATTACCTGTATCTTATAGATATTCGTGTGCTGCATTGATCCGGACGCAGTGGGCGGTTGAGGTGCAGCGGGAGGCGGTTGGAGGCAGGCAGGGCGGCGCCAACTCCAATGCAAGCGCTGCACCGTACAAGGGCGGCGAAAATTTACGCGTTTTTTTACATCTGCATTATTTTTACATTTTGTATTGTAAACGAAAAAACATTTACTCACAAATACAAACTCACTTTTTTAGTGTTAAAGGAGAGGCTGAAAAAATAAATACACTAATTAAGTATTAATAATACAATTTTCTAAAATTTCATCAATTTCGGATAATATAATACTGATTACTTTTATTACTCGTGTGGCGACTGTGAAGTCGCCGCTCGACTTAACAGACAAAAGTCTAAATAAAATTAAGCTAAATAAAGTTTATGTAAGAAAATTCAAAATATTAGAACGTGGGGTGGCAAAGAAAAATTGGCGAAGTAGCCCGGCGCGGCGCTGGAGGCAGGTCAAGTGGGCCAACCGCCCTCTTCCGGGAGAGGGGGACGGGGCCTTTAACCTCCCGCTCCGAGGCCACTAGTGGGGTTCAATAGTTTCGCCGCATTTCACCGCAGGTGATAGAATACGGAAAACCGTCATAACGGTCCCCAGCGGGACCATAAATTTTATCTCTACATGTGGGTAAATCCCGCGGGGCCTGTCCCTCGCAATGCCGTGACTGACAAACTGAGGGAACAACAAGCCCAGATAATTTCTCACGTAGCGTGACAGTGATTCTAAACATCATATACCTTCGGGTTGAAGTCCCGTGGTCACTGAGTCTGAGAAATAGATGACCTGTTTTCCTTAACAAAGCCACGCTTCAATTGAAGTAAAGATTGAATAATCACCATTTACTAATTTAATAAGGTAAAATTGCACCTCTCGAATGTAACTGATATATCTTTATCTGCACAGTTAAGTTTTTTAAAAATATATGCTCTTGCTTTCTCTTCCGATAAAAAATAAGATGCCAAGAGTTGTTTCGAAACATGGACATTTTTTTTATTTTTGGTTGAAATATTATTGCATTATTTTCATATTTTGGTTGTATAATTACTAATTAAATATTGATAACCTTTAAATATTTTTCTTAAACACCAGTACACCTATAAATGCATGAAATAATGACCTAGAGGAGCCACATTCAATTGTAAACAAGGGTTAATTGTTGCTGCTCTTCTGGAAACATAAAGTAAAATGTTAATTCCTATCTTGACTTATGAGAGCGTAGGCTTCCGCGGCCGGAGTCAATATTAAGTTGGCTGTCCGGGTGACGCCGCGTCCATGGCAACGGTGCCGACGTTTCGGTCGCCATTCTGCGACCTTCCTCAGGGCGTAATGCCTTCCTCAGGGAGGAAGGTCGCAGAATGGCGACCGAAACGTCGGCATCGTTGCCATGGACGCGGCGTCACCCGGACAGCCAACTTAATATCTATCTTGACTTGCCTACTACACCATAGGCTAGGAGGATTTTCTCCAATGGGTTCTCATCTGATAACCATTAAAAATATCAGGACGCTTTGGAATGAAAAGACGATTTTTCTTTCTATCAGGAAGTTTAGGTAACCTCATGGACATTTAATATTTAATGAATCCATCTTGAATCACTACTTGAATTTGATGAATTTAGTACAACTGAGAAGACCTACTTCTTAGATCATTGGTTTATTGAAAATTTGTATAAAATGTAATGAAATTGAACTGTCTCGTCTTTCAAAGACAGTCGACTTTTGACTTGTTTTGGTTGATGTTGTTTAGCAATGTCCAGAGTCGGCCATTTAGTTCCACAAGGTACAGAAAAATCAAGCTTCCAATCTGTCATGAAGCTTCTTACCGAATATTTTCCAATGATTTTTTTTGTTCTGTTGCAGGAAACACACAACACTTGCGCGATCCATTCGTTGGCACAAAAGCAACATTCGGAAACATCGCTACCGGCTTCTACACAGGTCTATGGGCGTATGACGGTTGGAACAACCTCAACTACGTCACTGAAGAAATCAAGAATCCTTCCGTGTGAGTACTCTGATTTTCTTCCAATCTTGACCTCCCTTGACTATGAGCATGTCTCTGCTCTCGTTTGCCGATTGATCTTGCTTTTTAGAAGGCCCACCCACAGGAGAATGATTTATTATGTTCACTTGCTTTGTTTATTCATAGTAAATGCTGCAGGCTATCCATGCATTGCTTCTATTGGGTTATTTTCTCTTTACGAACTATACTTTGCATACCTGTTTATGATGGACGTTGCTCTTAGTGTAAGATAGTTACAGTAGGTGGCTCGAAACTGCATTAGAGCAGTTAGTAAATCAGCGAAGTTTTCTCTGAAACTACAATTTGCGAATTTTGACCGCAAATTTTGACGCAGATAATGCTGCTCCCAAAAGGAAATGATTGACTTTCGAATGCTGACATATCTTAAAACAATTATCAAAAGTAGTTTACAGAGAAAATTCTGCTGATTAGCTGTCGTAGAATCCTATATGTATGTTAAAAACTGTTGAATATTGTTTTCAAACTGAATTCATTTGAATTAAAAATCGATGTTCACAATCCGTCCACATATAGGTTAATTAGTCCAGCAGAGTGTGCCAGTTGGAGATGCAAATAGTAGGGTGGGCCTATGATAGGAAGGCAGAGGCGGGACGTTGGACATTCAAAAAAGGTCACCAGTGATTTGCACAAAGTTGTGACCAATTTTTAATTCAAAACGGAGTATATTCTTCAATGTTTTTATATTAATTATTTTAGATGTTATATAGTTTAAACGTACAATTTATGTTGTCGTACAAGTATTTTTTTCCTTGTAACGAACTCGTAATAAAATATATCATATTAATATCCTATTGATAATTTAAATTCGTTAGTTATTCATTAAGCCAGTGTCTCTTGCTTGATTGAACTATGCCTGTATTAACAGAAGAAAGGGATTGATATTTACAAATGGATACAAATGATAACGTATTACTAAAAATGTTCATCTTGTCATAAATTTTTATAATTTGAAAAAAATATCGTAATAGTCTTTGGTAGTTTTCAAATTCTTATTACGTATTTCTACTTAAATTATTTTTCATTTGACATCTACAATACCATCCAATTGCCAATCTTACTGGTTTAAAGCTTATCCAATAATAATACCCATTTCTTGGAGTTAAAAGAGTGCATCATTTTTGCGAAAGCCCAACAAAGATTTTTAATATATACTTGTATCATTTCTATACATGCATTCAGTACATACAATACAATGTCAACAGTGACTAAATTATGAAAACGATAATTTATTCGCATACCCGGGACAGGAATACATATGTATTACTTATTTTATCATATAACGTTCAAATACAATAAATCGTACAATATCGTGTCTCTCTTGCCAAACAACGGGATGCTTTCTCCATAAGGCAACGACTCAGAATTGTATTATTTGTACTTGTGTACACACGTCTCGCCATTGATCCCTTTCTCATGTTAATACGCGCGAATAAAAGTGCTTCACGGGGCCGTGCAATCTCTTCTAGAGCCCGGGAAGCGAGCACGCCATCTCCTCGCCAGAGCGCGTCCCGGCTCTGCCACGGAGTGTGTGTTATCTCGTGTGGTGACACAGTTGTTTCTGTTGGGCGCCTCTCGCCCGAGAGATCTAGCGTTACCCTAGCAGGCAGGCAGGCAGACAGGCAGGCAGGCGGTGCCCACGGGCGCGCGCCGAGGCGCCAGGGCATCGGAGCAGCGGGCTCCACGCGAAGCCCACTCCTCTGAAACCACCACCACCACCACCACCACACCCCCCACCCGCCCGAGGGGTTGCAGGTTTGTACTACGCATCGCCGCGACCCGCAACACGGAGATTGCTTGCCCCCCGGACGGGGCCCAAGGAGCACACGAACAACAATCGCTCATTTGCGTTCGAAATTATTTTTATGTATTTATTTTCAAAATCTTTCTTTTCTCAAATGTGTATTACATGTACGAGCACTTCTGAGCTGTACTTATTAGTGCCAACGTTCTATCTCGGAAATTTACAAAAGAGAGTCATCGAAGGTTCTGAATCGATTTACTTAGCACAAAGCTTTCAATAACATAATCATTAGGACAATCAAATGCTGTTAAAAGGTGTTACACATTTGTTAGCTTTTGCCTTCAGTTATTTTTTTTATGTGAACGAAACAAACACCTCCGGCTACAGTGCTCGATACAATTTTTTAAGAACCATATTTCTGAAAGCGAACTCCGAATCTTGAGTACGTTGTTGTTTACTATGAATGTTCGGACACCTCAAAATTTTACATTATTTTCCCAAGGAAATTTCGTCATTTTTAATAAAGAAATGTCGCACCGTAACAATATATTGATTTATTACAATTATTCTACACATATGTAGACTAGTCATTTTGTACACATCTCACTATTCTTCATTAAATTTCAGAAAACTAAACAAACGTGTTATGATCCAATGAATAACTGCATGAAATTAGTAACAACCTGACAATTAATGAATCACCACAAAATTAAATTCAGGAAATATGTCAACCAAATTAAACGAAATTACGAATATACATTCATGTTCTTTCTCAATTCCGATTCAGTTTTATTAGACCAATTACATTCTACACCCAAATACTGAAACGTAAAACCGATCCTTTTTTCAGACTTTTCTCAGAGAAGATGCACGCATCGCTGGACCAGCGTCGCTCTCCACCGCTCGTTCGGGTCTATTTCGAGGTTCCCCGTTCGAAAATAGCCGCTCCCTGAAATACGGCGCGCTTTAATAAAACGCCGCGTGTTGGTGGTAGCGAACCGCATAAACCCGCTCGCCCTGCTTTATTTCGTGTTCGTCGTCGCCATTGGCGTATTTCGTTAACAAGCAGAATGAAATTGTCGACGGGCTACCCTGACCGGGACAAACAATCTCTGTGTCGTCGATGCGGGCGTGTAGACGTAGAAGCTGCAACAACTCGATAAAAATGCTAATGCAGGTAGGGACATTGAGAATGATCACTTGCTTATTGCAGCATGCAAGGTGTTTTCATGGAGAGAGCGCTTGACATCGCCTCTGACAGCTGAATAATCCATTGCAAAGGAAGTCACTGCTGTAAGAAGAACTCAGTTATGGAGAGAGTAAAAGTTCAGCTCCAAATATCTCTTACAAGTTCTTCAATCATTTTTTTCTAATAACACTGTTGGTGTACGAGAAGAAAATCAAAAGGGTCTTCCTCAAAAAACTACGTTTCCTAGTTATATTGAGATATTCATAGCCATCTTCTATTTTATTTTTATTGCCTCTTTAATTTTCCATTGCAAAGGAAATAAATGAAGTTCGCAGAAAACCAGAAATGATCAACAGAAAAATCTCTCTTACTGTTTTATATTTCGTTTATTACAAATTTTATTCAATGTTAACCTATTTAAAAAACATTTGCATTACTGTAAACCATAGACGCTTCTATAGAGGACTTCGCCAATAGTAATCTTATAAAGTTCCAAAGTGAAGTGGGCCAAAATTTCAATTCCCCTCTATCATTTTGCCAATTCAAAAATTTTGTTAATCCTGTTTTAAAATTGATTTCCAAACAAGGTTAATAAATTTCAAACTTATTTTATAACTGAGAATTGTAACTTATAATTGGAAAGTAACCGTGTAAATCAGATAGTAACTGCTAAAAATGGTAAATATTTGCTTTTTATTCACAATCCAAGTAAGTACTTGAGAGTTTACCTAAAGCTCCTGTTAAATGTAAGTTTCCATCAACTCTTTAACAAAATACATTTTCTACAAAGAACTGAATTACTATATATTTTTTCTCTAAATAAAATTCATCCATATTTTTCATTAAGAACTATCTCCGTTTTTATTATATAACTTATTCATTTTTTATTTGAATTAATTTTATTGCGAATATTTTTCTAAATTTACAGGTCTGGGCAGCAGACATTAGTTAAGATGGCTGTGAATGTACTTTTTGGTCTCTGAAGTAAGATTATATTTTGGAGACAAAAAATTGTATATAATCGCTTGAAATCTACCTTTTCTTTGAATGATTCTCGTACACCCAGTAGTCTTGTTGA
Source organism: Acheta domesticus (assembly GCA_031308135.1). NCBI lineage: Eukaryota > Metazoa > Arthropoda > Insecta > Orthoptera > Gryllidae > Acheta > Acheta domesticus. The sequence continues at coordinate 260,858,364 of JAHLJT010000631.1, read as the reverse complement.
AATTAAAACTACCTGAAACCGCCGGTGGTCGCTGACATTCAAAACGCCTCTTCCCGGAATGTGATATACATGCTCGCCTTTTCAATGCCAGCAAAGCGGCTCTCTTTATTTATAATTATTGAAAAATTAATCTCAGAAATTCTAATTGGAAACTGAACTGAGATTACAAAAACAATGTCTCCAGTATAAGGCGTTAAAGTAAGAATGGATTAATGAATTGAAACGGCAAAAAGCACTTACCCTTTAAAGTGTGAACTATCAGTTATATGGACAGTTCCCTTTTGAAATATCGGATGAATACTGAAATCACACAATACTTCCGACATCTTGAGATTAACTCGAAAGCAAAAACTACCTTCTTAAATGCTACATATGTTTCTATAGCTGAATTACGCAATTTAAATTTAATAAGACTACATAATGAAATCAGATATCGTGTATTTAATGTCAATAATACATTTAATAAGTACTACCAAAATACTTTAAAGTAGACAAATATGCCTCACCAAACCTAAAAAGAATTGAATAAACCTTCAGAAAAATATGTTTTATCAATGAATAATTTCCTCTGGACATTAATTCTGTGGTGGCAGCAGAAATTTTGTGGTACTCCATGATACAATTCCAAGGCTAAAGAGGTATCTACGACAATAGTAGACTAAATTTTTTTAACGTGTAGAAAATTTAGCCATACACGTGTTTCAGGAGTGTTTTTCCCATCATCAGTGACTCCAAGTAACACAGATTAAACACACATTAAATAAAGGGCTACATAGTGCTCCGTCCTAGGATACCGCCATTTTGTGCATCGTACGAGGTACGGAGACAGACTCAAATGAGTCTCAAGACTCAAGAGTCTCAGAACTCAAAAGAGTCTGTCCTAGGACGGAGCACTATGTAGACCATTATTTAATGTGTGTTTAATCTGTGTTACTTGGAGCCACTGATGATGGGAAAAACACTCCTGAAACACGTGTATGGCTAAATTTTCTACACGTTAAAAAATGTTGGTCTACTATTGTGGTAGATACCTCTTTACCCTTGGAATTTTATCCTCTGGACTTGCTTATATGAAGGGCTAAAGCCGCCTCCCAAAAGAGTCGCTTTGCTGTGTGCGCAAGTGGCGAGGGGGGGCGAGGGGGGGCAGCGGCGGCCGCGCGGGGGCCGCGGCCGCGCCCCTGACCGCCGCCGCCGCGTGTGCCCGCAGGAACCTCCCCCGCTCCATCGGCATCGGCATCCCGCTCGTCACCCTCTGCTACTTGCTCATCAACATCTCCTACCTGGCGGTCATGTCGGCCGCCGAGATGGTCGAGTCGGAAGCCGTCGCAGTGGTGAGTAATCCTTTGCACTGCCCACTTGAGCTTTCAATATTCAAACACTCAAAAAATATAATATTTTTTTTAATCTTTCGTGATACTTTTCGTCCCAATGACGTTTTCAAAAGTTTTTTTTAAAAGGCTGCAACTTTGTTTTTTCTTTCTAATATACGTAATAATAGAGAAAGTTGAATATTGCTGAACAAAAAACAATGTCGAGATTTTGGCGGAAATACACGTTTCCTGATGCCGTTTCTATTTTCTTGCTACCTCTTACGCAGGAGAGAGAAAGATATGTAATGCTACGCGAAAAAAGGCGAATTTTCGGCAGAAAAATTCTTATTACTTAGCCCTGCTAACGAAAACGTGAATAAATCTAGTTGCTAAATTTAAGGGGGAAATCCTGTAACACGTGATGTAGCCAGAACTCTTGTTTTGTCGATCCTTGATGCCGAAAAATCGAATGACGACACAACGTCTGTCTGTAAACAACGCTACCGCCTAATCCAGGGGTCCTCAAACTACGGCCCGCGGGCCACATGCGGCCCGCCGAGGACATGTATACGGCCCGCCGGGATTTTATGGTTTAATGATTTTTTTTCTTAAAATCCGCACATTTTTTTATTATGTGTTAAGGTGTCTACGGATGGCAAAAAAATCGATGGTTTTAAAACAACGATGTTTTCCACCAGAAACATCGATATTTTGCTTTCGATGTTTTCTTCACTTCGATATTTTGTTGCCAAAACATCGGTGTTTTTTTAAAAATTGTTTTGAATAAAGCAATATCGATGATTTACGTTATCCTCTTTACCACGCTGCACATTTCGCTAGCGCAATCTGAGGAAGTTTGGGATCTGCTCGCGTTATGACTATATGTTATCGGTAGGCCTGTCATTGCCTGAAGCAATAGTAGTGTTAGAAATGGCCCTCAGACGTTTTGACAGGTCGTGAATCCGACCTATTCCACTCAGTCCAGGGAAGTCCCACAGTAACATGTGATATGTGACCAACCATTGCTTTCCAAACTGGCACGTCTTTCATCATATATTTATAAATAAAATTGTTTTATATGTACGAGTAAACTCAACATTTATCACAAAATTATTTGAGTTTTTCATTTTTTCGTCATTTAGTAGTACTTACAGCGCTAATAGAGCAATTAAGTGCTGGCAACACTCTCTTTCTCAAATATTCGTTTGTTCATTGTGGCGCGCGAGCGTGAGTGAGCGAGACACAACACACGATTCAGTGAGAGGAATTTGTGAACTTGAACTGCTAATTCCAGTTGTCGGGTAGGTAAGTCAATAATTTATATTTCACAGTGTTTGTTATTATTAGACCGCGGAACATCATGCAATTCCATATTTTTCGTGATTGCGCATATGGAAAGGCCTGTCTTCACGATCGAATGTCACGGTACCTCGAGTCTTTCTCAGTAATGCCAATAGATATCGCATGATCGCGACCGTATCAAGCAGTGCTTGCGACCATGTGACATCTAGCGGCAGGACCGAGAAAGACGCGAAATGCCGTGTGATCGGCCAACGGGGCTTGAGAGGCAGAGTTAGAAAAATCGCACTATACAATCCGGCCCTCCGACGGCCTGAGGGGCAGTGAACTACCCCGTTTAAAAAGTTTGAGGACCACTGGCCTAATCCGTTCAGCCAATTTTTCTCCAAAACTGATATTCCCCTAACGATCTGACTGATATTGCAGCCTTTTGAATTTAAAACCGATATTTTAAATTTGGAGGGTTCTTTACATGAAGCCCTTGTCACATTTAAAGAATGTTCAAAAATATAGCTCCATTATTTTTATTAAATTTTGCTGGATAGTTTGAAGAACGTTTAAGAAAATAATGCAGGTCTCGTTTTCGTTAAAAGCTCTAATTTTTCGAAAATTGCAAAAATTCAAAAGTTTTTCGGCGTCTTACTAGAACTACAATTATGAAAATAGATTTTTTTTCTTAATGAAATCTGTTCCTTAAAGATAGATTTTGAAATAAGGTCATGTACAATTTTTCGAAAATTTGAGTACTTTTTGCATAATTTCGCGTGAAAGTACGTGCTGTTTTAGCACCACTTGTTTAATGTCTGTCCCTGTCCGTCTCAAAACTCCACTAGCGCCAGTATTTTCTTAAAGAATTATTCCACATAGAATTGGGGTACATTGGAGGGAGAACCCAGATACAAATTTATAAAATTGTGGTAATTTCCACACTATTGCAGAAAAATATTACAGCCAGAGAGAAACGTCAGAAATGAATTTTCTTCGATTTGTAAACGGTTGCATATTATTAGATCACATTAGAAATGACAAAATAAGGCAATATTTACGGGTGCAACTAATAATAGAAATTGCAACCGATCACAAAAGAAGATGGAAGGATCATGTAAGGCGTATGACGCCAGGAAGAATCGGCAAGAAAGTGATTCTTCAAATGATGACGTAAAAAGTATAGTATAAGTCTCAAATTGTTACATTTGCAAGTGAGTTCAAATGAATACATTTTCAGAAAATCTCACGCGAAATTTTCTCAAAAAACAGCTCCAATTTTTTCCAATAAATTTTTCAAGGAAAAAAGGTTTTGCTCGTTTACGAAATTCTGAATATTCATTTGTAATACTCTATTATGGGTCTGAAAAATTGAGAAAATGACTGTCATGTGTTTTTTGATAAAAAAATTTACTCAGTGTAAATAATAAGAAAAGAAGACTAATCAGTTATGTTAATTGTCACGATCTGCAAATGTTATATTGTACACAGTTTTCTGTAGTTAATTACTGTTGGAAAAAATTGTTTATTAATGAGTGCGAGGTTGAAAGATTTTAAAAGTAAAGAAACTTTCTTGTGATGTTGCTATGACAAGGAATGGCGTTGAATGTTTTTGGGGTGAAATAGATTCAGTGTTGCGAAGTAGATAATTGGCCGGTCATAGATGCATCAAGAAAGTCAATTTTACTAACAAATGGATTAAATTGTCTTTAAATATTAATATTTTACCTAACAGTTACATATATTGCGGTAAAGTTAGCCGGTTTCGTGGTAGGCAGACTTGAGGGAGGCGCGACAAAGTATGTGGACACCAAGGTTGTGAGTTCAAATCCCGCGTAAGACAAATTCTTCAGTAGTGCTTGCTGGATGGAGGTATTAACAATCCCGCATGTATCACCCTACACCCGAATCCTTTAATAACTTTTTTCCCTGACCCGCACCTCTGAGATTGCGTGCAATCTGTCTGCATAATTGAGGTTCGGGATCCGTACTCCTAGAACAATAGTCAGGCTATTCTTCAAATCATGGAACACCATTGCAGTCCTGGTGGCAAGGCGAAGCAATTTTAAGTAACTAGTTGTAGCAAAACCAACTATAATTGTTGTAGTTGATCTTGGTTCTAAGGAGGCCGAGGGGCTAAAGTGGAAAAAGCAATTTCCCACACACGTGTGATAAGTGTGTTTACCCGTGTTTGTCTACCTAGAGTTACTAATTTAAATCGCAAGGTGGCGTTACTAGCACCGTTAGCCAGGCCTCAGGTAGGAGCCCCGAGGTGGGCCTACGTGCGACTGCCACTGGCATTTATATTAAATTGTACAGGACGGAGATGGTCCAAGAGATATCTCGACGTGAAGTTCCGGGAGGCGCGAGGAAGCCCCTCTCTGAGTATTGTCCCCGAGAGGATCGATAGTTTCCTCGGGAAGCTTTGATAGGCGCTGATAGAGGACAGTCGGGAAGGGGATGGAACAAAACCGAAAAGGTAGTTCCGACTCAAAAGAAAGGGAAACAAACTAGTACGAGCAAGTCTGTGCCATTTTGTGGCACCTCTAATGTAAATGTTTCCTTAGGCAAAAATTTCAATTGAATAACGTAAGGTGTGCATATAAACAAGGCATAGGTCCTATTTTGATTAAAAGTTCAGAAATTTTGAAAATTGAAAAGTTTGACATTTTTAACTTGTTCTACCTTTATTATAAACACAAGAGATTTATTTTTCCATGCGGTCTTTTCTTTTATAATTACATAAAATCAAATTCATAGATACTTATTTAAAAACGATAATACTTTTCATGTAATTTTTATTCAAAACGTGACAATTTTGCAATTTAAACTCCTGCAAAAGGAAGAATTAATTTTAGGGACTTTTAGGGTTCAACACAATACGCTGAATTCATAGGCGTTGCATAGGGGAGGAGAGCAGGAGGTCAGTTTGTCCCCTGAAAATTTTGAAGGTAACCTCGGAGTCTCATGTCATAAATCTTTTTAATTTTTTTAAATTTTTAGAACGGTGTAAATGGTTTGCCATAAAATCAATTGTATTGTATTTATTGTGCCGTTAAAGTTAAAATTGTATTCTTCTTGTAATATTTATTGTTTTCTAATAAATGTATCGCATGTAAATAAAAAAATCAATAGCCTAAAAATCTTTTTGTCGAACGCTTTTGGCTAAAGTCCATGGCAGATGTGCCATTTTCACTAAAACTTTTCAAATTTCAAAAATTAGTATGTAGTTTTGCTCGAGAATTTCCCGCGCTTCATTTGGTGAAGAGATTTTCAAGTGATGGCTGATTCATAGGATACAAGATGCAATATTAGGAGTATACCAAACTCTTACAATGCTTTAGTAATTCGACACAAATCTTTAACGAGCGGAAAACGATTTTCGTCTCAAGTAAAAAAAGTGTAGTTGCAATTGTGCTTTGAATTCATAAATAACTATAGTTGTATTGTACCTCTGATTAATGATAAATTACTGTTTTATGAAATTACTGTTTAATATTTTTTAAATCTATTTTCACGTGAGAACAATCTTGTCATCAACGTAAAAATTATCTTTGACAATCCCGATGCCTGCAAATCTGTTGTACACTACATGCTACAGTTTTCCATGTTCAAAAAAATGTTAAAGAGGTGAAATGTATGTGATAGTTCGGACACACATCCCGCCTTTCCTAATATTATTCACAATCCACCGGTCGCCACTTCTTGAATTATCTCGAGAGCGGGCGAGAGATATTGTGATCTCTTAAATATTTGAGTAATCACAATTCGTATGTAATATGAAATACATTTTGTACGTTTGAAATATTTTAATGAAAAGAAACATAAATACGATAATGTCTTTGTTTTGTAATTGTTCTGAAATAATATCTGATTAAATTTAAAGATGCATTTGGTTTGCTGGTTCGCCATGTGTATCCAACGCATTACAAACAATAATTCTATTCGGCTACTTTCCTGCATTATTCACAAGAACTTTATTTTTTACACAGGTATGTTGAGTGTAATGTTCATTAACTTTCCCTCTTCTGAAATGGTTCAGTCTCTCTTGGGATTTCCATCTCTCAAGGTTTATCTTGCAATTCCATCAGATGTTCCCTCAAGCAGGAGAATTTCATCACAGGAGCAAGAAACACAAGAGAGAAAAATTCTTCTCATTCAGTCTAAGGGAATCTTACCCAAGAGCAAGAGAGGTGTATTCATTAAATGAGAAATAGAAATGATAAGAATGGAAAAGAGGTTCAGATGTGAAAGTAAATTGAAGTATACATTGAATCAAAGATTATGAATGAATTTCATTAATGCCCTGAGTCTATTCATTGGTATTGGTTTTTGTTCCCTGATTTCCCCTCCATATTATTCGTTTCTAGTGCGGTCACATAATCTATTTTTATAAAATGCTTCCTATAGCTGGGTATTTTGATCCAACGAAAAGTCGACTACAACTTCGCAAACGTTATTAAATGATAATGAATTTATAATATTTAACCACAACTAAGCAATAGCATTTAGTCAACAGCCAGCTCAATTAAATGAATGAAACCCAATTTTTTTCTCTTTGTGTAAAATGCAGTTGTTTTAATTCCAGAACAGCAACGGTAGTCACTTTGGAATTATCAATATCACATAAAAATCATTTTCAGGTCACGTGCAAAATAATGAAAGCATGTTGCAATTTTACTCATCAAAGCAGGATTCTATACTGAACTGTTTGAGAGAGCCGATTGAGAAAGCCGGGAGGGAGAGCGAGACACAGGCAGAGAGAGAGAGAGAGAATACACAGCATTTGTAAGATTACATGCATAGCACTTTTAAAATGAACGAGATGAGAAATTTAAGATGGAACTTTATCTGATAACTCTGAATAAGCATAACATTTTGATATATTTAAACAAATTCATTACTGTACTTCCTTTTAATAAAGTTGTTTTGTTCATTTGAGGTAGTTTGTGCTCATTTACGTATTAAAAAGAAAAGAAAATTGGTTTAACACCCCAAGGGCATTTTATTTCCCATCATGGTTTGGCAGAGGACTTGCAAAGTTTCTTATTTCTAGTTTGTTTGTTTTCATCGTGAAGTTAATTCAAAAGCCATTTGAAGTTAATGGCATGTTGCGCAAGGATTTTAGAAGTGACAATACCCTGTACGTTAGTGACTACGCCATGATGTAGTGAAGTCGCGTAACAAAATTGTTCAATTTGTAGGTTGATAGCGCAACATTATTTGCTAATGATGAAAGAGGTCGGTGTATTTTGAATAATTCTTGACTACACTTCACATGTGCTGTTATGTGCAGACCTTTGGCAACCGGATCCTGGGCGTGATGGCCTGGCTGATGCCATTGTCCGTCACCGTGTCCACCTTTGGATCTGCCAATGGAACTCTCTTTGCTGCTGGCAGGTGAGCACGTCGGCAGCGTTGGTGTCTTTGTTGCTTATAAGTAGGAATTATTTCTAATTTTAAAATTTTCATTGGAGGAATTAAAAGAAAATTTTGTGTCTAATGTCTTTCAAAGCGATTTAACTTATTTATATTGCAATATGGTTATTGTCCATAATTAGTTAGTGAATGTAACTCGTAATATTTTTTATCGTGTGTTGAACGAAGGTAGATCTATGGGAAGAGGGCATCTGAGCAATAATCCCAACAAACCCAACGTATCTATAATTTTACTCAGTTTATTCAAGACGAATACCACAAATTGATCACATGGCATTCCAAAGAACGACTTCATTAATGAATACCTTTTTTAAAAATACCAAGCTAAGTTTTAAAATAATTTTAAATAAATTTCGGATGTCTGACACTGCCCTACCCCTCCAGAAATTCTTTCTGAATCCGCCTCTGGTAGTTAATGCCATTTCCATGATGGCATGTAGGCCCTACATGAATGTATGGGCCAACAGAGTTGCAAATTCCGCAAGTGAATTCGGGTTAATAGGACTGAGAAAATCCACTCGTTATAAATGCATAGAGGATTTTTTTGTCTTGCCCAAATAATTCATTGTAAAACAGTATTCAGTGTGGAGAGAAGTGAAAAGTGAACCGAACCATATTTTCGTTTCGCAGATTGTGTTTCGCGGCGAGTCGCGAGGGCCATCTGCTGGATATTCTTAGCTACGTGCACGTGAGGCGATACACTCCAGCCCCAGGGCTCATCTTTCACGTAAGTTTTTTAGTGTTTACTTATAGGCTTTATATCATGAGTAAATCAGAAGAGAAAAAGAGAAACAAAAACATCTACGACGAAGGATGCTAGGGCATCCATTACATTTATAACGAAACTTCCTCAGGTAGTTGCAAAGCTCCCATGTACTCTTCTGATAACACGTTTATAAAGAATATATCACATATAATTTTATAAAACACTGCACTTGGCATAATGGTTTCTGAGTCATTTTCTTGACAAATACTACGTTCACAATTTGAAATAAATTCCCCCCAACCCGAACTGAGATTTTATAAGGTGAGTGTTCTGTGCCAAAGTAACAGAAAATGTTACGTATACACACGTCGAAGAGAATACGGACGTACCTTCTAGGGACAGAAGTCCAGGCGCAAACCACTTCAATCCGCGTTTCTCTCGCTCCTTTCCTTTCCTCTCGCCTAAAAATTACCAGAGGCCCACTCTTCATTTCCAATTGTGCTTTAGAAGTTTATTTCCCTTCAAATCTATAGAACGTAGGAATGTATAGATCTCTACGAGATTGTACAGGCTCATATCGCAAAAATACGTCCTGCAAATGCGGCGAGAAAGAATAGAACGTGTTCCGCGGAGAAGCCTAATGCATATTATGCACGAACGAGGGACTCGCAGATGGAGTACATTCCGAGCTCCAGAATATGCCAAATCTACAGACGAGAGCCTAACAGCTGACCACCCTCTCGACCAGCTGACAATTGAGCAGGAGATCGAAGCAATTGTCAAGAGCGAACTACAAAGAAATAGGGGCTGCCCAAGATGGCATTTTCACACACTATATTTGGATTTGTTTCGAGATGCGCTTGATGTAAATCAGCTGTAGACGGCTTCATCCAATCTGGAGGTTGAACGTCATCACAGTCGTCGTCACTGTAGTGACGTTAAGCGCCCGATTGGATGATACCATAACAGCTGATGACCTGTCAGGGGCAGCTCTAAATAAATCCAAGTATAGGCACATGGATCATTGACACTGCTAAGATCACTATGGAATAGCACGGGTCCTCTGACCCCCCAATGAAGGCAGATGATTTCCACAGTAAAATTGATGATTCCGAAGATATGATTCGAGAAACAGATGGAATCACCCTGGAAGCCCAGAGCACCGACCGCAGGGGAAGGTATTTGTTGGAGTTGGCGGCCAGACAAGTCAGAAGGGGCCGACGTCCACATTCATCGACGGCCCTGGTACTCGGAAACAAGCGCGGACATCACGCTGGCATCTGAAGAGCTCGCAGCTGGAGAGAGCGTCTGGAGGGTAATCGAGGACTACACAGGCGGCGATTACCAATACCTCACATTCTGCCTGCAGACGAGGGGACGCCTCAGCAGAAAACCCAAGTGAGGAAACTGGAACTTCAACAACTAGACCAGTCCAATATAGTAGAAAACGGCAGCCTGAGAATAACCCAACTCTACCCGAGTAACGGCGATGGTGTACGAGTTAGTGTATCGGGCTGTTATACCCAAGTTCGAGGGTTCAGGCCCGGTTTACACACGGATTTAAACCCGATTAAAGTCGTGGATTTTTAAGGGCGAAAAAATCCTTCGCACACCTAGCCGGTTGTAGGGTTTACTGCATGTAGGGTATACAATTATTGTTAAGAGATAACCTTGACAAGAAAAAACATATAATGTTGAAAAACAGAAATAATTTCAATGAGACATTTTAAGCAATTAATTTCATAGAAATCAAAGTATTTTCTCTCATGTATATTCTGAGACCAATATTTTAGCACCTTCCATGGGTCATTATCACTCTTCACCTTTTTTTATATGTCCTTATAAAAAATGTGTGTTTCTAAACTTTCTATTTCATTGAACATATCGAATCATAGATTTCTGAAAGTGATGTTACTATATGTTACAGTCACTGATTGCTGTAGCAATGGTGATGTCAGGAACCATAGACTCCCTGATTGACTTCTTCAGCTTTACTGCCTGGATCTTCTATGGAGGTTCCATGTTGGCTCTATTGGTTATGCGTAAGACAAAACCACATACACCTAGACCATACAAGGTAAAAAAAATGTCCATATAAATGCATTATTTTTCTATTTATGAACGGATAATGCATTTTAAACCATTAACACCCAGCATCCTCATCTAAGAAAACATATTTCTGGTCACCGTAAATTTTCTAATAATTCATTTTATAAAATATAATTATCTCTTCTTCATTACTTTTCTCACTCCATTTTATCAGGAGGATCAAGATTTTGCTCGTCTTCGGACACAAATGGTTGTCATATTCAATTTTTTCTACATCCCTACTTTTTGTGATATTGAGCATATTTGTATGCTTCTGTATCAACTTTTTTTGCATTTATCTTACTATGTCCATTAGCATCTATTCAGATATTTGAGCCTTTCATTTTCATTTTTTTAAAACCTTCAAATTTGTCTAACTGCAGAGAAATGGCATTCATTAGTAGAACAATTGAAATTTCTTTTTTTCTGAATTACCTAATAAATCAATTTCTATATTCTATAAAACGTATTCTCATTAGCTTTATTATTCATATAGAATTTATAACAGCTAATTAATACAGCTTCAGTAAAATAAATTATAACAATTATAATTATTCATTTAAAAACTTCAAGTATTTGAAACGATAACTTGGTGAAAACTAAAATCTGTTACCCTCCTTAATTAACCAAAAATATATGGGAAAGAAATATAATGAAGATGCTTCTGAACTGGGTTGTTGTAGGAATATCCCATGAGCCCCCATTTCATATCTAACAAAGAGGACCAATGAGTACATGCTTGCTACCACTATCGCTCTAACTAGTCCCCCCTCCTTCATCAGCTTCTTGCCTGCTATGTTTTCTAAGTTATTTACCAGAGTACGTTATTGAATTCATGAAGAGCTACGACAAAAGTTAACATTTTTTTCATTATGTATGTGCACCATGTTAACTTCAATAAATCAATAAAAATATTGCTCTGACTTTACCTAATAATTTCAGGAAGGTTGACATATCTTTTTGATTCCCTCCCCAACTTTTACGAGCCAGGGACCATGCAGACTGTCATATTACTGCTGAAGTGTGCATGACCAGAAAAGCATAATTGAAGTGATATCTCTGACATGTGTTGTTGAGTGAGCCCAGATCCTCCTTTAACTAAAGCGCTACCTTAAAGCAAAAGACCAGTGATTCTAGAAACAAAACTTCTTAACCAAATGTCATTCCAATTGCAAGGTATGGGGTCATGAAAAACATTTGAAACTACATTAGGGAATTTTAAACAAATAAATGCAAGGAAAATAATAAATAAATTTGTTGTCTTGGTCATTTCATAATGTGGCATGAACAAGAAAAGTATGTGTATGTGCAGTAAAATTAAGTGAAATTTCTCTACTCGTCAGGGCATGACATTACTAATGACAGCTATTACATCCACTTTGTAATGGTGAGAAGTTACCAGCAATGGGGTGTATTTCACCAAATTTTAAAGATTTATTACAAAATCTTAATTTTACACAACTGTGCAAACTTTAAAAGTCAGACCACGAAAAGTAGGGAAATTTAACCTAACCACTAATTCACTGCACATATAGATGTGACAATAAATTCAAATAAACCCTATCATTTTAATTATATTCTATTGAAAAATGTTTAGAGATGTCTGGCTCTATTTAAAGAGTGATATAATATTGTTTACTTAAAAAACTTATATTAAATTTCCTTCTAAATTTGTATGGTGCAGGTCCCGATTATCATCCCATTGATTGTGCTGGTGATATCGATCTACCTCATTGTGGCACCTATTATTGATGAACCAAAAATAGAATATCTGTATGCAGCAACATTTATCATAGCTGGCTTACTGTTCTATGTGCCATTTGTACACTATGGTTATGTACCTGCTGTAATGGGTAAGTTATTGAAAATATACTATGTCCATTGTCATTGCTGGTAAAAGTACCTTTCAGTGTGCATTTTTAACTTATGTTATATGATCATTGGTTTTAAATCTTTTTTCAGATACAATTACTGTTTTCCTGCAACTCCTGCTTGAGGTGGCACCTACCCAATCAATGTTTGATTAGCAACATTTGCAGACAAGAGAGAAAGCAAGCAGCATTCAATGTGTAGTGTGTATTCCATTGCAGAGCACTCCCAAGTAGTGCAGATGTCAACCTAGGACTAGAAAAGTCCCCAACAATAATGTTAGATCAATGTTGTTGTCATATGTAATACTCGACCATGTCCTAAGCTTTATTACAATTGCTTAGGAGAAGATGTGTAACAAATAACTGTTGGTGGCATTCAATGTTTTCTGCTAAATTTCACCAGCTTTAAAATCTCAAAGAGTAATCATTTATTGCTCAGATACCTGAGTAATTGATAACTATTCACAAGAAATTCCAATGAACACTTGTGATAGTTACAGAGGACAAGAAAAACACATAAAATCTTCCTTATGGTTGTTTGTTAATTTTATTAACTGCAATTTTATTTCTATTTCTTTCATATGCAAGGCTGTTGTGATGCACACTAAATTTACACAAAATGGTCAGATTCCACATTTGAAAGTTGTTTATGTTTTGAGAATATTCAACGACAAAGTGCCAAAAGAAATATTGAGTGTTTGTGCAACACTTACATTTTTTAAGTTTCAGGAAAAAGTATTTGAAGAAATATAATTTTTGTTTTTGACAAAAGAATGCATATTGGCACAGAGTTCATGCTGCCAGGCAATGATATTTTTGTTGTTAATTTTTGGAACACGTGTTCTGACCATTTATTTTTAAATGTTTTATCAGTATTTCATAATGAAGATAAATCAGAAAAGCTTCTTATTTCTTCAATGCATTTTTAATAATTACCAAGACTTTATTTGAGACACATTATCTATCTTTTGATATTCTGGAAGTGATACTTCATCAAAGCATTGTGACATGATGGTAGAATGTGTAAATATAAATGTGTATGTATAAGTAGGTCTATTTTTACATGGTCTTGGAAGGGTGAAAAAGTACCTGAAACAATATAAACACCACAAAATAAAAATAATTTTTGTTTTGTACACTGACCTCTTTCTGTAGTTTAGATGTTATTAGATATGCAAACTTTGTTGCTATTTTAGATTGTTGACGCCTACCAGTGAAAATAATGCTTTGAAAGAAAGTTCCTGCACAATTAAGGAAATGCTGTGGACATACTCTTCCTAAAAGGAGTGCTGAAAGGCTGTGATGGTTATTGTTGAAATGTGCTGAGCATGAAGTATCATTTTGAATAATTTGTTCATTCCATTGAATACATGTTTAACTATGTATTGTATTGTAATCTATTGGTAGTTTTATATTGGACAGGGCATATCAACAGTCTTGCATAATTAATATGACTGTATACTTCCTATCATTCCAGATCAAGTTGAGGTAGGAAAACTTATGTGGTACTGATTTGTGTCAAAACAGTCTTGCAAGGAAATATGAGAAATCAGTGGGAACAAATTGTTTCTATCATTCTTTTATACTGTTTTCAAATCAATTAGATTTTGCTATACCAATACTATTTATATTTAGATAATTTTCACACAAGTAACTTATTTCTGCAGTCCATGATCTTAGTATTGTTCAAAATTTACTGAATACAAAATTTTGAGCTAGATGCAGAAACTTTCAAATTTGTCAAATTATTTTATTCCAGGGTACATAAATGAAACAATAGAAGAATATGCAACTAGCAACATTAAATAATGGTTAATGTCCATGTACACAGATCTATTTTTAAACAATTTGAATTCTATAGATTGTTGGAATGCATATTTTACTCAAGTTATGATTTAATATATGTGTATAAAGCTTTCTCATTCAAAGATAAGAGAAATTTGAAGAAGTACGTTTTAAATGAAATGTTGTATCAAAACCAGTTTATTTTATTAATAATTGTAATATTTTTTGTAACATTCTCAATAGTATTTGTGTAAATGTTTAATTAAAGATAAATTTTTTATATTTACTTGCTGTACAAGACCAAATATCAAAATACAGAAGTTTGTGTTGATTTTCTTTACCATGACAAAGGCCCTTTTGTTTATTCCTGCAAGAGAAATTTAATGAATTGATTAATTTCCAAAATCCCTGTGAGATTACTTTAAAATTGTGAATTGACTCATTGTTGATGAATGTTATTGAAATAGTTATTCATATTATTTCAAACAAAACATAAAATTACTTATATTTCTTATTCTTTGCTCAAATATTATGTTTTGTTTTTTGTTTTTTTCACCAGTAAAATAATTAGAACTTTGCATTTGTAATTTTTTTAAAAAATTTCTTTAACTATTTTAATTTCTACTAGTTCAACAAGTTACCATAACTACATTCATAAGCAAATTTAGCTGAGTAAATACATTTTATAATTTATGTTCTTACAGCTTAAGAAAACAGTATTTCTTAATTGTTAACGGAATGCTATAAAAAATTATATTATAGACTTATACACCACAGAAAAGAAAAGAGGTGAATAGTCGACTCAAATTGACTTCATAGCTGACTTTAAAATATTTAGGCCCTTATTTTTATGACTTTAGTTTCTCATTCAAGTATATGTGATTTGAAGTATGACAAATATAAATATTAACATGAATTAGACATCTATTTAAAACTAAATAGAAAACTTTTGAAACTACAGAGAATTTGCCTTTGAATAGAAAAACTGAAATAGAAAGCCCAAGTTTAATTCATTACACATTAATGAGATTCTTAACAACTCATTATTTTATTGCAAAAATTCTTCTTAATATTATTTCCAACCCCAGGCCCAGAAAAGTTCAGAACATTTAGGAAAATATTGTAAGTAATGGCAGTCAACACCAATATAAATGTTTAATTTCTCTCCATTGTACTAGAAGATTCATAACAAAAAGTTTAAATTACATTAACTTTAAATCTGAACATTGCCTAAATGTTAAAGAATGTAATAATACTCATTCAATTTCTAATAAATAATAAATGTAGAATAGAATACAACCACTAAATCTGGGCAAAAGTATAAATGATTACAGATGGGGAAAAAAAAGAAGCATCTTTTAATGACTGGAAAATTTCACTGTTTTCTTAAGCTGACCTATGAAATATTATGTTGCAAATTATGATCATATGCATTATTAAAGAAAAAGTACCCAAATAAATTCTCAGCTAATTGAAAAATTTTGTAACACCCTTCCAGACAAGTGTTTTTATGTACTTTCATTTTTTGCTTTTCATGTGACCAGTTATGTTTATTTTACTTATGAAGGAAAGGATCTGAACCATAATAAATTGTAAATTGTGATGTAAATGAATTTAAATAGATGATAATGTTAGATTCCTTGTATTAAGAGAAAATAAAGATATAAACCTTAAAACTTTTGTATCTTGATATTTCTTATCAATCAACCTGAGTCGCTTTCAATGATTCAAGGGTTATTCACATTGGAAGGAAATGTTTGTTCTTATGTACCAGTTTTTTGTTCATCGGACAGTTAGAAATTAATTATTCCATTCAGGCACTTTGCATGGTACACAGCCACATGAATTTCAAAACGATGCTGAAAGTTCCCTTATTGTAGCTCATGGGAATAGTTTTAATAATTTTCATTGACACCCTCTTACTTATGACAATAGCTATGCTAATATGTTATTAGCATGGATAACTACTGTGCTATCAATGTAATGACAGTGTGGTGGTTTCCATTAAAAACTCACTTATTTCTATCTACAGAACTCCAAAGCTACAAAACTCTTTAGTTTCACTGATAGGGAGCACTGGACTAAGAAATGAAACTGACAGAAAAAGGGATAGGTGGCTCCATAGACTCCTTTTACTTAATCTGAAGACTCCATATATTACGAAAAGGATAATCCAATACTAAATATGATCATCCAGTTTTGATCGTTACATTCACAGTTAAAATAGTCCCTAGTAAAGATGTTTAAAGAAATGCTTGAATGGTAAAATCCCTCTGAAGGCAACAAAAGCTTGTTTGAAATGAACATGAACATTGGATGTCCTGGGAGTAAGACTGGAAGACAAATCAAAGAGATAGCTCCCTGTCACACTTTTGGAATGTTTTCAGAAATTTTACAAACCAATGTGTTGCCAACATGTCTATTTTGAAAATGAGAAATAAAATTATCATCATTAAGCTAACTTGGAGTTTGTCAGAAACAAAGCCCATTGTTAGTTGGAATAAGGACAGTAGTAGGGAGATCACAAGGAACTACTGCACAAGGATCTGATTCAGTTTAATCCTATGAACATGTTCTTCAATTTAAAACAGATTCAACCAATAAAATGACAAAACTCTAGAATAATCCTCATAAGAAACCAATGCATTATGATCAAAATCAAAAAGTTTAAAGTAGAATCTTCAATGTAATCTGAACATACTTATAAGAGGAACTACAATAAACTTCCTTACAAGAGAAATGCTCTTTTTGTGTGTGTGTGTGTAAAATTAAAGTCATTTGAACAATATTTATAATGTTCCCGTAATCCTGCGAATATCAACTCTTAAATTATCAGAAAATTAGTAATACGATACTCAAAAACTAGTGGTGCTAAAACAACACATACTTTCTCGCCCGTAATTTTACGCAAAATCAGGCGAAAACTACTCAAATTGACGAAAAATTCTACAAGACCTTATTTCAATATCTATCTTTAAGGAACAGATTTCATAAAAAAACCTCTATATTTAATATTTCAGTTGTAGGAAGATGACGAAAAATTTTGAACTTTTGCAGTTTTCGAAAATCAGGGTTTTCACCGAAAGTGAGACCTACACCATTCTCGTAAACGTCCTTTACACTATCCAACAACAAAATTTAATAAAAAATGATTAAGCTATTTTTTTTCAAAATTTTGAAACTGTCCCAGAAGCTTCATGTTAAGTACCCCCCAAAATTAAAATATCGGTTTCAAATTCAAAGGGCCGCGACGCCAGGCAGATCGATTGGGGAATATCAATTTTGGAGAAATTTGGCTGAACGGTTTAGCCACTAGCATTGTTCACAGACGAACGGACAGACTTTTTGCCATCATTCGATTTTTCGGTATCAAGGACCCACAAAAACATGGATTCTGCCCACATCATGTCTAAAGAGGATTTTTTTTCTCAAAATTATCAATTGGATTTATTGATTTTTTCGTTACCAGGGCCCTGTAATACGAGTGTTTCTGCAATAAATTCACTGTTTTCTCGAGAAATATTACATAACTTTCTCTCTACCCCGTAGCGAGAAAGTAAAAAGTGTACATGAAATGATTTGAAAATCTGACCTTGAGAAATACTTTGCATTAACAATGAAATCTCTAGCTTTAACAGCTTCAATTGTACCGAGAGAAACTGAACTTTGTAATTTTCAAAATTCGAGAGGTTTTAATGAAAGAGTTAGAACTTGTGCCACATTATTAAACTTCTTTGAGCACAAAATTAAAAGAAAAAAATTGGGACTGTTTGTGTGCAAAAATTGTCCAGGTTTTGATGGAAACAGAACCTGCACCATTGTAGAAAGCATACCTCTTAATCTCAGCAATCCTCTTATCAAACAAAATATTTAAAGAGAAATTATGCATCATTTTGAGAAAATTTCTAAAATGCTGGAGCTTCTATAAAGTATTCCAAAAAATTGAAATCTTGAGAAAGCAAGAACAGCACTCTCGTGTAGGTTGCATGCTGTTAGTTAATCGATTCTGGGAGGTCACCTTCATTTTGGGCAGTCACCTCAGTCACAGTAAAACAATTCGCAACTAGTACCAACAAAAGGATTACCTGGCGGAACCCCTTTTGAGAAGTGGATTGGAGAGCTGTCAAGCATATCGCATCCGTGCACCTCCTGGAGCAAGGTGTAGTTCCTGAAAAACCAACTCAGGAATATTCAAACTGAGAAGCTTTCCTGAGAAACTTCATTGAAAATTCCAACTGCTCAAATTCACGTATGGGTTCATGAGGAAAAAATCACATAAATCTCTAGGGAAGTTAATTTCATTGACAGATTCAATTCTGAAAACTTATTTGAAGATTCCTCATCTAAAGATACAACCCAGTCAAAACCCTTCTGCAAGAAATTAATGATCCACAGATCAAGACGCAAGAAACTTACAGCAGATAAGCTCTTATCTTCCGAGGCATGGCAAAGGTACTCTCATACTCAATTTTGTAGATGCTGACTGGGCTACAACATCGATAGAAAATCTTTTTCAGGATACACTTTTAAATTTCTGTGCATGTAATGTCATGGTGTGCTCAGAAACTGAACTGAAGCATTTCCTCAGCTGGAACGAGTACATGTGCCTCAAGGAATCCAACTACCAGTCAAGTTTCATGAGAATTGAGACTTGAAGAACTGAGACAAGTTGACACAATTGCCTTGGAATCTTTGGTGAGGGTTAACTTTTTAGTAGCACCTCATGATCTCTGCTCTTGTCTGCATTCTACTTTTGACATTCTTGCAGTCGCTCCACAGTTATCAGCCCAGGTTACATAGCCAAAGATCATAAATCTTTGGGTCTTGTAGTCCATTTACTGCTAGATGTCCCAGAACCCCATCTGTTGAAGTATTTGTTGACCCATATTTCACGCAGTGTGTCCTGGTGGACACAAAAATGACTCCAATAACTACACTTCAATAACTACCAAAGCTCTCATTCCTCTGCCCTTCCATTTTGCGTATGGCCCACTGTTCTGCAATGAAATCCCAAACACCATTTCTCAGATATGCCCTTGGCAACTTTGTGTGCAGCCCTTGGGAACTCATGTGCCTGGGGCTGTCCTGGGAAGTGGGCGGTTCTCATCTGTGCACATGCACCGCCGGTCGCCAGTGATAATACACCTATCATTTGGTACAGTTCCACTAAACATTTTATTAGCGATATATGCTTATTATGAAGGGTACTCCTCCCTCAACTGTCCACTTCCATTATTACATAAGATATGAGAAATCTGACACTAATTGTTTCATCAATTTTATCTGATTTAAACATTTGTTTTGTATTCCTTTTTTAAGTATTACATTACTTTTTTGAAATGCAGGATAAGCTAATTCAAGGTAATACATAGAAATATTTACAGTACATAATCAATTATTTTAATGAAAGTATAATAAACACAAAATCATTAATTATTCATAATTGAATAGCACATGAACATTTTAGTGGTCTTTTTACTGTCATATTATCAGTGCTGAACAAATGGAACTTAGTAAGTTATATAATATTTGTAATAAATTATCATGAGTATTTCTCTCAAAATAAACAGGTAGCCACGGTGGAACAAATATAGGAAGATAAAAGAAGCGGCAATAAAGCAAACACTTGGAAGACTAATATCCACCAAGAATTTTGCAGTAAAGCAATAGAAACAAGTTGCAAAACCCAAGATCATGATGCAGATGATGTTGACAAAGGAACATCATATTTAATTTGAACACAAGTTAGACAGAGTGAATGTTGGTTTGGTATATTCTGTTTTTGAGGCAAAATTATTTCAAGCATCCTGAATTTTAGAAGTCGACAACAAACAAACTCAACTTGAACATGGTCATTATAGTTATTTATTGAACTATTAGATAAAAAATTGAACAGCAATCCAAAATTAATAATGGTAGGAAATGGTGCGGTGTTTACGATGCTTATAATCGAAATCTATATGAGGTGTTGGCTCTCCATCGTAACTATTTATTCTTGCATAAAGCTTTTTCAGCCGCGTTGCCGAAAAAGCCGATGGAGAGCCAACACCTCATATAGATTTCCAAAATTAATAATTTAAGTTGAAATTTTGTAAATCATGTAAATATTTTTTTAAATAGTATGGGTGGGTATCACCCCTAAGATGATGTCATTTGAGATGACCAACCCCTTCTTCCTGGCATCATTTATTTACCAGGGTATTTTATAATTAAATATCATATGCCGTTTGTGAACATAAATGCTTCACATAATTACCAAGAAAGATTCTCAAAATTTCAAAAGTACATGAGCTCAATGTGCATTTTCAGAATCACTCACACATTTTCTTAAATTGGCTCCAAAATTCCCCTGAATTTACTAATGAAAAGCTCTTTTATGATTTTCTCAGTCTAATATCCATTCTATTAAAGGAACAAAAAATTGAGGAAATGTGGAAAAAAAAGTGTTCTTTGATAAAAGACACTTCCAAGTATCAATACTACAGAAAGAGATTAAATCATTTTAATTGAGACCATTTGTACTTTTTTTGGCAATATTGCTTGTTTAATTTTGCTTTTGTTGTGACTATTGTTTTTTGTTATTTTTTTTTCTCTTTCCTTCATTGTTGAGAAAAAGGTTCATTAGCAGGAACAAGGTTGAAAGATTTTAAGAAAGATTGAAATGTAAGAAGCAATATTCATGTTTCTATGACAATGAATGGTGTTCAATGTAATAAAGACGAAAAGCTTCAGTAATGGAAAACTTATTGGCCATGTACGTATCAAAGATGTTTATATTACTTATAAACATAAAGAGGAAGGGATTGCAGTAATAATCATCAGAAAACCATATAGAAATCAGGATGGCCCAAGATTGTTCTTTGATGCATGGCAGGCAACTGCTATTCAGATCACTGACACTACTGCTATCTTGGTTGAAAGGTTGGAAGAGAAGAGGCATCATATAGATAAAAAGATAATCACTTTCTTCTGAGAGCCACTTCCTGACTCCTAACGAGGGAATAAATGCTCTCCACAATAAAACTGATACAGATGGAAACATTCTAGTGTCCTGCAACTTCAACACAAGAGCACTGAAGTGGGTGAATACAGGGGAATGTATTTATTCTATGGCATCAGACAAGGCCTGATAATTATAAACAAGGTGTCAAAACACAATGATCACCAAAAAATCATTCTGCCGGTGGATGTAATGGCCCCTCAGAAAAACAAAATGAGGAACTTGGGCTGGAATGTCAACAAAATACACCAGCCCAAACTGCAATGTGAACCAGTGAGAATAACAATTGCCCAATTATAAGCTACCCCAGTATCAGTGCTGAGGCAAAGATGGGCAAATTTGTGTTTTTCTCCATGAGGCCTGCGAACTATCAATGCCCTGCAAGACAAACTCCAGAATGGGAGGCTTGTGGCACTGTGGACAGAAGAGATAGTGGAGCTGAAGAGAAACTCATTCACAGCTCCAACAGGCCCAGAAAACGAGACTGAAACCTGAAGTTATACCCTTCACAAGGAGGCCAAGAAGTCATTGAGAAAGGGATCAACAAGAGCAAATCCCAGTTGAAAGGTTCTTATTGGTGAAGTAAATAAGAGCCACGAGGATAAGGTTACAAGAATGTTGATTCCACAAGTCTCGTTATGGATGCATTGTGCCAACACGCCCAAGATGATATTTCAGTAATCCCCTTCTTCAAAGATCAGAACTCATAAGTAGCTTCCACCCTGCAAAACAGGAACCTGATGGCATCGAAGTCCTAGACACAATGCCACAGGAATGTACAAGTATGGTGACCTCAGACAATCTTTCCTAAGTGATGGAAGAAAGCATGATTTTTTTCTTGTGGACAAGGGAAAGAGAAGACCTCATTTACTGTTGGTCTCAAAAGACGCATAATAGTGCAGGGACACTACTAGAAAAGTTGCAATCACATCTGCTGATAGCAATTCGTACTGGTAGAGTTCTGTGAGGAAGACAATTTGGTTTCACTACTGAACGATCAACAGCTTCGGTTCTGTCACACAGCCAAAGTTATAGTGAAAGCCATTGAAGGCACATGCCAAGAAAATGACCACTCTCACAAACTAGCATTGTTAGCCACACTAGATTATTCAACATTTTCAACCCAGTTGGCCAGATTTCCAGACGACTTATAAGAAAACCTTTACGATACCTAACTACATCCCACGAATCCTCAATGACTACTTGAAGAACAGGAAATTTCTCTTCAATACAGCAGATTTCCCTCATACCAGAGGAGATTAGATGTTACGGTTAACAAGGATCAATCCCAAATTCAGACCTATAAAATGTTGAATATGACACACTCCAGATCAAAATGCCAGAAGGCACAGCCTTGATATGGTTCTCTGCACAACACAACAGACAATAATGCTGTACTTATCCACAATATACTGACCATCCATACTGACCTGCAGAGGAAACAAGACATGAGCCATGTAAGAGCATGGATAGAAGTTCATGGACAGTCTCACTTAAAAAAAGACAGTGCTCATCCTGTCGAGAAATACACAGAATTATTTTGTTAATTTATCTTTGAACATGTTGGGTTTTATCAAGGTTTAACATTACCATTTAAAGCTACTAAAACATAACAATTTTTTCCCTACAATGCCCTCATTAAATCTAAACTCTTGTTCTGCTCTCATGTTTGAGAGCAGATCCTCTAAACACCATTTCAAGAAAATGGTGTCTAGAGCTTTTCTGAAACTTTCGAGCTCATGATTGATTACTGAATTCAAATACAGCTGTGTCATTCACAAAAGTTGATTTGAAACTGTACAACACAATTTTTTTACAATTCTGGCACACGCGTGTCTGGGTCTCACTGACCCCTTTATCAACCACAAACACGGAAAAATATGGATGTGTTTATGTATTGCATTTTTCAGATCATTTAGATTTGCTTTTTCTGAGGAAATTACTCAACAGCAATTTGTTTAAAGTTATTTTATTTTATGTCACTTGATGCTAAGGTTATTTGCAACAGGAACTGCAACACTGAATTTCCATTATTGTTAGAAAGTTGGACTTAAGGGTCCCCACCATTGTCTTCAAGACTATTCAACCTATCTTTGTGTCATCAGTACAAGAACTTACATTCCAAACAGTCTAATTAACATACTGTGCAGATTGACTAACAGTAGTCATTTGGAATTGACAGGAAATACGAATGCTACTCTTGTGTAGTTGTGTTTTTCCTTTTATTTTATTTTATTTTTGTTTTAAATTGTTTGATGAACTGTAAACTGTATCCTACGCTAGTATGTCTTTATATTTTTGATTGAGTTACATATGAAAATAATTTACTTAAAAATGTACAAATTGCCTATCTATGATAGTAAATAAATTCATTTTGACTGCTTTTCCATTTCAAGGCCAATTTTATACTCCTTACGTTTTTATCTGGTTAGAAACAATTTAATAAGAGGAAACCCTGAAATGTAATAATTTGCTTTCAAATTATGATTTGTAAGTTTCATCTTCCTATGTTCTCCTTTGTTGATATTCCTGGAAAATATGCTATAACTTCTCTTGGACAGATACACATTATTGGTAGCAATTTCCAAACCACTAGAATCGAAAAGGCTCACCAGGACAAAAGTGAATTTTCCTAAAAGGCAAATTACCTTCAAATTAAGATTATATCAGCTTTCAATAAAGTATTACCTTATTAAAAGTATACGAGACCAATAATATAATTACACCAGTCATATATAATACTATGTTAAGGGTTCTGGATATTACATACAAACAATATTATATATTAGTACAGGGTGGG
This sequence comes from Acheta domesticus, assembly GCA_031308135.1. Classification (NCBI taxonomy): domain Eukaryota; kingdom Metazoa; phylum Arthropoda; class Insecta; order Orthoptera; family Gryllidae; genus Acheta; species Acheta domesticus. The sequence continues at coordinate 260,834,081 of JAHLJT010000631.1, read as the reverse complement.
TAAATATAAATAAATAACACAGTATTTGGAATCCAGTGACTAGATAACTACTCTGAAATCTATTTTCATGCTTCTGTGATTCTCATTGTACTGCCTGGGATGCTCTACGGTCCCGCTGGGTGTCGACCGTCACAATAGCCCATGGCCTCTTCCCCTTGATGAGGCCCACCTAACAGTTGATAGAGGCATTTCAACATATATTTTTTATTCATAACTTTTCTTCTAATAGCCTAATGGATTTCAAAACTTGAATATTTATGTCATCAATTACAAACTATCTGCTGGTTTCATAAAATTTATGAGTGTCCAACATGGGAAGTGTTGAGTGTCAAAATCAGGAATGAAAATTTGCAAGATCATAAAACTTAAGATCTTAGTTACATATATTACACACAAACAAGAACTGTTATAAACAAACATGCACAAATGAGAACATGCAAAGCACACGTAAGTATACAAAAGTTCTTCTAGTATAATAGCAGAACAAATCATTCATAACAAATAAAATTAAAAGGGCTTTTTATATCTCCTACAAAAGCTAAAGTTTTTAATGTTGCTCCCACATTATAAAAATACCAGTCAGAAATGAATGGAGAAATAAAAAGTGAAGCACACTTTGTGACTACTCCGTAATCAATCACTAAAAACATTACCTCTTCAATCACAGTATAAGTCTGTTATAACAACCGACAAAAATTGATTGAACAGGGTTTAGAGGGTGTTTCAACTACTGTGGCCATTTGCATCCATGTCAAAGTATTTTTTAAAAACATGGATTTGTATGTGTTGCAGATGCAACTTACCTGCTGATTAAAAGTATGTATAGGAACCTAAAAAGAGGGCTTGAATTCTGCATCAAATATACAAGTAGATATGGCAGAAGGAAAACATAAAACGAGCACATAAAATTTATCATAAAATGTAAAATTGGCTGTAAAGGGGCCAAAAAACATAAAACATTGTCCTTATCTTTCAAAAAAGATTTTACATTCTGCTTTCTCTCAAAAAACAAAAAGTTTTGAGAGCACAAAACCGTCACCCCCGAGCACTGCCCATAGCATGTCTTCGTTGGTTGCCAACAAATTTCGTGCAGTGCAGGAGAATGTGTTCCACAGAAAGAAAACCATCCTGCGAGTCACAGATGGGAGGAGTTTCATCTCAGAGGAGGAAACTGTGAGAAAAGTGGCAGTGTCCGATATGAAGAATGGTTAAAATGACTCCCTTAAGCCGAGAGGAGCGGAATGAGGAATGCCAGGGATTAACAGAATTCTTAATCAGACTTAGTTTAAAAGTGGTACTGTGCCACTTTGTTTGCCACATTAAACACTGATCGTTTGAAGAAAGACTTAACATCGGACAACGGTACAGAAGGAATGTCGATTCAAGTCTATTTCCGCCAGATAGTCTAATGAAGAACAGGAGACAGCTTGAAGAGAGCTGAGAGATTCAGAACAGAACTACTTGCCGCAACATCTCCAACTCTTATGTATTTTAGGGTCTCGAGAATTGCACACGTTTTGGCAGTGAATATACTGCTCTGGGAATGAAGCCGATATGATTTGGTGGCCCTGATACAATAAAAACCACATGCCACCGCGCCACTGCACGGTGAACCATCCAAGAACAAATGATCTGAATAGGCTTCTCTCACACCCTGAAACTGCTTCTGGAAAACCAGAGGACTAGTAGTTTGTTTGAAAAGACTGGAGAGTCTGAGGTCAATATTGGGGAGGAGTAGTTTCCAAGCGGAATCAGGTCACTTGGAGGTTTCATGGGAGTGGGAAGATCGACATTAAGAATAACTGACTAAAATATTTCAAGGATCATTGAAAAAGAAAAACTTTGTTATCAATACAAAACATTGTATTTCACATCGCCATTACTTTCAACATTTACATCTTGCAATACAATTACAATTCACATTCATTCATTCACACACCACAGTAATGAACTGAGTTACAAAAACTAACTCACATGTTCACTTCTATTACTTTTTATAACAAAAAAAAAAAAAAATTTAAATTATAAATATAACAATGAAGACAAATGCATCAGGATTCGTAAAGAATACTTCGGAAGTCTCATGTTCCACTTGGAAAAAAGGCAGCGCCTTAAAATATCTGATTCTACAGAGTACATTATCACTGAGGTCAACTTTTTCAAAAAAGAAAAATGTATGATAAAGGTACTCTTGAACATAACTGAACAGTCAAATGATTTTAGAAGACAATAACTGCCTCTAAAGAAATGAAATCAAGTGAAATGAAATGAAATTAATGGCAAAAATCACTGTTGGAAGTTCTACTATAATTCGTCATGATCGCCGTTTTCATCTGCGTCTTCATTGTCATATGCTTCAGTCTCGTTTTCCTCGCTTTGCGACTGTTCATCTTCTCCTTCATCGTCATCTTCATCTGGCTGTTAAACATTAAAAAACAAGTAGTAATTATGTCTTCTATCTTTGTGTATATTGTCACACTTAGTAATTTTAAATTTAAATTATTAAGAGCACTAAATATCATCAACAACTATATAGTGGCATTTTTGTCATTTACAAATCTTCACTGCTCAACCTGGAAAAGTCTTTCTATTAAAAAGAAACTAGAAATTTGTATTATGCTCTCTGAAAAAATGTATGGCAAATACACACAATTTGGATTGAAACCACACTCATAAAAACCTTCATCTTAATAATACTTAAAACAGAAAAGTACACTAGACAACTTTCAGCATTCTACCTTTGTTTTATATCAGTATTACAAATTGCTTCATAGTAAGAATTCTTGCTTCTGAAACAAGACTCCATTCTTCTATGTGGAAACCTAATTCTCTAAGAACACCCGTCTTCTCCAGTTCTCAACTTTTGCAATGAATATTTACCAAATATTGATATAATATTTTTGATTACTTCAGTTAAAGGAATTAAAAAAAAAAAAATATCAAAAAAAAATTGCTGTTGTAGATTTGAGCAATTGAGGGCAATTTCGACACATGCTTTTCCCTTCAAACAACACATTCAATATTATGAATAACAATATTACTTTTCAATAAAAATGCCATACAAGAACAAGGTTTTAAAAAAATACATATTTATTAGCACAAAGCTCTGTGTCATAAAATTCACTGAACCTACCTGTTCCTCCAGTGGAATACCTAATGTCTTCCTCATCATTATTTCCACATTATCTGCAAATGCTGAAGTTTCTCTAAGCATAAAACCAGATCGCAGTGTAGCTAGAAAGAAAGAAAAATAACATTAGCCAATTGAATAGAAAATACAAAACCTTCCTATTTCTGTGTTAAACGATGTGCTTTTAAAAATACAATATCAGCCATTTGTTGCTAAAGCAAGATAAACAGATATAACTTATGAATGTGGTGTTCCCAAAACTTGCAGGAAGTGTCAACCATTCACTCCCATGCGCTTCTTTAATAGCAATATCGGAATCGTAAACAAACCTGCGTAACATCTCGTGGAAGAAGGAAGTGGCTTTTGTTTCTTTTTCTAACAAATTTTGCTCTTATGATAATTTTTTCTTTATTCCAGATTTCATTTGAAACAGAAATTATTGCTAAAACAAACTGCAAAGAGTGGTCTAGAAGATTTTCTTGTCAATAAATTTCAATTGGTGTTCCAACACACCAACATTCTATTAACATTTTGAACTATTAATGATTTACTTCCAACAAAATTTTAATATAAAATGTTTACAACCACGAATTGTCATTTCAACAAAGTTTCAAACTAATAATAGAACTCTTTTTGAAAATATAAAGTAATAAATAAGAGAACCTGTCCAAAATTTGACAAAATATCTCGGAATTTATTTTAAATTAAAAATAACTTATATTTCCAGGTATTGTTCATGATATTATAAAATACAATCACATTACTTTTGAAGAATAAAAAAAAATCTCTGAACCAAGGGTTGTCCAAGATTGCCAAAAAATAATTTCATGGCCTTTTTGGACTGGGCAAGTATGTTAATTTTTGTTGATACAAAATCCACTTTCCATGCTCTCTTTTACTACAAGATTACAACAAACAAGCATGCTAAAAGCCCCAAGTCAATCAACTTAACAGCCCATTGCTACACAAGCAGTACACTGCGACAATCCCACGAATAACACTTAAGCACACTTTCTCTCCTATATACTATTGCAAAAGGGAGGCATTTATTAGTACTTTATAAGAAGCCCTTATAACATTTTGAAAGTTTTCTGAAATATGCCTGCAAATTTTTTCTTTAACCTTCCAGCGGGCACACTGTTGTAAATTTTACGACAATAGCAGATTATTTGTATTTGTTGTGAACTCATTGTTGGCAAAGACTTTTGCGTTCTTGGTATTCCTTGCAGGCATCTTTAGTGATGCATTTCAGCAGCCAATGTTTAGTTTGCACACAATATTCAGTTTTTGTAACGCTCTATTCGGGATACGTGTATAGTGACATTACCTTTATGCTGCGTGCCTGGTGTTGTTCTAAAATATTGTAGTATAATTTGGCCTAATTGAAATTTTGTATAAAATGTTCACAGAAAGAATTCATGTGAATGAAATTCAGAAAATTCTACACAAGCTGTCTGATCAGGAGGAATATCATGTTTTGGATAGTGATAGTGTCAGCAGAACATAGCCGAGAATCAGCACGATACTGCATCGGAACCAGAGCTTTCTGTTACTAAATACAAATGTTTATCAAATGACATGTTCTTAGGTAGTAAATAGCATTCTTAGATGATATAATGTGACTTAAAATTGCTATGTTCTAAAATGTATTTGTTTTATTCATAGGTTATAGAATAACGTAAAATTTACGCGTGCCCACTGGAAGGTTAATGTTTTTGCTGGAATCAAGGAATGTGTATTTATAAATATTAAATAATTCTGATGTTCATTAAAATATTTGAAATTTTGAAAATTGTAAAAGTTCATATTTATTTTCAAACCTGTCCAACACCTCTGATATTAAAACCATAGATTTCTTTGCCAATGCAATTTAGTGAGATTGTTGAATGATGTCATGGACTTAAAAAAAAGTTTTGGTAGGCAGAACATTCCCATTAGTTTTTTCCCAAGCATTTCTTTAATTTATCTACTCTTCGTATATAGAGGGGAGGATTTCAAAAAAGGTTATATTACCTGTTTGGAACATCATGACTGCAATCTCCTTTGCAGAAGCATCCTTGGGATCATCTTCAACTCTCCTGAGCAGTTCTTTGATCAATGGATGTCTAGGATTTATTTCTAGAGTTTTCTTTTGATTGAGATAATAACTGCGTTGAGGATCGTCAGACTTTTGATGAGCATTAGAAACTGCCAATCTCTCCATATTTCCTGTCCAACCAAACATGGACGCCACAAGAGCACAGGGAGAACCGGACAATCTTTCAGAAATTGCTGCTTTTGCTATTTGATCTTTCAGTGCTTCTTCCGATAACCACCTGTACAAAGATTAGTATTATATCTTCACCCACTCACTCGCATCACTTCACTGGTAAGGAAACGAAATTACTTACTTTAGAAGAGGTTCATATCTTTCTTTCAAAGAATCTAATTTCTCTTTAGCCTTTTCATCTCCTTCAGCTAAGCTAAATCCTTCCTTTGCCACATTTTGGAATTTTTTACCATCAAATTCAGGGAGAGCTGATATGCAATATTCATCTACAGCTTCAGTTAAATAAAGTACTTCATAGCCCTTCTTCAAAAGACGCTCAACAAAAGGAGATTTCTCCACCTAATTAAAGAATAGTAAAATTCTTTAGAAATCTAAAATTTGAAAAGTACATCTTGTTTCCTCCACCATGATTTCAAATTAATTTTTAACATTAATTATTCCTCACAAGAGAACTTTACTTCTTGTGGAAAACTATGTTATTCAAGATTTATTATAAATGGATAATCTTACAGCAAAAACATTTTAATATTTCAGTGACTAATCATTTTATTTTAAGCTTTAATGCAAAATAAAAACAGGAACATATAGTCTCAAGAACCATATATAAACCTACTTCAGACAAATTGGCTCCAGCAATGTAATATATGTGCTCCTGCTTCTCTTTCATTCGGCTCACATAATCTGCAAGATTCGTCAAGCCTGGCTGATTTGATGAATGGAACATAAGTAGTTTAGCAAGGCGTGTGCGATTTGAAGGATCTTCAATAACTCCTAGTTTCATGTTTGTAGAATATTCTTTCCAGAACTTCTCATATTCATCCTTCTCAATTTTCTTGAACATATCCAAAGCTTTACGCACCAACTTCTTTTTGATGACCTAACCAAAAAACAAGAATTTGGGAAGTATATCATACCAGCTACACTGTCATACAAATGTATTCAAACAATATTGTACTAATGTATAAAATAATTACCTTAATCAATTTGTGTTGTTGCAGAGTTTCACGAGAAACATTAAGAGGTAGGTCATCTGAATCAACAACACCTTGGACGAAACTCAGATAGTTAGGCATCATGTCATTGAATTCATCAGTAATAAAAACACGACGAACATAGAGCTGCAAGGAAATTTATGATATCAGTAAAGCCAAAATGATAATTGGAAATGAAATGAAATTCTGGTATTAAAAATCAAAATACTTCATACACTTGAAGAGTTTTCATTAAGAAAGACATACGAGATTCCTACTACCAAATTACACAATTATTTCTTTAAATAAATGGTAGTGGGCCCTACATACGTTATCACCGACTCTTATTAATTGGTTATTATTAAGTTATAGCAAAAACGCAAAATATTAATATATAGTAAATTTAATACAATGAATGCTTATCTGCCATCATTTGTCAATTACTTTATTATTTGTGAGTTGCAAACAATAAAAAATAGTTGTTTCTTCATCTGATGTGACAAACATTTGAGTACAATCTTAAAGTGAGCAAATTGAAAATTAAATGCTCGCCCACGAGAAGCATGCAAGTGTTTCTTCATGTTGGGTATATAAAAAAAATCATCAAATTTTAATGTGTTTCCACTAGTACAATTTCAATTTCAATGAAATTAATAAATGCAATAGGATTTGACTCTGAACAATAACATTCATGGCACATGGCATATTCTATTGTATGTATTCTATATTATGACCTGCAGCAATTTTCTTTAAAATAACACACGCACAACCCAAACACATAAGTACTAGGTAAAATATTGAGATGAAATTACAGCAGCATGCAATCATAGCACCAAGACAGTATACCATTTCAAAAATTTATTAACATTTTCATTGACATGGGTGAATAATCGGACAGATTGGTGTACAGAGACTTGCACTCGAGCCGGCTGCACAACCATAAAACAGTGAAGATCAGCAGAGACTGAGCAACATAATTACTCCTGCAAGAAAATTAGTTTCACGCATGTGTTTTCCTCCAAACTCTGCCTGAGTACGAGACAGGGAGGGGAGGATTTAATGGCAACCAGCCAATAAGATGTATGTCAGGAATTTTCCACACAAAATACGAAAGTAATTAGAGAAGTGAAAAAGGGAAGGAGGTCTACTGACAGAAGGGGAAGGGGTGAAGAGGCTTCGTTTTTTTGAGAGACGTAAGTGTTGTGAGAGAAGCAAATGGACAAAAGGTCAAGTTAGGACCATGAGAATAAGGAGACAGAGCTCATAGCTTGTAGCAATAGGCGACAAAGTTAATGTATTGTGGCGGTTGCCACTACGTGATCAGATTCTCTCTGCGTCTTGCTATCACAGCATATATGGCACACACTGAGAATATTCGGGATGTTCCACTACGACTGGTGTAAATTAAAGGCAATGTCACCATAATTAATGGCATCCGAATAGTAAACTGAAAGTGATTTGACACGAAACTACGTGAGGCGGCTGGGCGTTCACAACTGCATTAGGGTGTGAGGCAGGCCGGGGCCTTTGACCTGGCGGAGCCAGCTGAGAGACGATCCTTTGAGGGCCGAGCAATACGTGGTGCAGCAGCTGGGAGACATGATAACAAAGGAAGCCACAGTGTTGACCCGATCTCTCTCAGCTAAAGGGAGGCACTTGCAGGTACCTGAACCAGACTTGGAGAAAATGGAAAGAAATGGTATAATATTACAAAGACATTTATATTAACAACATTTTCAAGAATCAGGAGAGAAGAAAGCATTGTAACAGTGTAGTTGTAGGAGTAGTTATTGAAGCATAAAAACAGCGCATTGCAGTTTCAGCCAAATGTATCCAAATTCACTTTAGTATAGTAAATGACCCTTTTACTAGTCTAAATCAAATATTATTAATTACCACCTGAAAAATCCAGTCAAAATGATATCCTGCATGTGCCAGTTAAGGTTAAATTAACAGGTGTGGAATGATCAAAGCATTCTTACCAGAAAGCGTACAGCCGGGCAACTGTTAACGCGAAAGTAACATTACAATATAAAATTACTGGAGTGTCAAAAACACAAACATGATTGGGGGAACAAACCTACAGACCCAATTGTATTCAATGCCCTTGTCACTATCTGACAGGCGCGCATCATTACAATATACAAACTAAAAAACTGAATACACTCACGAAAAATAATGCCTATGACCAAGTCCAAGAAAAAAATAACCAAGAATAAAACTTATCAGATACATGTTGGTCATGACCTCTAATATACCAACCTTAATGTTATCAGTCTTGCTTCCATATCGATTAAAACTTTCACTAGGCTGAGTTTTGGGTACAAAAAGCAAGGATTTGAAGGTGACTTCCCCTTCAGCAATAAAATGCACCTTGGTCAAAGGTTCACTAGAATCCTTAGTAAGAGACTTATAAAATTCATTATATTCATCGTCGCTTATTTCTGCTGGCCTGTAAAAAAGATGATTACATTTCAATAACATAATATAACTGAATAAATACGCAATATTTTGTTTTGAAAAATGCGAATTAAACTTGCACAAAATATGCCAGTCCATCCAAAGTAATAACAACACTGACTCCCCCCCCCCAAATTAGGCTGAATCATTTTCCCACATTTACTTTCACAAATACTTAGAAAGGTACTTTTATTAGGGCCCTTACATCACCTTCAAAATGTATGAATTGTCTTAATTCAAACACTAAATCTGAGAGACAAAGACAAGAAGCTTTTGCCTTCTAGCATCTCATTACATTGGTCAACAAATGCCATCTTTATCTTCCACAAAAAAACTTTGTTGAAGATATTTTATAGAAAATTCTGTACCAAGTTCAAAAATTAAAACCATTTTCCCTTATCAAGAAAACTTTTTCAGTGACAGCAAAGTAAACATTTTACATCACATCACATTAAAAAATTAACAAATGTTTAATATACCCAAAACCTATGGCAAGTACTTGATAATTTCCTGAAGATTTTTGCCTCCTTATCTTCCCTTTCTAGCACTTTGTATATGTACTTGAGCCCTCGTGTTCTTGATACCCTTTCCCAAGCTTGAAACAACCTGGTGGAAGCATTCAGTGTTTGATACTTGCAGCCCTCCTGTTTTTGGAAAAGAAATACAACCAAGAGAGAAGGCAATGGATCTTTAGAAATCTATTGTAGCTTTGATCTTCATATGCTTTCACTAATCACTTAAAAGGTGGATTCGATGGTGTAACGGTTAGCGTACCAGACTGTCATACCCAAGTTCGCGGGTTCAAACCCGATCGAAGCCGTGGATTTTTAAGGGCGAAAAAATCCTTCGTACGCCTTCCTTCGGAGGGGAAGTAAAGTGGGCTGTCCCATGTTAGTATATTTACTTACATGTAATAGATCTTCAAGCCTAAATGACGCCTCTGAGCTAAATTCAAATCGCCTGTTTCGTCGCCCGAGAGAATACCTTCTTTCTCCGCTAGGTGAAAGGAGCGTAGTGAAATTTGCGTGGTCAGACGGATTGATTGATTCGTGTTTCCGGGCGCGTCAACTGCTCAGGTCATTAGTCCCGTAAGTGTAGTGTGTGTTTCCCCCCGGGAGGTGGCGATGATCTTTTCCCCGCTAGGTGGCGAGATCTAGCGCCGACCTACCGTCGACTAGCGGGGTTTTCCCCCCAACCAAGTATCTCCCACCAGCGGGGCACCGCTCCAGCCGGGACAAGTTGTAAGCTCCCGACCCGTCTCCCGGCATGTGTGGTAGTGTAGTGCATGTTAGTGTAAATGTGTGTGTGTAAGAGGGAGAGGATAGGACAAGGATGAGGAAGGAGAGATCGTGCGCGGTCCGTGGCCTGTTTGTTAGAGTACTGCTCCGACATTCGCCTGGTGTTGATCGGAGAAACCACGGAAAACTACCGATCAGAACAGCCGGCCGCTAGAATTCTCCTCCAGACAGCGACTGAATTCGACCTAGCTGACAAGCTAGGTCAGACAGAAGAGCGGGCCTGATGGCCCGAGTCTCGCCACGTAAAATACGGCATTAACTTAACTTAACTTACAAGGTTCTTTATATTTGTCAAGTTTCCTGTTGCTGCCTAGGTTTTTAACTTAATACTTGAAGAAATCCCATGCACTAAAATAGAAAATAGTTCTCTTCAGTGTAGTTCTAAATTTTTTCTTTCGTTTTTAATCTTCAATTTTGGGGTTTTCCCGTTGTAAATATTAAAAAAAAAAATCCTTTTTACTCCATGTTTTTTACAGAATTCATGTACTATCATAATTTGCCATGAAGAGACAGAAGAAATACAGGAAGCACATATTAGCATGAACTTGCTTAACCAACATTTCAACTTGATGCAAAAGAGACACACAACTTGGGTCCTGGCAAGAACACACAGCCATATGGCCTCGGGTAAAACCTGTGAAGAACAGTGCCACATGCACTATTGAATATTTAAAAAAAAAAAAAAAAATGTAAGTACTTTTTACTGCAAAATCGAACAATTAAGTACAGCAAAGACTTTGACAATTTTTTCAGAAAGAAAAGACAGTTTTCGTAATACAGTCTCAAATGCAGAAATTGTTGAAATTTATTATTACCAAACACAAAACCACTACAAGAAGCCATAGAAGAGAGAAGAAAGAAACAAAAAGACATCCTTCAATACAATAGATTCCATGACAACTCGAGAATGAGCAGGACCATGTTACTATGACCTGTCATCACTCTGATTACCATACACGAGCCACCTCATCTGTAGTACAAGAACTTTCCATGACCAAACAGACAGCTGGGTGTAGATAAACGCAAAAGCATGTGTCACATATACCACATCACCAAGTGTCAGAAAAAGGCAATTATTGATACGCAGAATAGCAAAATTAGAAGTAAAACTCCACATCGTGTGAAAAAAGTTGTCGTAACAAATGCACATTTGTGCAAACTCCCTTATATTATTATTAAACATAGAAATCACTGAAAAGTCTCTTCTTGAATACCCATGCAAGTTTGACTAAACATTTTCAAGCACACAAGGCTGGACATTATGCTACCTATGCTGACAACCAAAGGCACCAACTACAAATATCTTTTCCCCAGCGGTTTTAAGTAAAAATATGGAGAGAAAGTGACATCTCCTTGCCCTGCATCCTTATTGAGAATTTTGAGGCATAATTACTCTCACAAATTCTATTTTCAAACTACATAACTTACTTGCGAGTCCAAATTGGTTTGCTGTCATTAAGAACCTCCCAGTCCCAAACAGTTTTATCTATCTTCTTAGTTTTTGGTTTGTCATCTTGTTTTTCTTCTTCCACTTTCGCGTCATCTTCCTCAGCTGCTTCCTCTTTCTCATCCTTCTGTGGAGCTTCATCATCATCAATAGGTTCTTCCACTTGAATTGTCTGAAAGACAAAATAAAAGTAAACGTTTTAAATAATATAAATTATTATTTTTTAATTTTAAAAAACCTGGTAAATAAATGATTAACAGTATGCATGCAACAGTAACACATGCATCAAAGCCAACATGTGTAAAACAAAAGTATGATATTACCTTACTAGTCCACAAGTAAATGGGGAAGTTGATGAATTGAGAATATTTCTTCACTAGATTTTTGATGGTGTCTTGCTCCAAGAAATCATAAGCTTCTTCCTTGAGATGAAGGCTGAAACAAACCATGAAGAGAGTATTGCAAAAGTGACAAAATCTAAACAAAAACTTATACTGTACAACCTCACTTTTGCTGCTTTGGATTTTAACGTTTTTCCTGGCATTTTCACTGATTTTTATCCGTCCCTTCAACTCCCTCTATGTATTACCAGTCCCTTCAATTCTATTATGTAATGCTTTTGAATGTAAAATTATATCTGCTTTTACACTTTCAACATTAAAATTTCCTGCCTTTTACACTTTCTCCTGACTGACCAAAGATAGTATGGCCAATGATCTTTAATACTTGTTTGTTCCCCCACCAAGCCCTAAAAATACAGTTTGTAATCAGGGAAAGTCAGAATAACTTCTTATTAGGGAGAGGATTTTTATGCCCTAAAAAATCTTGAAATATGTTCTTAAAAATATGCATTTATGACCTAAAAATTCTGAAATATGTCTTTTAATATGCACTTAAAATGAACAATATTTCACTTCTTCTGCAAAGCTGTCTTGATAAAATTCTTGGAATAAAATGAAAAGATATATTTTTTGTGCAAACGAAATATAACCTACTCTACTTTGCGAGAGAAATAATCGAAGTAAATATTCACCTTAGTGAAGTACATTGTGTGTTTTGTTGAATTTCTTCTGACTGGTTTAAAAAATACATTCTCAAGAAATATCCCACATTTGCACAAGTATTTTATCATCTACAGAAAACAAAAGCGCAAACTATGACTGGCTCTTTCGAATCAATGAATGCTCATAATTACAAAAGATTCTTTGAAAAGATGAAACAGAGCAGAATTAATTATTTTTTATTTCCTTTTCTCTCACAAGCAGTTTTATAGATTAATCTCTTTTTTAACGAAATAAGCAAAATATGCACATATAATTACACAAATATGCACCAACAGGAAAAATAAGCCGTATATGCACTAACATATTAATCTATATAACATCACATTCTAATCCAACATCGAGAAATTGCACTTAGCTATGTCCTGAACCAACAGAAAGAAATGTGCAAAATCATAGAAATCCGCTCCCTACTTATTACTGTCCTGGGCCAGATGTTATTGCTTTAAATTCTATTAGCAAAATAAGGGTAAAATATTGTTAAAATAGGCATGAAGGGTGAAAATTGAAACTTGGAGATACGCACATTGCAGGGTAACAATTGACAAGGTTTGTCTTAAGAAATAACATTGCAGACATGGTGTAACAGTGCATATGCACCACATATTAATACTGAAAATGGATTGACATGAAGTGCAAATATTTCATTGCACTGGGATTCAAACCTAAGACCTCCTAAGTGAAAAATTAAGGTGTTACAAGGTTCATATATTTTATATATTAAATCTTTCATTTGTTGCTGACACATCGCCAGTAAAGCATGAGTAAACATATATGCACTTCACTTCAAATTTCGCTTTTATCCCAGTTAGTAATAATGCATAGTCTGCAATTCTGCAATGACTGGCATCTAGCATTTATTTTTCTTTATCAAATGATTATCTAGTTGACATATACACAAATAGTGAGCAGAATTAATTATTTTTTATTTCCTTTTCTCTCACAAGCAATTTTACTTCACAGTTCCTATTATTTTCACTTTCTGCTAGATACAATAACAAAGGTTTTTTGTGCACGACTTGAAAAAACTTCTAATGTTCATTTGATCATAAAATGGCTTGAAACAAGAGTCTGCATTCTATGATTTGTATTCTAGAAAACAGCATAGTTAGAGTATTTTTAAATGCAAGGCCTACGATGCCCAATGATTTTTCATTAAAAGTTAATATTATTAATAAACTTGGAGAATTGATGTTCTGTATCATACTATACATAAAAAAGTAATTTTCCACCATATATTTCATGGGCCTTTGAAACGTAAGGGATTTTTCTATAATTAATTGTAGTATAGACAACTTCAGAGACAATTTACAACTCTTAGTTTCTCTACTCCCTGTTAGCATCGTACTAGAAGAGATGATCTCATTAAAGAGATCAGGTGGGGACAACTATGTAGGAAACAGGGAAGCAGTGCATCCAGTATCTTACTGCAGCCACAAACAAAGATTTCAAAATATTTTAAAAGATCTTGTACCTGATTTGGGTTCCACGCTTCAACGTATTGCCACGAGGATCTTCAACAATGCTGAAACTTGAAGCATCAGATTCCCAGATGTATTGTTTATCATCATTATGCTTAGTAGTAACAACAACACGGTCAGCAACTGAAAATAAAATAAAAATCAGATCCAGAAAACCAAAAAATGTATACTACTTACCACTAATCCAAATATTTAGTAACATAAAACTTACCCAAAAAGGATGAATAAAAGCCAACACCAAATTGGCCAATTAAATCATTCATATCTTGAGAAGTGGTAGATGCATCCTGCATTTTATTCAAGAAATCCGCTGTGCCCGATTTTGCTATTGTACCAAGATTATTAACCAAATCATTTTTGGTCATACCAATACCGGTATCAATAATGTGAAGAATATGATTATCTTTATCAGCCTAGAATCAAAACATAGTTTAATGATTTGTTTCATAAAATAGTAAGTATAACAGGTGGCATCACAATATTTACCTTTATCTTGATATTTAGTTCCTCTGTTGAATCAAGAACTGTTTTATCAGTGAGAGATAGGAGGCGAATTTTATCCAAAGCATCAGATGCATTTGATATCAATTCTCGAAGATATATCTAGAAAAAAGTATCCAAATTAACTCAAGATTGAAAATAAAATTATAATACATTACTCACATAAAAGTTAGTTTATTCTTTAAATATGTTTGACAATATTGAAGTGTGTGTGAAGCGTATGGAATTAAAGGATTGAAGAATTTAAATCCACTTATAGAAAGTCACTGATTTTTTTCACCCATTCAGTCTGAATTTCCTTCACCCTCAAATTCTAGAAATGTTGGATCAAACACATGTTACAAGAACAGATGCTACCAGAGTGGGCTCATGATGAGAAATTATATAACGAAGAACATTTTAAGGAACTTGAAAAATCAAGTATGACTAAATGATTAAAGCACAGCAGAAAATAGTACAATGACAGTTAATAAGGTTAACCATAATATCAATAGGAAAGTAGCTTCTTAAATGTAATACTTACTTCCTTATTTCTATACAAAGAATTAATGATAAGTTTCATCATTCGATTCACTTCAGCTTGAAAGGCAAACTTCTCAGCTTTTTCCCGTAGTTCTTTAACTTGAGCAACATTTAAGCCATCTAATTTAATTGCTTCTTCTTCTCTTTTAACGACTTCATCATCTGTAAATATTATATGATGTTATGACATATTGCTTAGGGAATAGTAATAACAATAAGAAGAGTTGAATACAAATTTATTTACCAGTCCTGGATCCTTCTCTGCTCGCTCCAAGGTCCGCATCTACAGTTTCTGTTATTTCTTCTCCATCATCCGCTCGTACCGCCCCTTTAAAATAATGATTCATTGATATAATAAAAATGTTTTTCTAGCGCATTATGTAGTCACAAAAAATTATAGAAATAATCCATGTGACTTTAAAGAAATAGGAAGACTTAGCTCAGAGCATACCGGTATGTCTTCTGTACTTACCAAGTAAAAGAAAGAGCCCCGCGAGGCAAATGACAAGTTTCTTCATTTTGTTGACACTACTTTTCTTAGTTTGTGTGACACTTCAATCGACACAAAAGAAGCCGCCCCAACGCAGCCCTTTTAACAGGACTACCTAGCACTGCCCTCCCTGACAACGTCCAAGTCTACTGATTCTAGAATGTTTTCATTCATGTGGTTCAACTGAATTGGTACTGCGTGTCACTGAATGTTGTCCAATCACCGTTCACCACGCACAGGCGGTAATCTCATCCTTGACCAATAAGAATCCGTTATGTGTAAGACGTTTCGTCCAACTGGCTTGCAATGATTGGATCCCTGAGATCGATTTGAGAGGGCGGGTCAATGCACAAAATTTAAAGGTTCCCATGCATAAATAAAGAATCTGCGTTCACGAATAGAACGAACTAGCACTTCAGTGACGAGGAATAATGTATGTTTTCAATTATATTTTTCTTATTTATTATATACGTTGAGTTTACCTGTGGATACAACATAAACTAAGCAATAACTACAATTCGCATCCCACTCAGGCCCTGCGCGGACCTGTTAACTTGAATTTACAAACAATTACCTGAAAATCGTAGTATCGTATAAACAGAAATCTCCGAAAAATAAATAAACTAAAATAAAAATGAGAGGAAAAACCTGGGACTCACTCTACATTACAATGTAAAAATATCATATAGATATAAAATATAATTTAGGTCGCAAGATACTTTTTTTTTCAGTCTCGTATACTTGAATAACATGAACGGAATAAAAGTAAACCAGTGCATTACATTAAAATTGACATAACGCCGTCATTCAGATGATTGGACCATATCCAAAAAAGTGATTTCCCCTTCATAATTTTAATATGAACTTTTTTTGAAATCTTTGTCGATTGGAGTTTCCGGGCACGCACACTATTATAGTCTTCGTTATTTGACCCGTTAGTGTAGTTAATGTTTCATCGCGGGAGGTGGTGGTGTTCCTCCTCCGCAAAATGAGATCCGGTGGCGACCTGCACGTCAGATTGCAATGTTTTCCAGTAAATGTCTCTCCTAGCGAGGCACCGCCCCAGCCTCCACGATCTCGAAGCTCTCACGACTTCTCTCCCGATATATGTGGCAGTGTAGCGCAAGTAAGTGTAAATGTGTGTAAGGGGAGAGGAATGGACGAAGAAGAGAAAGGAAAGATCGCGCGCGGTCCGTGGCTAGTTTATTAGTGAAATAACGGCATTCGCCTGGTGTTGATCCGATTAACCAAGGAAAATACCGATCAGAGCAGTCAGACGCTAGAACTCTCTTCCAGGCAGCGGCTGAATGCGACCTAGCTCTGCAGCTGTAATGTCGAAAATCCGCCACCGTCGAGACTCGAACCCTGGGGCGTCCCGATCAGATTCGCTGCAGAATCAACGGGAATGATGGTTCTGAGCTAAACTCAGCCGGTCGAATCTCTATCGAATAAATACTTTATGAGCAACAAACTTTCAAATGTTAAAATTTTGCAATCGGGAAATGTTGCAACCATTTTGGTCGCCGGAAATGACACTAGCGTCAATTATTTTACCGACCTTTTATACATGCAAGGAGAAAATTTAAAGGCCAAAATTGAAGCAGTTTCCGAGAAAATAATTGTTTAATTTTTTCAAAATATCCTATATTTCACACAAAATTACACGAAAATCACTCACATTTTCAAAAATTTGTACATGACGTTATTTCAAGATCTTTGTTTAAAGAACAGATTTAATCCATGAAAAAATCTCGTATCTTCAATAATGTAATTCAAACAACACGCCGAAAAAAAACTGCACTTTCGCAATTCTCGAAAAATCTGGGATTTCAACAAAAATGACACCTGTACTATTATCTCTAACCTCCGTCACATTACCCGAGGACAAAGTTTAATAAAAATAATTGGAGCTATTTCTGAGACAATTTTGAAAATGCTTCATATAAAGTACTCTCCAAAATCAAAATGTCAGTTTCAAACTCAGAGAACCTTGAATTCATTTAAATCGATCGAGGAATATCAATTTTGGAGAAAATCGGGTGAACGGATTAGGAGTTGGCGTTGTCGACAGACGGTCTTTTTACCGTCAATCGATTTTTATCAAATGCCCACAAAGCATGGATTCTGACTATAGAACGTGTTAGAGGAAGTAATCTATTATATATAGGAACAAGATTAATCTACTGTTTCATTACTAAGGCTCAGCAAAAAGTTTGTCGAAAATTCGCTGTTAACCGACGGTAGATTACACTACTTTCTCTTTTTAGGAAGTAAAGGCGAGAAAGTAAAACCATTAGAGCAGGCAGAATTTCCCATGCAAAGAAATAATATGAAATATTGAGAGAATATTGACACGAGGAAGTTCAACATTGTAGTTTCAGAGTTATCTTCGTTTTCAATGAAAGAAAACAAATTTATACTCTCGATCTTTCAAGATTTTGACGTACCTAAGTACCTTCTTTGCATACTTTCTTTCATCAACGAAAATAATAAATATGAATATAAGCTCAACTTACGTTTCCAACGAAGAAACTGTGAGCGACCTTTAACCCGGAAAGTTTGTAAATGCGAGTGAAAGTAGGGGTAATTATTCACTAATAGTTTTCAGAGGAAAATCTATAAAGCCATTATCTTTAGGGTTTCTACCGTAAATTTTCCACTATAAGAACGTTTGATTTTGTATAATAGGAGACTGAAAAATCTTCAAAAGTAAAATAACATTCCAAAAACCTGTACCGAAATGTATTCCGGCATTCATGCACCCAAGCATGATAGTTTATAAATGATACAAGAAGCGAAGAAAAGTCTGGGTGTTTCAAATTTGATAAGAGTACTGAGAATCAATTATCTGAATTATAAAACTACATTTAATCTCAGGAAAATTTATGGACAATAAATTTTATAGACTACAAGAAAAGATAATTCTTAATTTTCTCGTCCTTACATCATTCACTAAGAGTTATTTCGACAGCTCTTCTGCAACGAGGCGTCTCCTAAGAAAAAAATTGAGTGACAACCACCTAAAGAAAAAATTCTTCGGCTTCCAAACTACAAATAGGTTATTTTTTTACAGAAACAGTATTCATGAATACTGCAACAACATGCTGCAAGTATATATGAATTACACAGTCCTTACATACCAATAATATTGAAAAGGTTTGCAACACATGAATAGCAAATATTGCGTAACACATGAGGGGCCGTCTATAAATTATCATGGCAAATCTGGAGTATTTTCAATACCCTATCTCCCCCCTGTAATACACCCGTAAAGTGTGCTTGACCCCTCCCTAAATAATTACGAAATAAATTATTTAGGGATTTGTAAATGCAACAAGTGAAAATAAATAATAGCACAGTAAAAACAATTTTTTATTCATTTTACTGCTTTTGTATATTACAATAAATGATAATTAAAGTACAAATTAGTTGGCGATGTTGACTGCACTTAACAATAAGATGGGAACAAGTCAGTCAAGGAAAGAAGAATAGACGAGAACATTTTTGATCACAAGCAGTACATACGCGGCATAGAGATTTTTTCTTCAAATAAAATTTGTTCTGCATATTGAGTTCTTTCATAAAGGTCATGTAACTGTTTTTCAAAATTTTAGTAGTTTTCGTGCAATATTGCGTGCAATATGTGCAATTTTAAAAAATTACAAAAACAAGATTTTCTCAAAAATGGCTCCAAATTTTTTCTTTAAACTTTTGGTAGGGATAGTGGTAAATGTACTGTATCAGATGACATAAAAGCCATATTGCTCTATAGGTTGGTTTTTTCAAAAATTACTAAAATGTAAATTTTTTCACATGTTTCTCACGTCGATAATATTTACATTAGCGGCGATTTGTTCAGATAATTATATTTAAGAGTACATGTGCTTTAAATAACGTCAAGTAAAGTTTCTCGAAAACAAACCGTTTTCTGTGAAAAGTAGCTCAAAATTTCGCATTTTCAGAAACGCTCAAACGCCATTTTCTCATATATGGCTGCAAATTTTTTCTTCAAACTTTTGTAACGGATACTGCTAATTACACTCTTTAGTACAGCGTAAAGTTTATTTTGAGGTTTTTTTTCAAAAATTACATAATTGTAATTTTTTTGAAAGATCTCTCACATCTTTAATATGCACATTTCCAGCAATTTGTCAAGATTATTATATTTGTGAGTGTAAGTGCTTGAAATAACTTCAAAAAAAGTATTTTGAAAACTCAAAAATTTTCTGTGAAAAGGAGCTTCAAATTTTGCATTTTTAGTAGTGCTAAAACGCAATTTTCTTTAAAACGGCACATAATTTTTAAATGAAAATTGCTGTTTAGGACTAGTTTTTTGTGTTCTTTAATATTCTAAAATTAATATTTCCATTCTACGAATAGGAAACCGAAAAATTAAGAAAATGACAAAAAATGTACTTTTGGCCGTGATAGAGGGTAGCAGGCAAGAACGTGTTTGTGGCAATTCCGAATAGCTAGCAAAGACCCCAGGGAAATAGAAAACTAATACGGGAACGTCTATGCCATTCTGTAGCACCACTAGTTCGTTTTCACGGCCCGGCAATTAATTTTTTTCCGCCGAAAATTGGCCATTTTTTCGCGCAGCATTACATAACTTTCCCTATACTACGTATATCACTCCGTGTATACGTACGTATACGGGAAAGTAAAAAGTATTTATTTCAGCAACTATTGAAAAATGTAAAAAAAAATAAACATCATTGTTTCGTAACATGAAACTAGAGCCCCCCTACCTCTACGTAACGCAGCGTAACACTGCCTCAAACCTCCTCCCTCCCCATTAAGCAATAATGGACGACCCCTGACTAGCAAGTATTACGCAATACGTGAACAGCAAATATTTCATGGCGGATGGCCTGTTCATTGGAACCTTGCTGTCGCATGAGAGAAAAATCAGCGGAACGATTTAGTCTCTAGCGTTGTTCACAAACGGACGGACAGACACGTTTTACCATCATTCGACTTTTCCGCATCAAGGATCCACTAAACATAGTTTATAGCTAAACCTTGTTTAGAGGATTTTTGTCTAAATTCAGCAACTGTATTTATCTACTTTTCGTTACCAGGGCCCCGTAATAAAAGTTTTTCTGCCGAAAATTCACAGTTTTTTCGAGCGGCGTTGCATAACGTTCTCCCTACTGCGTAAGCGGTAGCGAGAGAGTAGAAACTTATCTCAATGCAAGTACTCTCTGTACAAATACTAAAAATAACATATAATATTTTTATATACATTAGTACAAATATTTATTATATTATATACTTTTTTCCCTTTGCACTTTCAGTGCTGCAGGATTATCCTATTTAGGGTTAGAGGAGGTTAGGGATGAAATATTCAATCAAAATATGCTATGCATATTTTTTCGAAGCACGGTTCTCCTCATGGATGGGGCCCCCAAGCAACCGCTTGCTTTGCTTGTTTATAGGTAAACGGCCATGCTTCTCATAGAAGTCTCAAAATGATGAGTGCAACGATGGTGGAACCCTGATCTCAAATGTGTTTTAGACCTTGGAGAGTAATGTTTTCATAGTTCTATTATTTTCTTCTCTAATATTGGGAAGAACTATTCAGCGTCTCTCTTTCTCAGCGGAAACCTTCAGCGAAGGTCTTGATTTTCGAGAGTCATTTCTTTTGGTTCTGAGTTTCCCAGGGGGGCGATATTCAGGAGAAGTAGTGAAAGTACGTAAAGTGTCACTTTACCAATTATTTTTATAAGAATTGTATTTTAAGTTTGTTTTCCTTATCAGGAACTAGTACAAGGACGATGATTTTAACAGAAATGTATGTGTATTTTTGCAATCTACGTGTGTACATCTATAATGGGAAGTTAAAACTCACGAAGGCTTAACTTCATTATCTGTGCACATTTTCTAGAGTTCAGTGGGAAATGTAATTATTCAAATTATTGTTTTCCATGTTGTCGCGGCAGAAGTACATTCCTTCACGAAGGGTATGATGAGGGATAAGAACCCAAATCTGTAGCTGATTTGCCTTTGAAAATAGGTTGTATTACATCTGAGCTAATTTGTTAACAATTCTTGCCAAAAACGCTCATTTCTTTCTGTATTCAGAATTCAATTTGTATTAGGTTTATAGTAGGGTTCCGAGGATTAAGGAAATGTGCAAGAATATACTTCTCCCCGTAGCATGTCACATACAGTTTTTAAATAAATAAATAAAACAAATCGCCCCTCATTCCGGAGTGCGGCTTGCTTCGGCCGTTAACTCGATCTTGCATGTTAATTATGTATGTTTGTTAATTAATTAATTTATTTTATATGCTCTGCCGAATATGAGTGTTTACTCATATTCGGCAGAGCATATAAGATAAATAAATTAATTAACAAACATAATTGGCAACGCCTGATTACTTATGTTCATGTAGATTATACGTCAGATACGGGTGTCTCGGTGTTTTGGTAAAGAATATTGTAATTCCAGAAGAAAGTTCTTCTGCAGTTAATGAGGAAACAGACGAATAAAGGCGTCGTAAACAAGTTCGCAGTCTTGAAGACCCGAAGGGTCGATTTGGTGTTCAAGAAATCAGTAATTTCAATTGTTAACATAAACATGTGGAAATGTACTACATTTGCCTACTAGCTCTTCATCTAAATTCCCAGCCCTGAGCCGTCACTGAAGTTCCTTTGTCTCGTCTGCGGCTATTTTTAATAAAAAAATCCGTTCGGAGCTGGTTGGCATTTGTCATTTGGGGTTGGTTGGTACAGTGTCAATTCGGCACATCCCGTCTGCCAACCACCGCCACAAAATAAAACTATTTTTTTTTATTTTTGTATTCACACACATGGCAAAAACACCCGTAGTGGCCATAATTAAGAAGATTTTCGTATTTTTCTTAAAATTCTTGGGCTACGGAATTAAATTAATTATGCGTAACCCGATGGGAAATGAGCCTATTTTTTAAATAAATCCGTTGCTTAAAATGGCCTATTTTTAATTTGTTCTACTTTATTAATTTATTTCTAATACCCGATTTTGTTCCACTGGTGACCACTCAAACATTTTAACATTTTGGTGGTGGTGGTGGTCGGAAGCTCGAGTCAGTACTGGCCAATCGATATTCTGCCCCTGAACGCGACGGAGACTAAAAAAGTTCAAAAATATACCCATCATGTTACTTCACTGCAACGCCAATGTTAATCAGTAGTTTCAAGCTATTTCAAAAAATAAAATAAGGGAAAAGAAGAAATAATCTTCGATTCAATCCTCACTGCTTGAAGGCAGAAGCTTCACTTGTGCAAGTAGACAGTGGGAAGCAGGGGCGGCCAGCAGGGGCGGAATTCTTTTGTGGTGCGACGTTGAGTTACCAATTAATCGATGTTCAAAATTAAAACAATGTTAATACGATATTGATAAAAAACATCCGTTTTTAAACATCAATGCGATTTTTAAAAACCGTTTAGTAATCTCTAACATAAAATTCGTGCGCAACAAAATTTAATTCTACATTGACCGTGATTATTAAGTTATAATCAAAAATAAAATGAAAACACTAAAAACAATATGAACAAATACAAATACTGAGCCAGAAAGCCTGAGCGCACACAGTGGTCTCAAAAGGACGCAGCTTCCTGAGTTCGCTGAAGAAGGGTACGGGCAAGAAGAGGGGAGGCCTGACGCCCGCAGCGTACGCCGCCTCTCCATGTGCCAAACACAAGGAAAGACGCACGAGATGCCAGGGCCGCATTCTGGGCGAGAGATGGACTGCTCGACGAAGACAGCGCCATTGTGTGTTTGAAGGGAGTATGGATAGAGCATCGAATGACTAAACACTCCTTCAAATGAAGTAATAAAAACATTTTATTACCGCTACCGCAGACTTTCGTCAGAAAACTTATTAGAGGACTCTGGTGAAAAGGAAGTGGATAAATCCAGTTGCTAAATTCAGAAACAAATTCACTAACACGTGGTGTAGCCAGAATCCATGTTTTTGGGGGGTGAACTTGATGGTGAAAAATCGAATAACGGCAAATCGTCTGTCCATGAACAACGCTAGCGGCTAAATCGTTCTGCCGATTTCCTACAAAATTGTGATTCCTCAATAAGTTTGGCTAATGTTACAGCCCCTTGAGTTTGAAACCGATATTTTAATTCTTAATATTGAGGAGGGCTCATGGAAATTTTTAAACTAAGACAAGATATTACTTCGGATCTTACAATAAACAACAGATGTTTTAACTTCTTGCGTATTTCTAAGAAATGTGTAGCTTACTTCAAAGAACAGAATTACATAGAATCATTACTAACGCTCTTCAATATTGCTGTGCCAAATCCATCATTGCACGGAGCGTGGTGAGGCCCCGTCGTGTTTTGCGTGTGACCGCTCGCAGGGGCGGCCTTGAGTGGGTATTCCAGTGCATTGCCCTTCCACCACCTGCTTCCCCAACATGCGTTCCGGAAGTACGCTGGCGGTTTGGCGGAGGCACTCGCAATGCCTGGTAAACTGTTCTACCGGTAGTTTCACAAATTTTGGATTTACCAGCAAATGCAGGCAGAATGGCAACTGTAATTTCGAGTACTGAATACAACATTCATACTTGAAAACAAGCGAAGGAAATTAAAGAACGAGGGGGGGGGAACTCGCCGATAACACTGGGAAACAAATTTTAACTTCGAGACATCAATGTTGAGATCAATAAGACTAAGTTTGAGACATCAATGATTGTTGAGATGCTACAATATTCAAGGGTTCGTTATGTATATATATATATTACACCAAACAGAATGGACGAAGAGACGAAAAACAGATATCCCTATAATGTGAATTTTCGCCAAAATCTCGACCTGGGTTTTTACGATATGACCTAATTTTACTATACTTCACGTACATGAAAAAGTACAAATTAGGGAGTTTTCGCACGATATAGCGTACAGCAATCGATTGCAGTCTCGATCTTCTGCGCATGGGCAGATGCACAAAACTGATGCGAAACTCAAACTGGGCATCCCCAGAAGATCGAAAATGTTGTCGATTGCTGTAACGCTTCGGTGTGCACAAAAAAACTGTAAAATGCAAGAAGCCTCCTTATATAATCCTATATTTTATCGATCGAGAACTCGATATTTCTTCGTGGAATTTGCATTTTCAGCTCAATCAATTGCTGCTTCAGAAACGTATTATAATTTCCAAACCCGTGCTCTTGTGGCCCAGTCACTCGGCACGCGTTGTTGCGAGTAATCTGTAGGCCTTTAAAAGGTTGCTATCTCTCAACACTTGTGTGCACCCGCCCAGATGCCTCGTAAGAGGAGCCTCTTTTATCAGCGTTGGCGGACGGTTTGCATCGAACGTCATGAACTCGCAGTTGGGGAAGGGAGTCTCTCTTCACGAGAGTTGATGTCTCGTATCTGCGAGAGGAGGGCACTAGATCTCGTTCCAAAAAGCGGCTCAGGGCATCACCTGATGTCACTGCCGGGCGTGTGACCAGGAATCCCGACGGTGGGATATTCGCCACCAGCTAAACAGCTAGGTCGAATTCAGCCGCTGACTGGGGGGAGAATGCCAGCGGCCGGCTGCTCTGATCGGTACTTTTCCATGGTTTCTCCGATCACCACCAGGCGAGTGCTGGAGCAGTACCCTAATAAACTGGTCACGGACTGCGCACTTTTTTTTCCTCGTCCTTTTCTCATCCCTTACTTACATACACTTACGTATACTTACACGCACTACGCTATCTCGTATGCCGGGAAAGCAGTCAGGAGCTTGCAGCTTGCGGGAAATACTTAGACCTCACGAAGCGACGCGCAGGTCGCCGCAGAGTCGCTCCATCCGAAGGAAACCACCGCAAATCCCTAACGCGATACAATCATGGACTACACTTACGGGACAAATGGCCTTAGCCGCTGACGCGCTAATCAATCATTCGTTCAAATCAATCAATCAATCGTTCTGAAACCAAGAGAAAAAACATTGTTTCTCGGAAATTAATTATTGCATGCTAATTTGTAGGAGTTCCCACATTTCTTACTTGCCAAAGGGTAGGTTCCCTTCCTGACGCGTCTCACATTTCACTACGTTTTGAAATTCACATCTTCATTAACAGTCGCAACACATTCGAAGTTCGGTTGAAGCTGAAGCATTTTTAATGTCTCTAAAACAAATACTTGCTACTCTCTCTCTCTCTCTCTCTCTCTCTCTCTCTATATATATATATATATATATATATATATATATATATATATATGGTTTATGTTCTGTTAATTCTGTTGCAACTCCACTACATGGCGCTGTAGAACAAAACTAAATATTCACGTCAAATGCAACCTGTAACACATTCGGTAGGATTTTGTATTTATATCGTTAAATAACTCCTAAACAATGCATTCTATGGTCTTAAAAATTAAACGTTTCAACGGCCAAAGGCCTCAAAGAAATGTTTCTCACACCATAATCTACAGAAAGAGTTTTTCTCGGACATTCTGTTACATTTTTTCTCGTTCGGTGCTTCCCGATATTACCTCACCTGCTCAAAGACGTGCAGAGCGTGCAAGTAAATGTAAATGAGAGGGACAGAGAGCGGCAGACACAGAGACACATAAAGACAGACAGGGACAGGGTGAGGGAAGGAGGGAGAAACAGTAAGAAAGGAAGATGGGAGGGGAAAGAGGGAGATGAAGGGCAGAACAAGGTCTTTCCTACATTTTATAGAACACGAAGTTATTCTTTAGTGTTCTGGCATACAGATTTTATACCCTTCTCTCAATATTTTAAAAAGAATTAAATCAAAAATATTTTTAAAATATCTGTAATAGCTTTTCCACAGGTTGCAATGACACTGTTGACAAAATACGTAATCGTAACAGTCTTCTAAAAAATATATTTTGTATAATACTTTCACATTATTCATTGCATGTTTTGATCCTGTATATGATAAATATTATATAAATTAAACAGTATTTTCAGTATTAAGAGAAAAAATGTTTCACAATTTCCACCGAGTTCGCTCTCCCAGCCTACGCAAGGCAGTAATATTCACTCCAGCTTTACCTGAAAAAAAAATCAAGTACGTGAATATGCTATTGCCCACAGAATGAGTGTACTACCGAAATTTTGTCCCAATTTAATATTTTGTACATTTATATTTATAATTTGACCCAATTTAATTCGGTGCTATAGATTCCATGTAATCAAAATTATTTCTTATAATTCCCAGATTCCAGTAATTATTCCCCACATTTTATTTTCTCACACGCTACTTACGTAGTATAGAGAACGTATTGTAATGCTGCAGCAAAAGATAGCGATTTTTCGACAGAAAAACTCGATTTATAGGTCCCTGATACCGAAAAAGTGGGTCATTCTTGTTCCTATATTTAGCAAATTACTTCTTTTAATTTATATTGTCAGAATACGAGTTTTGTGACTCCTTGACATCGAAAAATTGTTTTGCAGCAAAACGTCTGTCTGTGGACAACACTAGTGCCTAAACAGCTCAGACAATTTTCTCCGAAAAATGACGGAGGAGGTTGAAGTTTTTTCATTTTCAAAATATTGCCGCCTTTATTGCATTTCGAAAATATGCTGAATCAAAACATTGGTTCAGCATTATGTTCCCCTACCTCCACAAAAGTTTAGATATTCGTTTAAAATGCGCAGGACCCGTATTTGAGATCGATCAAAGAGTATCAATTTTTTAAAGAAAGAAGAAAAAAAGCAAACTTTGTGCGGTGTAGGCTTTCGAGTTGTTCACAGACGGACGCACAGATATTTTTTAAAAAAAATTGATATCAGTTCTCCGCCAACCCATATTTTGCTCGAAATTTTGAAATCTACTTTTTAAAATTCCATAACTTCCTCTACATAAGGTAGTATACGAGTAAAAACGGAATAAAATAAAAGTTTCCATACTTACGCGTTCTCTTCAAAGAATGCCGTATCGACTACAATTAATATATTGTATAAAAAGTGTACTATTTTACTCAGCGCTTCAAGGGAAACATATGTTGTACTACTACGCTATACAGAATCGAACAATCATTAATACAATGTTACAGTAACACCTACCGTATATTTGGAGTAGATCCGATTTTGCTTTGTGTAACGTATTCCGACTTTGCCTGCTTTGTGGTGTATTATTTTGCAAATTGTTTCTCCATTCTTTAACATTTGCATTATTTAAAGCTACTCGTCCTCTGGCGCAGCTGTGCGAGTTGAACATGGAATCTTGGTTGTTCGTGATGTACGTTCGCTGCAATTTGGTTTCGCCCTCCGGAATGGAATTCTTATTATTTGTGGAATCAAAGTCCTGTTGCGAATAAGCGTCCTGAAACGTTGAAAACGCGTCTTGCGATCTAATCTTCTTCATCTTCTTCTGCAGCACTTGAATGTCCCTGACGCACGCCTTGAGGTTGCGCACGGCGCCTTTGTCCTGCAGCATGACGCCGCGCATGACGTTGGTGAAGCCGAGTCCGTAGCGCACCTTGGGCCTGGCGCCGGGGGCAGCGCCGGCGTCGGGGACGAGGGCGGAGTAGTCGGCGGCGCGGGTGGCGGCGCGCACGAAGCGGAGGACGCCCGACAGCCGCGACGACGGCCGCGCCTCCATCTCGCTCAGCGCGGCGGTGGAGGCGCACAGCGCGCCGCCCGGCGCCGCCGCCGCCTCCGACAGGTCGGGCAGCGAGCAGGCGGTGGTGGTGGCCAGCGCCTCGTCGGAGCGGCGCCCGCCCAGCGACAGCGTCGACGCGGGCGGCGACGGCGACGGCGAGCGCGGGGGCGAGCGCAGCGCCGGGGCGCCCTCGCCCTCGCCCTCGTCCGCGCACGGGCCCAGGCCCAGGCCCAGGCCCTCGCCCGCGCCGCACCTCAGCGCTGCGGCCCTCCGCGCGCGCCGCTCGTCTGCGGATAAGGCGCAGCTCTACACCGCCGCCTTCGCAGCTCTGCCCCTGACAGGAATCGCTGCCATCCAATCGGGCAGTGGCCCGATACTCTGGGCATACAGGAGGGACTTGGTGTCCCGGCGGACGTGAGTGGCGCGTCGTCATACAGGCGACATTGACTCCGGCACTAGTCCGGATAGCTAGTAGCTGTGAGCTGGCAGGGCGGCCTTAGACCCAGGCATTGTTTGGGAGGTTGCCGCGAGGGCTAACTGCGTTCCGGCGGGATCCGGATATTAGTCGGAAGGTGCACTTGTACACCCGACGAGGGTGCGGAGTAGGGGCTAACGCCCGGGTGCTCACCCTGGGGCTTCGGCCTCCTAATAAAGTGCAAGTGCTGGGGTGCCTATTTAGGTAAGCACGTTATACAAATATATATGCCATTCAATCGGGAGATTATATGTCACCACTGTGACGTCACTATGGTGACGTCCAAGTTCCCGATTGCATGAAACCGTCAACAGCTGATTCCTGTCAAGGGCAGAGTTACGAAAAATCCCAGTATAGCAACGGGCATCAGGAGATTTCCTTACAACTCTATTGATCAGGTGACTAACGACATTCTACGGTCGTAAGGACCGTTCAAAAGAGATTAATGCCGTCTAAGAGGCGCCCGTAAGTTCGTACAGTACAAGAGGTGGTGCCAAAGGACTTACATGAAAAAATTAAACGTGTGTAAAACAGAACAAATACCCCGAAATGAAATACTACCTCAGTCGACGGCCGCGGGACATTGGGGCGCTAGCATGTATGTTTAAAAAATAGTCGATTTAGACAGGGGGCCGGTTGCAAGAGGCACACATTTGACAGACATTTTGCTCTGCGTTTGAAAACATTAGAAGGTTCTGATTTTATTTGTTTGTTTATTTATTTTCCACCATGGTATTACCACCCCTGCAGGGACAAGCCCTAAGCTCCTGACTAATCTCCCGACGAGTGTGGCAGTACAGTGCATGAGAGTTTAGGTGCGTGCAAGTAAGCGGCGAAGATAAAAGAACAGGAAGGAAAGGTCGCGCGCGGTTCGTGGTCCGTTTATTGGGGAACTGTTTCGGCATTAGCCTGGTAGTGATCGGAGAAACCACGGAAAACAACCGGGCAGGGCAGCCGACCGCTATAATTCTTCTAAAGATAGTGATTGAATTTGACCAAGCTGGTGTGAAAATCCAGTCTTCGTCGGGACTCGAAGCTAGGACCTCCAGGTCAGAGGCACTGCAGTGACATCAGTTCATGCTCTGGGCCACCTCTCTTGGTCGAATTAAGAGCATTTTCTTTATTAAACAATACACTAATATCGTAAAACTGTAAACATAACTCTCTTAACAAATAGTGAAACAATAAACGTCGCTTCATTTGAAATAGAAACTGACTAAATAGACATCTCGAGTATAAGTTTCTAACGCGTAATTCACTTGCAAATCAATGTTGAAAATAGAAAATAATGATAACACTCGATTCAAAAAAATTGACCAATTTCTTCAATTTCATCATTTTCATCAATTGAGAATAGAACATACGACGTCATAAAGAATACTTATGGACTTTTCCAAAACAAAATTTATTTACTGTTGATGTGCTACAAAAGAGAAAAAAACTGAAAAAACGCAGATTTTTTAAATGCATTAATTATGAATCTTCATGTAACACGGTTAAAAATTGATTATTTTCTACATTGAAATAGTCATAAACTTCAGTTGTTTTCTCCTAGAGGACTTTTCATCATTAACGTAGGCCCATCATCTTCGTATACCTTCATTGTTTCGTGGGAAATGCCCCTTTATTGGGGAAATTTAATTGAGAATACTGAAATGTCACAACGGTAGCGATTTCATGTATATTTTTCTTTCATTTGCCCATGTCGGACTGGAATACCTTAAAATAAACTTAACGTCATATTAAAGAATGCAATTATCACTATCCGATCGAAAAGTTTGAAGAATTTTTTATCCATTTATGAGAAAATGGCGTTTGAGTGTTTCTGAAAAAGTGGAAATTTGAGCTACTTTTCATAGAAAACGGTTGTGTTTTCGATAAACTTTACTTGACATTATTTAAATGTATTTATATGTACTCATAAATATAATAATGTGAACAATTCGCCGCTAGTGTAAATATTAACAAGGTGAAAGACAAGTCAAAAAATTACATTTTTGCAATTTTTGAAAAAACAAAAGAATAGTGCAATATGGCGTTTTCGTCATCTCATAAAATACATTAGACACTATACCTACCAAAAGTTTAAAGAAAAAATTTGGAGCCATTATTGCGAAAATCTAGTTTTTGTAATTTTTTAAAATTGCACATATTGCACGCAATATTGCCCGAAAACTACTAAAATTTTCAAAAGAATGTACATGACCTTGAACAAAGAACTCACTTTGGAGAACACATTTTATTTGAAAAAGAACTATCTTCAATTTTGTAGTTGAAGAAAGACGCCGAAAAATACTCAAACTTTCACAATTTTCGAAAATTCAGAGTTACCCGTGAAAATCGCCCCTTTGCCACGTTAATAAGTGTATTTTACTCTACTCATACAGGAAATTTAAAGAAAAAATTTGGAGCCGGTTTTGAGAAAATTTTGAAAATGTCCGGGAGGCTTCATGTAAAGTACCCCCAAATTTTAAAGAATCTTTTTCAAAATCTCAAAGACCGGGGAATATCCATTTTGGAGGAAGAAATCGTACGCATGGTTTAGGCGCTAGCAGTGTTGACAGACAGACGCACGAACATAGGACGGACGGGACGGACGGGACGGACGGGACGGACGGGACGGACGGGACGGACGGGACGGACGGGACGGACGGGACGGACGGGACGGACGGGACGGACGGGAGGGACGGGACGGACGGGACGGACGGGACGGACGGGACGGACGGGACGGACGGGACGGACGGGACGGACGGGACGGACGGGACGGACGGGACGGACGGGACGGACGGGACGGACGGGACGGACGGGACGGACGGGACGGACGGGACGGACGGGACGGACGGGACGGACGGGACGGACGGGACGGACGGGACGGACGGGACGGTCGGGACGGACGGGACGGACGGGACGGACGGGACGGACGGGACGGACGGGACGGACGGGACGGACGGGACGGACGGGACGGACGGGACGGACGGGACGGACGGGACGGACGGGACGGACGGGACGGACGGGACGGACGGGACGGACGGGACGGACGGGACGGACGGGACGGACGGGACGGACGGGACGGACGGGACGGACGGGACGGACGGGACGGACGGGAGCAAGTCCGAATAGCTAGCCGAGACCTAAGGAAATTTTAATTTAATACGGGAAAGTCTGTGCCATTTGTAGCACATCTAGTTACTTTCCCGTATACGTACGTATACACGGAGTGATATACATAGTATAGGGAAAATTATGTAATGCTGCGCGAAAAAATGGCCAATTTTCGGCGAAAAAAAAAATAATTGCCGGGCCGTGAAAACGAATAAGTGGATAAAACCAGTTGCTAAATTAAGAAAAAAAAATCCCCTAACACGTGGTGTAGCCAGAAATCCTGTTTTCTAGGTCCTTGATACCGAAAATCCAATTGAAAGGAAAACGTCTGTCTGTCCGTCCGTCCGTCCATCCGTCCGTCTGTGAACACTGCTAGCGCCTAAACCATACGTACGTGTTCTTCCAAAATGGATATTCCCCGGTCGATCTGATTCTAGTCGAAGTTTTGAGATTTTGAAAAAGATTCTTCAAAATTTGGGGGTACTTTATATGAAGCCCCCCGGGCATTTTCAAAATTTTCTCAAAAACGGCTCCAAATTTTTTCTTTAAATTTCTTGTATGAATAGAGTAAAATACACGTTTTAACATGGCATAGGTCCGATTATCACGTACAGCTCCGAATTTTCGAAAATTGTGAAAGTTTGAAATTTTTTCGGCGTCTTTCTCCAACTACAAACTTGAAGATAGAGATTTTTTCTTCAAATAAAATTTGTTCTGCATATTGAGTTCTTTAATAAAGGTCATGTAAATGTTTTTCAACATTTTGGTAGTTGTCATGCAATATTGTGTGCAATATGTGCGATTTTAAAAAATTACAAAAACAAGATTTTCTCAAAACCGGCTCCAAATTTTTTCTTTAAACTTTTGGTAGGGATAGTGATAAATGTACTCTATCAATGACATAAAAGCCATTTTGGTCTATCGGTTGGTTTTTTCAAAAATTACAAAAATGTAAATTTTTTTACTTGTCTCTCACGTCGTTAATATTTACATTATTGGCGATTTTTTCACATTATTAAATTTACGAGTATATATGCTTTAAATAATGTCAAGTAAAATTTCTCGAAAACACTACCGTTTTCTGTGAAATGTAGCTCAAATTTCGACATTTTCAGAAATGCTCAAACGCCATTTTCTCGTATATGGCTGCAAATTTTTCCTTGAAACTTTTGTAACGGATAGTGATAATTACACTCTTTAATATGACGTACAGTTTATTTTGAGTTATTTTTTTGTTTTTTCAAAAATTACATAATTGTAATTTTTTTGAAAGATCTCTCACATCTTTAATATGCACATTACCAGCAATTTGTAAACATTATTATATTTGTGAGTGTAAGTGCTTCCAAATAAAGTATTTTGAAAACTCAATCATTTTCTGTGAAAATGAGCTTCAAATTTCGCATTTTTAGTAGCGCTAAAACGCCATTTTCTCTTAAACGGCACATAATTTTTAAAAGAAAATTGCCATTTACGGCTAGGTTTTTGTGTTCTTTAATATTCTAAAATTAATATTTTCGTTCTACCAATAGGAAACCGAAAAAATTAAGAAAATGACAAAAAAAAATATACTTTTGGCGGTGATAGATGGTAGCTGGCAAGAAAGAGTATGTGGCAATTGCGAATAGCTAGCGAAGACCCAAGAAAATAGAAAACTAATACGGGAAAGTCTGTGCCATTCTGTAGTACCACTAGTTTTTATTTCGCGCTTTGCTGTGCGGAATATTTTAGTACTGTTTTCATAAAGTTCACATGGCAGTGAACCACTTCCTTCACTTCGAAGAATCTGTTACAGGGGTCCGAACAACATTGTTGAATTGTGAGCTACTTCTGTGACGAATACATGTAAATCCGTCATATTTCGTTTACTTCATGCATTTTCATCCTTACGAGCTTTACCTCCTTTCACTTCTTGTTAGGTTGGTAATGCTTAGTGGAGGCGTGTGTTGTAGAACAAGTGAACATCTCTCTCCGATCATAATCAAAAGATCGCTAGATTCTCCAAAAGATGACTTGAGAACAAATCTTCTCACCGTTAGAAGTGGTTAATACATCACCTGTCCATATTCCATAAGTTACAAATTATCCATTATTACTTGAGTTATTCCAAGAACATTGATCAACAAAGGGCTTGGAACATTGTTACAAAAGTCATGATGTAAGGAAGGAAACAATTCTATTTTTTGTGCAAAGAAAATAATTGAAACAAAACTGCATGTGATACCCAAGAAGTGCAAAAATAACTTCCAAATTAATTTACTGATTTCTTATTGATTTTAATGCAGTTTGTCATATATCTATTCATGGTAATACATTCAAATATTTTTTCATTAAAAAAATGTTTCCTTTCTATATTCTTATATATTTTCTTAGCTTATCTGTAGTTTTGGGATTTTGGATGTCAAGAGGGAGGACCTAAAAATC
Source organism: Acheta domesticus (assembly GCA_031308135.1). Taxonomy (NCBI): domain Eukaryota; kingdom Metazoa; phylum Arthropoda; class Insecta; order Orthoptera; family Gryllidae; genus Acheta; species Acheta domesticus. The sequence continues at coordinate 260,799,877 of JAHLJT010000631.1, read as the reverse complement.
CAACTAGCTTTTTGCCTTACTTACCCATCAACATTGATAATGAGTCATATTCAGTGTCTTCAGGAATTTTTTTTTTCTTGACTGAGGACTTTTTTGATAAACATTTATCATATTTTCTTGATATGAAATCAGGCATATCTGAAAATTCTTTGTCCTTTTTTCTCTCAAAGATTTCATCCAAGTTGAAAGATGAATCTGATAAAAAATATTGATCAAAGACCAGGTAATGTGTGCAAATATTAAAAAAAAAAAAACACACATTGTAGGAGAAACTGGCACTGAAATCAGCTTTCCTTCAATCCCAATTTTCACAAAGATAATAAAATTAATTTAATTTCAATCTTTAAAGTTATTTTTGGGCTTGATTTGTAGGTACACACCGTGTTGCATTTAACCAAAAGTAAGGAAAAAGCAGTTTGGTGCAAAAATTAACTTCTCAAAATTCTCAAGGTAAAATAGTTTTTGGAAGTGCATTTTGAACTACAGGTGGAATTTTCAATAAAAATTACACTTCAACTCAGTCTCAACTCACCTGAAGCAGAAAGTTTGGTACCTTTTGGAAAGAATTGGCTCAAACTTTCATTATAAGTTAGATTTTGCAAGCGAAATACATTTTCCTAAAAGACATAGAAAAAGTAAAGTGAATACAATGGAATTCTATTGAAATTGGGACAAAATAAGAAGGTTAAAGCTTCAATGTATAATCTTTATATTACAGTTCTTCTGACACTAGGTAACACCTTACCTCAGTTTTCTTAAGTTTTTCTTCCAATTCCAACATTTCACGTTCCTCTATTGCGGGTTGCTTTTGTGCTCGACGCATTTGAAAATTTGATCTATTGGAATAGACATGACCTGGGGCTATAGTTTGGGTGGTTTTTCTAGGATGAGATTTTCCCACAGCTTTCTTTTCTAGTATCTTCTTTTTAGAATTATAATCATCCCAAAATTTAACTTGTGATTTAGTCCAATCCTTTTCTTGAAATTTTTCATTATTCTGATATTGTGACACAGATTTACGTAGTATTGTACTCATTGTCAAAACCAAACTCTTGAATACTGAGAATGCACAATTCTAAATATTCCTTCCAATACAACAGACATTCATTCCTATGGTCAAGATAATTTTAATAATCTACTTGTGGTTCCTTATTATCTCACAACAAATTAAATAGTTGCATTTGATCCTCTCTATATATTTGATTCAATAAATAATCCTTAAGGATCAAAATACTGTGAAATGATATCTGTTGTGGTTCCTAATATAAATAATAAACTTTTATAAGCCCAACCATTAATAATTCATTGATATTCTTAAAGTAAGGAAACAATAGGGCAACAATTTTTCCACAGAGCATCCCATTCCTATAGCAACAAACAAAAACAGTTTCATAATAAATTATTTACAAAGAAAAAATAATTACTAAACTTTTTCATCAAAGAGGGTTGATTATTTTGCAAGATAATTTCTTCAAAATCTGTTATAAAACAAATAACACACAAACATAACCATATAACACGATAGAAAATCATTATTCCAAATTATAGATTAATTTGAGATCAAAGTTGGCATTAAAAAATCACATTACGTTTTCAACTTCTCTGGGAACGAAAATTGGAGTCTCATAGAGAAACGTGAGGATGTAAAATTACAGAGATATAATGCTTATGGAGATATTGAGACAATTGGTTCCAAGAATTCTGATCCCTTCCATGTGTATGTAACATACAGTACCTAGCAGACGTATTGTGAAATTTATCGCGCGTTCAAATGTAACGTTCAAGGGTAAATGTTACAGTCATTCTTTCGCGGTCACAATTAAATTATTAGTGTGCTGTAACCCTCTAAGCGTCAACGCTGAGGGTGTTAGAGCGATCAAGTACTATGTCAATGGACGTTCGGCGTTGTAAATATGTTATATACAGGTCTTGTTTTCTGGCGGAACGCGACGGAACAGTTTTTCCGGTGACTCAGGAATAATTAACTTATATTATAAATATTTAACTATTTCTGTTAAATTAATAATTAAATTGGGGCGCGTTCCGGAACCTAAAATTTATAAATAAAGCACTTGTACGTATACATAAATGCGTGAGGCAGCTGTATGGAAAAAAAAAACCTTCCAACCTACGTGAGTCGTGAAACACTCCCAAGAGTCAACGTACAGTCTTCTTTACTTTCTCGCACTTACTTCGTAAGAAGAGAAAGTTATGTAATCGTGCTCCAAAAAACGGTGAATTTTCGACTGAAAACTTAATGGTGGGCCCTGGTAATGAAAACGTGGATAAATCCTGTTGCTACAGGCTGTATATACAGTAAAATACGTCTCTACATGGTGTAGCCGGAATTCTCATGTTTTATGGGTCCTTGATACCGAAAAGTCGTTTGACGGCAAAACGTCTGTCTGTCCGTCAGTGGTCAACTTAGTGCCCAAATCGTTCAGCCAATTTTATCTACAATTGATATTCCCCGATCGATCTAAACAAACTTGAGGCATTGGGAGTTTCAACCGGATATTTTTGACAAAGTGGGACAAGGGGACAAAATCGACAGGTAGACAAAATGGGACAAGGGGAAATGGGACATGGGAGAAAATGGAACAAGGAACAAAGTGGGACAAAATGGGACAATGGGACAAAATGGGACAGTGGGGACAATGGAACAAAATGAAACTAGAGCAAAATTGGACGCGCTATTGCTATGGACGGGCCCTTAAAGTGTTGTTTGAATGGTTAGTTGCTAAGGAGCTAAGCGCGTGTTTAACGACGTAAATAACAAAATATCATAGTACTAATCAAGCGAACGCTTAACTGTAGTCGTTTGTTCATAACGTCGTATTCAAAATCTACAACTAACATTCCTTGTTATTGGTTTTCATAGTCGTTTTGTTTTGCAATTTGCAATTGTGGAGCTATGAATAGCCCCATGGTTGCAATAGGTCGAAACAAGATTATATTCACAGCGAGCTTTTTAATGTTAATGAGCGTTTATAACTTCTATGATTAGTGAGTGTATATAACAGCAACGTCGATCAATCGTCTGACATGTGTCTGTACAAAAAATGTAGAGTGATTATAATTATAGGCGATGCCTTAAACTTTTAAGTTTCTGCGGATATTTAGCAGGATTTTATGTCCGCAGCATACTACACAGGTGCAGATCTTGGTTAACATGAAACATTTCAATTCCATTTTCAGAAACGAGTTTATGTATCTATGTGTTCATGGTACGAATTAGAAGCAATTTTCTGTTGAAAACGAGAACTCCTCTTCGCTTTTCTTCTCAAAAGAATCTTTTAAAACATGGCTGAGGTAGGTCCAAACCTTTCACAAGAGGCCATTCAAAATCCTGAGTAAGTTACGTAGGAGAACTTAAAATGATGCTGATTTTTTGTTTTAAAACTATCTAAAACAAAAAAAACTAGTGGTTCTACAGACTTTCCCGTGTTAGTTTTCTATTTCCTTTGGTCTCGGCTAGCTATTTGGACTTGCCACTTATTCTTACCAGCTGCTATCTATCGCATCCCAAAGTACATTTTTTGACCTGCCTTAGTTTCTCGCTTTCCTAATAGTAGAATGGAAATATTATTTTAAGAATATTAAAGAACAGTAAAACCTCGTCCTAAATGGCAATTTTCTTTAAAAAATTTGGAGCCGTCGTTAAGAAAATGGCGATTAAGTGATACTGTAAATTCGAAATTTGAAGCTCTTTTTCTCAGAAAAGTTTTGAGTTTTCGAAAACAATTATTAGAAGTTATTTGATATACTTTAACTCACAAATACACTAGTATTTACAAATTGCTGGAAATGTGCATGTTAACGCCTTGAAAGATCTTTCAAAAAATTACATTTGTGTAATTTTTAAAAAAATCAAAATATATACCAAAATGAACTTTACGTCATTATAAGAAATGCAATTTGCACTATCCGTTCTAAAAGTTTGAAAAAAAATTGGAGACATTTGTGACAAAACAGCGTTTGAGTGTTTTTGAAAATGCAGAATTCTGACCTACTTTTCACAGAAAATGGTTGTTTTCGAGAAACTTTATAAGCCATTATTAAAAGTACATGTACTCATAAATATAATAATGGGAACAAATCGCGGCTAATGAAAATATTAAAGACCTGAGGGACACGCCAAAAAAATTACATTTTTGTAACTTGCAACGAGCTGTAAACTCGCGCAGCAAACCCAACAACCCGACTCCACTCAAGTCACGCCAAATTAGGAACCCTTTCAATTCGTCACAGCCCCGCGCCAAAGACGCGCGCGCCAGAAACTGCGCCTCCTTCCCAACCCTTTCTTCAAATAACAAAAGCAGATAGTAATGAACTGCCTCCCGGGCACGTTGCCCCGGCTGGACGGTCCAGCATTGTCCACATAGGAACCGGAACTAGTTGATTAAGAGGCCCTCCCTGCGTCGTGTAGGAAAATCCCCAAAACGCATAAGGCACCACAAAGGCGGCCGGGTGGGCGTGCATTGTCTGTCTCTGCGGCGCTGGCGAAATCTAAAACAACAAAGAGAGCCAATGGGATGCCCAGAAAATGACATCACCCTAAGAAGTGGCCTATTAGCTTCCGACTTGAGTAGAATCTTCCAGAACACAAAATTTCGGCCAATAACATTAGAAATTGCAATCACGTGAAAGGGCAGGGCAGCCATGTAAGGAGGAGTAGGGATACGTGACAGAGGCTGGCGAGAGAAGATAAACTTGGGGCAGATAGGACAAAAACTTCAGAGAGATCACAAACGTTTCGAGAACATAGAACATCGTCAGAGAAAGCATTTGAAAAATTTAACTTGTAAAAAAAACTTCACGTCGAGGAGTGGTTGACAACAGCAGAAATCCAGAGGGATTTAATCAATCAGCCGAGCTATCGTGGCTGCATTGATACGGGTAAAGTGGCGTTTGACGGCTTTAACCCGCTATTCAACGCCCGTGGCTCTTCTCAACAACTTCCGGTCGGCGAGAGGCGGAATCGTATACGCGAGCTGTGGTTCCTGCGACGCCCGTCCTGATAGCGACATCTCGAACGGCGGCACCTGACCGCTATCCTGCCTGGGACAGCGCCAGCCGGAACGACAACAGGTGTGCAAGTCGTCGACTCGAGGTACGGACCTACCACTATGTCATTCACACCAGTAATGTTAAAGACAATTTTAAGAAACAAACAGAAATTTGAGCAAGTGTCAAATAAGATTAAAATTTAAATAGTAGGTGGTTTAAGTGACAAGAAGAACGCCCATTGTAATTTAAAAGCAACAATAAACGTGTTTTCGTCCTTCAAGCGAACAACACATTAAAGGAAATTCGAAAAAGCTTGTTTCTGCTAAACCCTGTGCATGCCTCATTGAAACAGTGCTCACCTCTGAGGTGCTCAAAAGCTGGTGCCGGATATCAGGTAAGTGTTCGTTTGGCGCCCATTCACTTACAAATTTAACGGGCACACCTGTCATCTGAATAGCGACACACTTCGGTGTGACGGTGCCTTTCCCCCCCCTTTTTTTGTGTTTGAGCGTCGGTTCATCACAAACTTTTGGAAAAAAAAAAAAAAAAAAAAAAAAAGAATTGAGCCAACTGATGTTTATGTCATCTCAGAGTACATTAGGCACTGTTCCTACCAAAAGTTGAAAGAAAAAAATTGGAGCCGTATTTTGAGAAAATCTTGGTTTTTGTTATTTTTTAAAACAGCACATATTGCACGCAATATTGCGCGAAAACTACTAAAAGTTTCAAAAAAAAATGTACGTGACCTTAATTGAAAGAACTCACTATGGAGAACAAATTTCATTCGAAGGAAAAATCTCTATCTTTAATTTTTTTTAGTTTTAGGAAGACGGTGAAGAAAATTCATACTTTCGCAATTACCGAAAATTCAGAGTTAACCGTGAAATTAAGACCTATGCCACCTTAATAAGTGTATTTTACTCTATACTTACAAGAAATTTTAAAAAACATATGTTGCCGTTTTTGAGAAAATTTTGAAAATGTCGGGGGGGGGGGCTTCATGTAAAATACCCCCAAATTTTGAAGAAAGTTTTTCAAATTACGGCGCCTCGAGTGGAATTAGATCGACGGGGGAATATTCAGTTTGGGAAAACCTGTACGGACGGACGGATGTTTTGCGTTCAATTGGTTTTGCGGTATCAAGGACCCACAAAACAGGGATTCTGGCTGCACCACTTGTTAGGGGATTTTTTCCCCTTAATTTAGCAACTGTTTATCCACTTTTTTGTGATCAGGGCCCGGCAATGAATTTTTTCTGCCGAAAAATCGCAGTTTTTTAGTGCAACATTACATAACTTTCCCTATTCTACGTATATTCGCCGTAAATACATATGTATACGGAAAAGTGAATAGGACTAAAAGAGCCAACGCTCTCCAGAAACGCCGGGCAAGATAAGAGGCAAACTATTTTTTTACAAATTTCCAGAAAGTTGCCTCAAACCTTCGAGTGAAAGGTTGATTTATAGTAATAGTTACTATTTGACTGATACAGGTGATAAGGAATTCATTAAAATAAAACAAGGTCCATCACTTCATGCAAACAAAGAAACAATGTTTCCTAGGTCAAGAAATAAACCAGTCATGGAGTACCGGTGCATTGAAATGTGAGTCGGACTTTGATTTTCCAGAGACTAGCATTTCTTTAGGTGTCGATTTTGTAACTAATATCTCCACTCTTCCCGCATTTCTCCAAATCATCGGTTAAGAAAAGTTGTGCGGTTGTTACTGGAAACTAATAATGCGTGTGCGGCGGTAAACCTTAGAACTGATAGATAATGTCTGATGTATGTGTCCCGCAGGATGTGGTGCGCCTGTGATGACAACACACCACGCCTATGATGTGTAGGCGCATGAACGTGATATTCACGAATTCACGTTGTACAGAAGTTCAGCGCAGAGACGCTTTGGGTTGCGACGTTGATTATCGTGAGGTCGCAAAGACCTTACAGAACACTATCAGAATCCAAAATGGGGGGGGAGCGGAATGAGAGATGTCTCTACAGAATGATTCAGAATAAATCTGCAGAGCAAGTCATGTGACTCAGGACATCAACTGATGTTATTGCGGTGCATCTGACCGGGAAGTTCTGGGGTTCGAGTTCCGACAATGATGGCAGGATTTTTAACGCTGTTTAGGTAGCAAGGTCCTATTCATCCGTCGACTGGAGGAGAATTCTCTTGGCCGTCTGCGCTGATCGGGTTTCCGAGGTTTCTCCGATTAGCAACACGCGATTGCCTGAACAGTAACCTAAAAAGCGGGCTGCGATTGACCGCGCGCGACCTTTCCTTCCCATTCCTTGTTCTGTCCTTATCCTTCGCTACACACACTGACACCACACATGCAACGGCCTTAGACTCTCTCTCGGCTGTGGCGTTGCCTCGCTCATGAGGAATGCCTGGAAGGGAAAATTCTCACAAAATGATGTGTAGGTCGGCGCCGCATCTCACCGTACCGCTGCGGAAGAACTCCACATCCTGCAAAAAAAACATGCACAGAACTTAGGCACTAATGACCATAGCAGTTGACACAACCGGATACCCGACATAGTCTGGAACATGTCAAAGGATCAAAATTATTACTTTTTTCCCAATGAACATGAGGTGGTAAATCCCATACATCGACGATTTCGCATGGTCCTCGATTATAAACTTCTGTCGATTTCGCATGGTCCTCGAGAATCTGTGGAGACTGGCATCGATCTACGAGCATATGGGCACGTTGATATAGGATTTTACCTCATCGCTGACCCAATATTCGGCCACCATTTACAATATTACACGGTCATTCGAAGACTTTGCACATGTTCCATGTATGAAGTGCTAGATAAAAAAGCGGGCTAGGGGGTTTCCCTCCCCCCCAAAAAACGAACATTTAGTCAATATATTAAGAATAGTTGTTATATGTATGTGTGTATATATATATATATATATATATATATATATATATACACACACACACACACACACACACAAATGTTGATTCGTGCTTAATACGCTGTCGTTCCGTTCAACCGATAGCAATAAACCGTCAACTTATTGCTTGCACTTGAGGGATGAACAAAGGCAAAGTACAATTATTGTAACTCCACTAGATGGCGCTTCAGTTAAATGCAAATCCCAATCCACCTGAGCTCCATTGTTGCTGGGCGTTACAGAGTGACGTGGGGCGAGGTCGAGGAGGACAGGAGGAGCGGGCAGCGCAAGTTGATGAGAGGAGAGGGAAACAGAAAGGGAAAAAGAGAGAGAGGGAGGGAGGGGGAAAAGAGAGGGGGAAAAGAGAGGGGGGAAAGAGAGGGGGAAAAGAGAGGGGGAAAGAGAAAGAAAAGAGAAAGGGAGAAAGAGACACAGAAGGAAAAAGAGATATATTTTATTAGGTCTGTGAGGGTAGCGAGTAGAGGTTACTGCTTAAACAAATTCTCTCTGAAAAGCTCGGAGATATTTTGGTTAGGCCACCGCGCGTTCATTTCTCTCGTGGGATGCGCCAGCTGATGGTGAGTCTCGTGGAGCAGTGGGCGTGTCACGACGCCATCCCGATCACCTCCACTGCAGACGAAGAGGGCGCTTGCTCACCGCTAGTGATTCCCAGAGGAACAAATTCGCTGCATATGCAAATTTAAGCTTTTAGAGTTTTCCTATTTGGATGAGTCCTGCTTCGTGTTTTTTCCTGTTCTCATACAGCCGAAATAATGCGCTGCTGTAACATTTCTTTTCAAAAAATCCTGTTAATATTTTTCATGTAGCTACATGATAGATCCGACATTAGCACACGTTTCTTCGTCTGCAAAATTTGCTGGACCTAAGCATGATAACAATTGAGCATTGTGCATCACCCGTTACTTTGTGGAGTATGAATATGGTTCTATCTGCTTACATACGAGTAGGTAACCCATTTTTACTTTCCCGTATACGTACGTATACACGGAGTGATATACGTAGTATAGCGAAAGTTATGTAATGCTGCGCGAAAAAATGGCCAATTTTCTACGGTAAAAATTCATTGCCGGGCCGTGGAAACGAATAAGTGGATAAAACCATTTGCTACATTAAGAAAAAAAATCCCCTAACACGTGGTGTAGCCAGAAACCCTGTTTTCTAGGTCCTTGATACCGAAAACCCAATTGAAAGGAAAACGTCCGTCTGTCCGTCCGTCCGTCTTCTGTCCGTCTGTGAACACTGCTAGCGCCTAAACCATACGTACGATTTCTTCCAAAACGGATATTCCCCGGTCGATCTGGTTCTAGTCAAAGCTTTGAGATTTTGAAAAAGATTCTTCAAAATTTGGGGGTACTTTATATGAAGCCACCCAGGCATTTTCAAAATTTTCTCAAAAACGGCTCCAAATTTTTTCTTTAAATTTCTTGTATGAATAGAGTAAAATACACGTTTTAACATGGCATAGGTCCGATTTTCATGTACAGCTCTGAATTTTCGAAAATTGTGAAAGTTTGACTTTTTTTCGGCGTCTTTCTCCAACTACAAAATTGAAGATAGAGATTTTTTCCTTAAATAAAATTTGTTCTTCATATTGAGTTCTTTAATAAAGGTCATGTAAATGTTATTTTTTAATTTCAGTAGTTTTCGTGCAATATTGCGTGCAATATGTGCCATTTTAAAAAATTACAAAAACAAGATTTTCTCAAAAACGGCTCCAAATTTTTTCTTTAAACTTTTGGTAGGGATAGTGATAGATGTAATCTATCAATGACATAAAAGCCATATTGGTCTATCGGTTAATTTTTTCAAAAATTACAAAAACGTAAATTTTTTTACTTGTCTCTCACGTCGTTAATATTTACATTATCGGCGATTTTTTCACATTATTATATTAACGAGTATATATGCTTTAAATAACGTCAAGTAAAGTTTCTCGAAAACACTACCGTTTTCTGTGAAATGTAGCTCAAATTTCGGCATTTTCAGAAATGCTCAAACGCCAGTTTCTCGTATATGGCTGCAATTTTTTCTTGAAACTTTTGTAACGGATAGTGCTAATTACACTCTTTAGTATAGCGTAAAGTTTATTTTGAGTTATTTTTTTGTTTTTTCAAAAATTACATAATTGTAATTTTTTTGAAAGATCTTTCACATCTTTAATACGCACATTATCCACAATTTGTAAAGATTATTATGTTGTTGAGTGTAAGTGCTTCAAATAACTTCAAATAAAGTATTTTGAAAACTCAAAAATTTTCGGTGAAAATGAGCTTCAAATTTCGCACTTTTAGTAGCGCTAAAACGCCATTTTCTCTTGAACGGCAGATAATTTTTAAAAGAAAATTGCCATTTATGACTAGGTTTTTGTGTTATTTAATATTCTAAAATTAATATTTCCGTTCTACCAATAGGAAACCGAAAAATTAAGAAAATGACAAAAAATGTACTTTTGGCGGTGATAGATGACAGCTGGCAAGAAAGAGTTTGTGGCTATTCCGAATAGCTAGCGAAGACCCAAGGAAATAGAAAACTAATACGGGAAATAAAGCATTGAAGGCTTTCACGGCCGGAGTCAATATTCTTGATGTCTTCCGGGCTGATGGGCCGTGGTCCAATTGGCTTGGAACTGCCAAACGTTTCGCCCACGACTGCGGTGGGCATCTTCAGTGGCGAGGTCTCGGGCGAAGTGTCCGGGACAGCGGCTTACTGGCGACTGACGTCGTGCTGGTCTCGTCCGCGGTATTAATAGGCCGCGGGTGGTGGTAGCGGAGGGGGTGGTTTCGCGCGCTGGCTTCTGATTGGCTGTCGCTTCGCGGGCTGGCTTGCGATTGGGCATCGACTGAGATGGGAGTGGCGCTGGGAATTTGGTTACAAGAGTATATAATACAAGAATATATAATACGGGAAAGTCTGTGCCATTCTGTGGCACCACTAGTTATTTTCCCATATACATACATATATACGGAGTGATATGCATAGTATAAGGAAAGTTAGATAGTGCTGCGGAAAATCGATTTTGATATTTCAACGTAAATAAACGTTTTGGGGTCCCCTGACATCGAAAAAGAGTTCTTGTTCAAAACGTCCGTCTGGTGTATGTGAACAACACTAGCGCCTAAACTGTGCGTAAATTTTTCTTTTCAAAAACAAGATTTTTTCAAAAAGGCTCCAATTTTTTCTTTAAACTTTTGGTAGAAATAGTGCTTAATGTACTTTATGAGATGGCATAAACGTCATATTGCTCTATTCTTTTGTTTTTTTTCTTCAAAAATTACAAAAATGAAATTTTTTGACTTGTCTCACACGACTTTAATTTATACATTAGAGGCGCTTTGTCCACATTATTGCATTTATGAGTGCATATGTTTTAAATAATCTCGTATAAAGTGTCTTGAAAAGTCAACCGTTTTCTGTGAAAACTAGCTCAGAATCCGCTCAAACGCCATGTTCTCATAAATAGCTCCAAATTTTTCTTCAAACTTTTCGAACGAATAGTGTTAATTGCACTCTTTAATATGACATAAAGTTAATTTTGGGGTATTTTTTGGTTTTTTTTCAAAAATTACACAACTATTTTTTTGAAAGATTTCTCAAACCGTTATTATGTACATTTTCAGCAATTTGTAACCACTATTGTATTTGTGAGTGTAAGTGATTCAAATGACTTCCAATGAAGTTTTTCGAAAACTCAAAACTTTTCTGTGAAAAAGAGCTTCAAATTTCGAATTTACAGTAGCGCTTAAACGACCATTTCTTTAAAACTGCTCCAAATTTTTCAAAGAAAATTGCCTCATGGGACGAGGTTTTTCTGTTCTTTAATATTCTTAAAATAATAATTCCGTTCTACAATTAGGAAACCGAAAAGTTAAGACAATGTCAAAACATGTACTGGGCGGCAATAGATGATAGCTGTCAAGAGTATGTGACAAATTTTGCATGCAAAAAAATGCTTTCCCCCCTCCCCTTCAAAATTTGCTTTTTACTTCACTGGTGGCAACTGCAACTGGCCAGTGTAGAGTTTGGTTTCGTTTTGTTGCCGCCTGCAAACTTCTTGGTGTAGGCAAACAGGCACACAGGAATGTATTGCGAATTGCGAAATGTGATGACGTTTCACAGTGATGCTCAAACGTATTGCAATTTTCGTATAACAATCGCATTAGAAGCTATGTCATCCCTTCTATATAACGTTATATAAATTAATGTTAACATTTTAATATAAAAATAAAAAACACGTGCTTCGCCAACCTTGGCCGTGTCACACAGCAGCCGCAGCCACTAGCCCCCGCCCCGATCACGGCGCGGTGCCTCTCAACTAATGTAGCGTTACAGAGATGTTAGTATTGTAAATATTTGTTACCATTGATTCTTTTAAGTGAAATTATTTGCGCAACCCAAGAACATTGTATTTTGATCTATTCGGTAACAGACATGTCGCCAAAGCAAGAGACCTTACACATACCAAAGTTTTAGGCATAAGCAACATTTTAAAAATGACAATAAAAATGGAATAATTTCAATTATTATTCGCAACAATTTAAATCAATTAGTCGGAAACAGTAATTTTGAGATATTTTCACATTAATTTACATCCTTCTATGGAATTATAGATATAGAGAATGTTCTTAATGCTACATTTTTATGGTATTTTGGACACTTGAAAATTCAAGTATACTGTGACTTGTAGAAAGAATTGCTCCACATTTTGGGCCTATTCTTCTAGATCCAAGTCCACCGCGACCCAGATCTCTCAGGAATTATCAATTCTGATGAAAATCCTTCCAACGATTTGGCCGTTAGCGTTGTTCACAGACATCAGTATCAAGAATCGACAAAACGTAGATTCTGGTTACACAAAGTTCTTTACTATATGTCGTAAATACATGTCCCGTTTTTCGGTATCAGAGGCTCACAAAACGCCTTTTATGCAGAAAAATTCCATTTTTTGCACCAGTATTACAATATTTTTTCTATTCTACGTAAGTAGCATGCGAGAAAGTTAACTAGAGATTAAGAGAAAAATAATATAAATTGCCATTATTTCCAATAAATATTGCGTGAAGGGTACTCGTTTTTGAGGTACCTCAAAACTACTGCTGTTTGAAGAAAAAATAAAGAAATTTTGAACCATCATTTTTGTATTTTTTTTTAATTTACGTCTACTTCAAGTAAAAATTACGCAAAAACTTCTCGTACCGTCTCCTACATTATTTCAGTAGTATACCTTCCCTTTGCGGGTCTCACACGCAACCAATCTTTATAAATGAGGTCTCTAAAGAATGAGATTTTCACAGAGACGTGACGAGTTGCACATTGACTTTAAAAATATGAAGGATTTGTTTAAAAAACGCATCTAAATATTTATGTAAAATGCAATCCGCAACGCAGTCCGGATTTTTTGAATCTATATCGTTAAATAACTCTTAAATGAAGTGTTCTAGGGCCTCAAAAACAAAAATTTTGTGTCCTATGGCCTGAAAGAAACGTTCATCCCAGTGTAATCTAAAGAACGAGATCTTGACCATTCTATTACATTTTTACTGGTTCAATGCTTCTCTGTTCAGAGCCTGTAGAATCTGCAACTGTATGTGAAATTACTAATTACTAGAGGTTCTACGCGATTGAATTACAGGGGTGTATCGCTTTGCTCAGTAATAAAGTTAAATAAGAATAGTTTGCATTGACGAAGATGTGTTATATTGTTATCAATTTCAAGGTGACATATAGAACATGTGATGGATGATAAGAGGGTCTTAAAGAAAAATGTATATTACAGGCTTAATATGGGTACGCTGGTTAAAAAAAATTGTATATAGCCTTATTTAAAGATATGTTTCTTAGAATTCATTGCAGAGAAAATCTCCACCATCATTATTATAACTTTGCACTTTTAGAAAAATACAGAGAGTAGAACAAAAATAGAATTGTGCTCTTTTGATAAGCGAAGTTTGCTCCATTCGAGAAAATAAATTAGAGGGAAATTTGGAAATTGTGAAAAAAATATTGCCTATATTTTTTTCGCAAATTTACGAATTAATTTTCGAAAAATTGTACATGAGCTTACTTAAAGAGCTATCTTTGAAAAATATACTTCATTTAGAAAAAAATCTATATTTAATATTGTAGTAGTGAAAAGCCGAAACAATTCTGAACTCTTGCAATTTTCTAAATATCAGATAGTTCAATGAAACTGCCACCTGAGTCATTTTATGGGTCTTAATTTTGTCTCAAAACAAAGCGAATTATTTTTGTTTAATATCTAAAATTTCCTCTTAGGTTTACTTTTACTCATAATTTGGCACATATAGGTAAAACTTTGTTGGTACAAATTTTTGATGAATATATTGTATCATACAGAACATACTGTCGTAATAATTTTCTTATATCCCTCTATTTCAGTTACCTAAGGCTTAGATTTACAGAAACTTTGCGCGAGCAAACGCGACCCTATTGATTCCGTGAATATCGGAGTGTAAATCATTTAACAATGCCAATCATTTGTTTACAACCACATTTTTCAATCATGATAAAGTGAAACTAGAGCGCCACCGGCTGGAAAGAGCTATTCTCCTGCTCTGGCCAGAGGCCCAAAAAGTAACCATTTTTTAGCACGCTCAAACACCTAAACTGTTTCTCATAAATTTAAAGTGTATGTATGCATCTTGTGGTAAATTTTATCTACTTTAAGTTTGTAAATAACAATTGTATGCATAATTTTGAAGATATAAAAGAAAAACAAAAAAAAAAGGCGACAATTTTAGGGTTTTTTGCAATTTTCACTGTGAAGCCGACCTTTTTTGAGGTGGCAAACATCAAATTCGAATTCAGTATCTTCAAAAACATGTAGAACCACTCAGAAGAAAAAATTCTGGAATTTTTTCCTGAATCAGGCCTTTTTGAGCACCATTTTACAGGGCTATTAATATACAACACAAATACAATTACTACAACTCATTTCTGCTTTATAATTGATTTTTACTTTTTGTAATGAGAGGGGAGCTTCTCACAAACACTACGTAATTATTAGAGGGGGGTTTCAAGTGCGCGTTACGTTTGCGTTATTGGGGGAGAGGTGGTATTCAAAATACTCCAAATTTGTTTTACGTAATTTATGGACAGCCCCTCTGTTGAACCAACTATAAAGACTAGTAGTACCTGTGTGATTACAAAAGGAAGACATCTGAAAAACTTAAAATAGAAAAATAATACATAGTACTACATGGAAAATCGAAAATCTCAAAAACATTCACTACTTATTCTTTGACTAATGAAATGAGTAGGGTTTTTCCTGACTATTCTGAAAATGTAAATGAAATGTTTTATATTTACCAAGTTATGTTCATAATTCAAGGATGTTCCAGTGGTCTACAGCTATCTACCTTAACAACGTATGCACAATATATGTCATTAAATCACTATTTTACTTTCTCACTACTCTTATGCAGTATAGAGAAAGTATTGTAAAGCTGTTGGGAAAAAAAAAGGGAATGGCACAAAGGTGCTCAGTCCACATCAGAAAAATTCAGGAATGCGAGATTATCTAGGGAGCAAACACAAATTAGTGGCAATACAAAATGTTACATTTTCTGGGTATTTTTGGGGTTCTTTTTGAAGTCTATTAAGATTAGAAATTTACAACCCCAGTTGAAAATTCTGTGTAAAACACTGGAACTAAGACCAAAGGAGTGGTGTGGTAAGCTTCCACATTCATGAAGGTAAACATAAATAATAACTTGCAAATTATTAAGAATAATTTAATTGTCTTCTTTTCATTTTAATACTGAATGCAAAGGTTCAGTCATTCAAATTCCAAAAAGTGAAACAAAGTATATAAATAATTTCACTAATTGGATTGATCTATACTTCCAGTAGCTGTATATATTTTCAGTCAAGTGCTACTGCATTCATTAACACTCAAATGCAGCAAAAATCTCTAGTGCAGTTCACTTACATATCTTCATAGAGATATCAAAAATACCACTGATGATATTGAATAAGAATTATGCACTTGAGATGAATTGCCAAACATTTACAAAGAATATGAAACCAAAATCTCACAACAAAGAAATTGATTCATATTAAGGAAAAAAAAAACATTCACACAAACAGGAAGCTAATATTTTGATCAAAAAACACATGACACTTTGTCATCCTTTTAACATATACTTCATATGTATGGCCGTGTGATACTACAATACTATAGCTGTGTCTTTTGAATTTAACATTATGCAAAGGCCTACCTCAAAACAGAACATTGCAGTAAACAAAGGAAATAGAGACAAGTTGTGAAAAATATCAGTATGCAATACATTCCAGTAAAAAATAGTGTACAATTCATAATGGTGGTTGAAGTTATCCAATGAAATTAACACCTCAGACATCAAATGTAATTTGTAGTGAAAGTGTTGAAAATAATTTTCTCAAGAAAAGTTAATAATAATCAAAAGATACTGAAACATTACCTCACAATATAACTGTATAACCTTTGAAGCAATAAAATAATATCAAGAAAAAAACATTTAATTCCTAGAGAAGATTTAGCATGCTTATATTGGGCAAATGAGCCCAATATAAGAATTATTAATTAAAATTATTTTATGAGTTTAAAATGATTAAAAATTCAACATAGACCAACAGTCAGAAAATTCAATAATCAGAAATTAATAGTATGAATGTATGTAAATTTTTACATCAAATAATTAAAATATGTGCACTTCACTACAGGTAATTCTTATGTATTAGCAAGAAATGAAATAACTGAAATTTGGTTTAATAATTTTAACTTTAGGAAAACCTCACAAGATTTGTAACTTTTTAACAATATTCATGTAACTTAAAATGGCAGGTCTCTTACATAAATTTTTCCTTGGTGATGTATTCCCTATTTACACATTTACCTTTTCGGTCTTGATCTTTGAAGCACTTCTCAATGATATTGATCAAATTTTTTATCAAAGTTACAATAATTTCACAATAAATACATATGCATGTGTATACATAAATATAAATACATGTGTAAACATAAAAACTCCATGCACACATTTTAATTTATACACATATATTCTCACACTTGTAACATATAAATCATTTTTTAGATTTAGAAATTTCTTTTCTCATGAATAAGTTATGGTTTGTCTGAAATATGTCCTATTTCCGAGTTTATCTACCCATTTTGATAATGTGTGAATTAACTGGCTAATTCACAAAATAGCCAGAACATACACAATAAAAAAGTCAATTTTTTTTATAAAAGTTTCTTTTCATAAGTTCGCAGTGAAATATGCCTTGACCCTGAAGGGTGTACAATTAAAATGCTCTGATAGCTCATTTATTTTGCTATCGAAATTGAAATTAATATTTTTTGTTTTGCCTTAAACATATAATACTTAATTTATAATTTTCAATATTTCATGTAAGACACTATGGAGCAATGCAACATTCTGAAAATAGCACCCACTTTGATCTACACAATAACATACATTTATCTAGGTAATCAACTTTCTACATTTCATTATCAATACTTAAATGTGTGTCAATACTAATAACATGTTGTGATTTTTTTTCTGAATATAGTTTTGAAACAATTTGGCACAGTTTGATGCCACAAATACACAGTAATAAAAATGTTCAGAATACATGAATGTATGTGCCATTTCCTACATGCAAGATGTTTGTTTAATTAAATAAGTGAATTTTTGACAAGTAGACCTTCTTCAACAGCAAATAGATTTTGAGAGAAAATTAATAATTTGTAATTTGTGAATTTTTTAAAATATTATTGAAACGTTTACTCATAATATTAATTGTTAATACAAAGCAGGTTGGATACATCTACCCCCATGAAATATTTCATTAAATCATTTGCTCCATAATTATTTGGGTCACATCGTTAAATTCCCAGTAAAATGACATCATGTTTTCTAACACTGAAAGAGCATTAATTCTTAAAATCAGCTTCTAAATAAAATGCAAAATTTTTGTGTTCTGCAGAACAGTTCGAAACAATGCCACAACACATTTCATATTACTCTGTACAGCTAATATCAACCTTAATCAGGATATGAATGAGTGGTACTACCTGAATCAGAAAGTATCATCATTGAAATGCCAAAAATAAAAAAGTCTTAGACATCGAGTTATTTCCGGGGTTAAATAAGTGTTCAAATTTGTCATTCCTCTGAACGATGAAAAAATATTTTAAATATTTCACCATTCCAGAAACAAAAAAAATTGTTGAAGAAAGTGAAAAAGATTAAAAATGAATTGCATGCACGCATTCCCAGTAATGATACTAAATCCAATTCCTAAATATATTCACCAGGCTGTAGCAAGTAGGCCTATCTCACCAGACTGGGAATCAACACTTATACTGGGGGACAAACTACCATGTAGAAAATGTATGGAAAACATTTATTCAGTGATGAGCCAGAAATTCTCTGCAATCAATTGTAATCAAGAGTGGAGTCCTTCCCAACCCAACAGCATTCCAAGCCCATGCAGCAAATCATCCTAAGTCCATGTAGCAAATCTTACAGATAATGTAATACAAAGATGTGTCTAATTGTTTAGACAAGAGATCTGTATACTGATATTAAAATACTTTTAGTAATGGTATGGAATACGAATCATGCTCCTCTGATTATGTGTTCATACAAGTATCTCTATTTCCATTTTTCACTAGTCCATTTGGGCAACTAACATTTAATCAATTAGACATGTATGAAACCAAACTAAACATAACAGACAATATTAACTTAGCATCTGCCATACCCTGTTGTATGATAAGAAAATTATATTTACATTTAAAGACTCCATATTCTTGAAATTCGCCAACAAATAATCATGTTTTTATGAGTGTATGTTTTTGATACTTTTTTAAGGTTTTCTGAAAGAAAGATCTTAGTTTAAAAAAAAATTCAATAGAAAATGTAAAATGATCATTCTTCAGCCTTGAAAATTTTGCATTAAAAATAAAAAGAGAAGAGCAAGTCTCTCATTAAGGTATCAGAGGTATTATCGAAATACTTTTCCCCTGGGGTAGAAGTATGATGTCCTTCCTTGAGGGTTTTTTGTTAAAAAATACCTTAAATTAATTTTAATTTTCACATACAGATTATATCAATAAAACAAATTATTTAATGACAAAAATTATTTAAAAAAAACACTGTTCTCCCTTAAGAACATAATACTAATACAGACAGTTGTCCCTTTCACTTTCCACAAGTGTGTTGCACAATATTTTTAATATGGATCAGCAACTAGCAAATTAAGAAATCACTTTAACACTACATAAAGTCCTCATAAAACCTGTAGTAAGTTATGACAAATATTTCATTTAAATTGGTTTTGAGAAAATTACTTTTCTAAAGCACAAGGCATAGAAATTTTTGAAATACTTAACTAGAAACACAAATGGTTTCAATTTTTTACAAACAAATTAAATTAATAAATAGCAAAAATGGTTCAACAAATGAGATCAATTGTAAATTTTTTTTTAAAAACAATTTCAGATATTATATGAATCTTACTACATTGGCATTGATTCAGATCATTCCATCCTGACTAATAGAGTCTAAAATGAAAAGTGTTGCACAATTTCCTCAGAGCAGATCACTCAGCTGTGTAAGCTTCATAAAGTGTTTGGCTCGAGATATCCAATGGGAATTATTGATGACATCAGGGTGAGAAAGAAAACTTACAAAACTAATTTGAACATCTACAGAAAATGAGTCCAGAATGGGTGTCAACTTATGATGTCAGAGTAAAATCACTTAGGGACTGTCCATAAATTATGTAACGCAAATTTAGAGCATTTTGAATACCCTCTCCCCTCTGTAACGAAAATGTAACATGGGCTTGAACCACCCTAAACAATCACATAACACTCATGATGAGAATGCCTCCTATTTACAATAAGTAAAAATAAATTAAAAAGCAGAACCAAAGTGTTTATTAATTTTATTTGTTATATACTAAAATGTATGATAAAGTCAGACTAGTTGGCCATTAGGACTGCTTCTAAAAGTAAGATTGGGGTCAATTTTTGAATGAAGGAAGGCTGCTTGGATGGAAAATTTTTTGAAAATACGCAGTGCACATGCTGTCTTGGATGGCACATGGGCCACGAGTCTATTGCGCCAATTTAATTGAAATATACTATACATCAGATTCGAATATTTTCATTGTAATCTAACACTTTCAGTTAATATACCATTGATGACGAAATATTTCAATTCATTGTAACAATTTATACATTACAACTTTTTAATTCATTCGTATTTTTTACTTTAATTTGCCAATATTTTAGTATAAGCCAGAATAAAAGGAATTATTTGAGCAAATGTTGAAATATTTTAAAAATAAATATCAGCATTACGTAACACTAAACCAGGACACCTTCTCCCTCAACCACACAGCGCACCACTGCCTCAAACCCCTCCGTCTTCTTTAGCTTTATGTAATTCAAGGACAACTTCTTAGGGAGAACTATTTCACATCCTCACAGAAGGTGGAGAGATCAACTCCCTTAACTTTACAAACTTCATATTGAATCAGGTCAATGCCTCAAAACACAATATATTTCATGATTAGAGAGTAGATTATGTATAAATTGCATTAGAATGCACTTATTTAACTTTGACTTTCACATGCACTAAAGAAATTGCAAGGGAAATTTTTTAGACACAAAGTCTACTCCGTTTCGTTCATTCAGAGAACAGATTAAACACTGAAATTGCCAGATCTTATTCATTCCACCATATCTGTTCAATTCTCCAATCACTAAGAAAGTGAAAGTCATGAGTAGAGACCGGAAAAATATGTAGTATTAAACATCAAAATATGTACATAAATATGTAATGAAAACCTTAAGAATATGTAATAAATATGTAAGATCTGATATAATATGTAACAATAAAATTCTGTAATTAAAAACCATTTACATAGCAAGAAATTAGATTTAGAAAAACTGCACACTTAACATCATACATCTTTCTTGTCAGCAGTAAAAGCTTAATCTATTGTAATCCAGGACCGTACTTTAGCAGCCCGACTAATCACAATAGAAGACATCGCACAAACTGGCGAGATCTACGATCAGGAAACATACACTGTAGCATCTTCATTGAAGTGTTACATGTCGGCGATCACAAATTTTTCTCGGAAATTAAGGTTACAAATCACAAAACGCAGTGACAATGATATTTTGGACACCTTGATTTCCCCAATAACATAGGATTTGATAACGCTGATTTAAAAAAATACATCTTTTCATAAAAAAATATGGAATAAAATTGAAGAAAATTGATAAAATAAGAAAATATATTGTAAAAACAGCAAAATATGTAAAATATGTAATATAGTACTAAATATGTAAAAATATGTAATGCAAAAATTCGATATTGTGTTAGGAGGGTGATGATTTGCCAAGATTACAATTTTGAAAACGGTAAGTAGAAAGACAAAAAATATGTAATTACATAAAAATCCGGTCTCTAGTCATGAGATACAATAACCAAACCTAGGTATGTCTCGAGAGAATTTTTATTCCACATTTGAATTTTGCCTTTGATGTAATTAAGAGATATTAAGGGTGGACATTTGTACAGTGTTTTTTCAAATCGTATATTTGCTAGAGATAAAAAATATTAGTACTTGGATTAGTTAATATTCTGAAGTGACTTTGGCAAGTAAGAGATTTGTCTGCAGTCTCTGTATAAAATTCATAATCGTAGATTATTTTTTGAACTACAGTATTTGCGAATAATAAGAGCAGAACACACATTTCATTTTGAACTGTATTTCCTCATGATTTTGTGTCTTGAAATAGAAGAAAGAAATATCGAGTGAATAAAACTTCATTTTAGTCACAATTTATCAGCATATAATCTGTACTTTGAAAAAAAATTGCATATATATGTGCTTGCATGTGTTATGCATAAGTAATTGCATATGTTATACATATAATCCACTCTCTATTGATGATGATGATGATGATGAACTTCAATACAGAACAATTTCTACAGAATATTACCTTCATTAACCAAAATTCATTAGAATTTAGTTCAATTTCGTAAGTTACAGAGAGTAATTTTCTAACAGCATACCTGCATAGCTTCTCAGTTCTTCTACATTTATGTAAAGTACATATCCAAACAAATAAATGGAGGCCGTACATTAAAAATGCCAAGTGCAATATGGAAACTTGAAATAACAATTTCAATTATTCATCCACAATTATTCAAATAATAATACAAAACAAGGCCTTTGAAACCTTCTATTTCCACTTTAAGACACTTGCATTTTCATAATTTAGCCAAATTTTTAAGCAAGTGAAAACAATTGATGAGCTAAACTTTCAATTATAACTCGATTCATTATATCCATGCATAAATAATTGCAGTCAACCCTCAATGCAAAGTTCTACCCCTAAATGTACTGAAAAGGTATATAAAAGTTTGTGTTCAAACTGTGTTAGTAATTACATCAACTTAATTTCACTCAATGCACAGTATTTATAGAAACTGTTACACCAGTAGCATTTGGCAGTGCTGACATGGCCAGATGAACAACCTTGTAAAGGAAATGAAATGTTTAATGGGATGGATACAACTGATAAAAATTATAAATAGAACAAATTTCTGAATCCAATACTTGCTTTCAATCTTCTCTGGTCATTTGTTTAAGAAGAAACTAGTGTATGAATATCAATCAAAAATATCTTATGTGATTAATACTCTTTACTTTAGTCACATACCTTTGAGAGCAAAGTTAATTATTATGACTATGAAATTAACAATAATGATGATGACTGAAATGTGATTATAACAAAAGCAAAAAGTCTTCATATACACATATTTTTTATTTTTATTGTCATGCAAAGTGGCACTATCAAGGGCTGATTTACTGTATGAATAATGAACTAGAAGGTGCCCAGTGCATATGGCAAGTCTTAAATGACAACATGAGCAAGGAGCTGCTTTCTTTTTTCACAAACACTATGACTAACAAGATCTCCTTCTCTTCATCATATGTACAGGAACTGTTTATAAAATAATGACAAATACAATACAATAATATGAGCAACTAAACACAATAAAGGGTTTGATCTTCAATGTACAAATAAAAATAAAACATTCAAGCAACAAGATGATCACTCACACATCAGATGCTAAAATCTGCACTTACAAATGGTAAAATTTTCAAAATTTCACAACTGATGATCAATGAATAGATTATTTTATGAAAATTATAATATTTTGCATTCTTAAACTTAGTTATTTTCTCAATGTTCTTCATGTTTCTATTCATAAAAGTGGAAAATCGCAGACAAAACTCAAATCCATTCACATCAAATTATCAGAAGTTTAGGTATTTTTAAAATGACAAATGTCTGCCCCAAAAAAGAAGACAGAATATAAGTTTCAACAATTGTCTTCAGGAAAAATTTCCTTAAAACAACACAGGCATTTTAAAGAGATCATATCAAAAAGTCAAAATTATTTATCAGTTTTTCCTCAAGGGCAGATAATAACCATTCATACTAGATCATTCATACAAAATAAAACAAAACTTAAACGAAGTTGTGTATACATAAAAGGCATCTTAAATAAAGTACCAACAATAGTGAAGAATAAACTTCTTTGTACATAAAACGTAGTGAAATAAAGGCTTACTACAAAATAATGAGTATTTATTCTGAAACAACTTCAATATTGTGAGCTTAGAAAAGTCCCTCTAAAATGACTGCAAAATCAGCCAGTTGGCTATCACTGCAACCGGTGTGTATAAATAGTTATCACAAGTGCTTATTAAGGGTTCATGAACGAAAGGATGTTTCCACATTGGTCCTTCGTATGCAGACTGAAGGATTCCACACAGTATCCTCAGAAGAGGACAGCAAGGCCAACGATCTTTGGTCTGTGTTCTGTTCCCCAGACTGCTGGTTCCAAGTACCTGCAGCTACAAACAGAAATATTCATAAGAGTACTAAATTTAAGGCACACTAAAAATCATTGACAAATCATGACACTTGATGAAGCAATGCAAATGAATCCTAATGCAGGACTGGCTATATGTGACATTCACTGAATGTAGTAGTATAATCAAAGTATGGTATAATAAATGATAAAAATTCACAAGACTTACTCACTTGAAACATAACTCTCTTGAATCAACAACTCATTTTTTTAAAGTATATTTGATTATTAATTTATTCTGCATCCTCCCAATCCCATATAATCATTCCAAAGAGAGATTTAAGAGATCTTGATTGTCTGGGAGATGCTACTGCCATCAACTGTTAAAATTTCAGCTAAGAAAGCCTTTGTCCACAACGTTATACAAGTACATACATTTGCACCACTGTTATGAATATATATTAATAAGATTTACAAATGATCAACATCCAGGAAAAGCAGAATTTCTCTTCAAAGTAAATCTTCATGACTTAGAAAAACATTAGCAATTTTTTCAATTTGATTATGACACAAATGAAGCCAGTAAAAGTAACCCCATTATCTCAGTCACTTTCTGGCAATAATTATACATTTTCATTCATTTGATTCAAATTCAAAGGGCTGCTACATCAGTCAAATCGATCATGAAATGTCAATTCTGATGAAATTCCTGCTCAAGGTTTAACTGCTAGCATTGTTCATTGACAGACAAACGTTTTGAATAAAAGCACTTTTTTGATATTATGGGGCCCCAAAAAATATATTTCCATTTACTAGATCTTCAAATTGACTTTCTACAGCATTACATAACTTTCTCTATACTATGAATATTATTCCATAGGTAGTTGCATGAGAAAGTATAAAGTGCATTGCCATGTAAACATTTACAACAGGAGTTCCAGACATTCCAGTTAAGACATGTTGATTGATTAGTAATTACAATGGCCAAAATCATTAGTCCTGTAAGTGTAGTGCGTTTTTATTGTGGGAGGTGACAGTGATCTCCCTCTGGATGACGAGATCTGGCGCTTACCTAGCCGACGGCATGCAGGGTTTTCCCCCAACCAACAAAAAATGATATATAATGAACTAGTTTACATTTGTATTGTATAATTTTTTTAAGACTTAATATGCCTGAAACAAGTATTGTACAGCAGCTTCCAGGTCATTGACCCCCATCTTGATCAGGTTCTGCCCAGTTTCCCTGATCCACTGAGCAAATGGCCCCTTGTTTTGCTTCTGGACCAAAAATGTAGCTTCACTATGCGCATGTTTTGTTGAGCACTCATTTTGCTTGTAGTGGTAGGAGTGGAGCTGAGGGTGAGTTACTATTTTGTTAGCAATACAGAAAAATCAAATCTGCAGTTCGTTAACCATTGCAAATATGTTTCCGGGAACAAAAAGGTCTAGTTTTTCAAATGTTGCTAATCTCATGCTTTTTTAATTTTTTTAAAAATTTGTTTTGTTTTTTTTGTTAACTTTTATTCATCTTTCAACTACCATATTTATAGTTAAAATATTGGGAAAGGAATCTGTAACTCAAGAAAATGTGCCTAGATAATCTTCTCCCCGATATATCACATATATTTTTAACTGTTTTTTGACCAAAAATCAAATCAAATCAAACCAGGTATCTCCTTACAGTGGGGCACCGCCCCAGCCAAGACAAGCTCTAAACTCCTGACTGGTCTCCCGTCATGTGTGGTAGTGTAGTGCATGTAAGTACAAGTAGGGAATGAGGATAGGACAAGGAAGAGGAAGGAAAGATTGCTAGGGTCCACAGCCTGTTTGTTAGCGTACTACTCCAGATTTCACCTGGTGTTGATCAGAGAAACCGAGGAAAACTACCGATCAGAGCAGCTGGCTGTGAGACTTTTCGGCTCGGTTAGCAGCTGCATTTGAACTCGCTGTCCAGCTACTGTAAAAAATCCTTCCAATGCCTGAGTTCGAACCCTAGGATCTCCCAGTCAGAGTCAAATACATGTGTCAGAGAAGAGGAATACCTGGAGTTTGTGTGCACCAGTGTCAGTCTTCCTTGGTGGTGCCAGGAGCACCCGCAGCAGCCCATGCTGCATGTCGCAGCGGCTCCTTACTCAGCAGCGTCATCAAGAAGCTGTGTAATCTGCAACAGGAAAACACTTTTATATAAACACAAAAAAATAAATCAGGGTGGCCATTCCTTTTCCTGGAACAATTTCCCTGACTTTTCTTATTTTTCCTGTGCATTCTTGATATTTTGCTGATAAGATTTGTAGAGTATTTCACACTATTTTTAAAAAATATTAGCCAATCAGATACTTGTCCGCTCTCTGATTACACAAAAGTTCTCAACAAATAAAAATTGGGTCACTATTTTTTTCTGGTCTAATTTTTTTTTAAGAGATAATATCTTGATATACAACTGATTCAAAATTTGTCCTGACTTTTAATGATTCTTCTACAAATTCCCTGATTTTTCCAGAGCAATGAAATTCCCGAATTTTTCCCAGTTTTCCTTATTTTTCAGAAAGTGGTTACCCTGTAAATGACGAAGGACAACAAGAACGGTGTTAAAACTCGGTTGATAAGTCATCTGGGGGATGTAAGTAGCTTAATAACTATTGCACGCATTCATATTTTTCTCAAATTATTGACTAACAAATTATAAAAGGAAAAGTTGGAATGTATTTATCATTTCTTTCTCTTCTACAAATTTATTATGGACTAATACATTTTTAAAACACTTTGGAGAATCTTTGAGAATGAAAATATAAAATGACACAGCAAAGTCAAAGACAAAAAGGAATGGTTTACACAATTCACCATGATCTGAGACTACTTTTTTCTTTATTTAGATACTTTTCACATGAGCTTGTTTAGATCTGTACGGAGAAAAACCTCTTAGCAAGTCAGAAGTGTATTTACTCTAAGTTCCAGAGGTACTTATTGTATGCGATTAAATCTGCTACTTGTGAATCAGGATGGTCCATTGATACACGAGAATGAATATTCATGAATGAACTTTTCTTTTATAATGTCTGTTGAAATGTTCAAAATGTTACAGGCTGACAACAATGAGTGTAGAGTATAATAATTATTAAACAATACTTCCCCAACTTTCAATAGGTGCATTTCTAAACAATAGGGCAACAAAACTCAATTACACAAGTAATAGTTACTAACATGAGAAAAATTAAAATCACAAGCTAATCATCTACTACAACATTTAATTTCTTTCGTATCAAGATATTTGAAAGCCAAAGACACCCATTTAGTTTCTTGTACATATTACAGTCAAATAAATTTTGATAGTATTGAACAAACACTCTCCAATTTTAAAATGTTCACGTAAACTGGAATGAACTGCTCCAAAGGTTTTCCTCAATAGCTTCCTCAACACTCATTACTTGCAACACCGTTTCTATCCAGCATTACTAGGACCTGATCCAGCCTTAACCTTTACAAACGATGCGCAAGGAACTTGAGTGATGTTTCTTGTGCTGCCATCTTCAAAATGAAACCCTTTCGGATATTCTATTGTAGTTTTGATGTTATAGCTCTTTTGGGTCTTCCCCCTTCATCCTCAAACATAAATACATGTAATCCGACACTTTCAAAATTGAGTTCCAAGATGAAGTTATTTTCGCTTTTTAAACAATGATTTAAAAAGCGTAGATGTTCACATAGGTCCAACTAGCATATTACAAGCATTCTCCATAACCTAATCTTTTAAAACAGTTGGTAGCTACAATTGTTCTTTCTAGAAAATACTGCAATTTTCCTAGTAAAATTTGAATTTTTTAAAATTGGTATTTATTACATTAAAGTTTTATATATAAAAAGTAAAATGAATAATAAGTATGAAAGCCTACCGAGCTAATAGATCTCGCCGCACAGTTGCTGTGAACTTGTTAGTTAACACAAGAGCCACTGCTCCTGCAAAAACTAAATTATAAAGTAGTACAATCTTGAAGTTGCCTAACCATCGGATCTTCCCAAAATCGCCCAGAAGATCGAAGTTAGTGATCCCTACAAGAAAAAGAGAAGTAAGATAAATTTTTATATTTTTATAATATTGTAGAACATACTGCAAAATTATACTGCAGCATCAAACAAAGTTGAGACACGACAACAAGTATACATAAGTCTTAAAAAAGTTTTCAATGAAAATGTTTGTTAAATAATTTTGCAAATGAATAATTATGAAACAGTGGAATTTGTACTAAAATATTGGCACCATTGTATTTATTATTTCTTTCTCCCACATTGATTATTGTTGTATGTCTCACGATTATTGTTCACTTTAAAATGTAACTACAATTTTTATAGCATACAAACTTTTGGAGCTTTCAGTTACAACTGGAAAACTCAATGATCTCCGGTAAGCATTTGCAACAAAGAGATTCAAGGTATCCACTCTTAAAAATCTGTCTCTCATGCTCCTGAAATTCTAATTATTTAATGATCATTTTTACTATCCAAGAGCATTAACGGGTCAACAAAGTCAAAATTGCAATATTTATGCATACACCTAATAAGTGACTGTGGTGAGTGAGAATCTCAGTAAGACAAGCAACTGCACTGAAAGGAAATACTTGATAAAACAGTTAATAATTTGTAGCAAGTTGAGATCAGTAGATCTCTATGCGACTGCAACTGCTTGCCACCTACTCCAGAACAATTTCTACAAAAAATGTTACAGCAAATTGTAGAATTCTATTCATTAGAATAGTTTAATCTACTAAGAGACAAATATATGAGTAGAATCCTCAAGTGATGTTTTGTTTAAAGAATGATATATAAGAGGAATGTTTAAGTTCATTGATAAACTAATTCAAATTCTTTCACTTCCTTCCAGTTTGAGTCAAATCAAATATATCTTAAATTTAATTGTTGCACATTGTAACTAGGAATACAGTAGAAATCAGTTACCACAGTCAAAATTCTACATGTCTATTATCTTTATTAATTCTCTTGTTACCTTAAACATCAATCGGTTGAAATATTCTTCTCTTTTATTTTCTTTCCCCCTCTCCCCCCTTCTTTCTTTTCCTCATTAGATTCAAAATATTACTTTATATACCCATTACAAAATTTTAGAAGTAAACTGAAAACTCTGTATATGATACCAATACACATGCAAACATGTGAATACATCCACACACCACCCACAGTTATAGAACAAAACAAGTCATTTAATTATACCAAACACTAGATAATATATTTGTTGTTTTATTTACATATGTTCTCTGATTTTCCTTTTTTACAACCTAGTTATTCAATGTGCACAGTTGAGCAACAGAATTTCTCTTAATACATTCATATTGACAAAAATTTCTGAGAAAGTGATAGGACGTACCCAGGATGCGTGACAGCAGGGGCAATGCGGAACTGAGCACAAGGAGCAGCGCACAGTTGGCCACTATATGGGTGAAGGGTGTCTGTCCAACACGGGGTCGAACCCGTGACAGCACTGGAATTGTGTACAGTCCAGCTGAAGATGTAGCAACCAAATATAGAATAATTACAATTTCCAGCGCTGCACCGAGAGGGCCTAATTTTGACAATGAGCTAATACCCAATGTGAAGTCCTGAAATATATATACAAAAACACATTACAGAATATTCATTATTGAAAACAATGTTCAGTTCAATTAATTTATTACTGAATTTGAAGAACAACATCTACTAGTAACTTAATGATGTATCAATACTTACATGCTGTGTTATTGGTAGAGCTTTCATGCCAATTAGCAGTCCTAATGAGTTTTGTATCACAATTAGAACTGTTAACATAGTTAGAGCAAGCAGCACCAACATGGCTACTGGATAAACCAAATTTCTTTGGAGAAATGATGTGTGCCGCTGTCGATCTACAATAAAAGAGGAAATGATAAAAACCTGCCTAAATAACTTGAACTTTTATGCCAATCATACTTTTCCTCTTGTCCTCATCTGCATGAATGTTTACAATATAAGCTTACATGTGTATACTCACAAAGAACTTTTGTTATTTTATTGGAAATATTAAATACTCACCAAGCAGCTGTCTATGGGTCCGCACATCTGCCAGCCTTGCCGACAATCTTGCAGTTAAAGCACCATTCTGCAATGCAGTCAACCCATTGGCACCTAAGATGTCACTACTGTCAAAACCACCAGTTGCCATGGGTGGAGGTCTAAGGTATGATTTACCAGTAACAGACGCACATCCAAGTCGTCTTTGCACGGCACCTTCTTCAAGTTGGGCCACAAAAAATTCTTCATTGATATCTCTCAAGAACTGTGGTTTCACCAAAAACTGGCCCACAACAGCAAACAGATGCACAAAACCCAGAGGAGTACACACTGCAAGCAATAGTCAAAATCAATCACCAAATTCACAAATATAATGAAAGTCAAGAATTTCATCAGTGGCTGGAACTTCTATCTCACTTAATAATTCAAAGATATAAAATATATCTCTGGATTATCTAAATAATTTCCTGAGGATTTTTTTTTTGTGTATTATAAAAACAGAAATGCTTTCTATTTTTATCAGCACTTCTTCTGCACCTGTTATGAATGTGAAATTTATAAAATAAATAAATGTATTTATTAACAGTGGATCTCAAATCATTAAGACAGCACTTCAAACAAGCTATTTTAAAGCTAATACATCACAAAAAATAAAACAAGAAAAACAATTACCTAATGTTTTGCTTAACAAGCAGCTGCAGCAAGCTGCAAAAGTATAGCTTGTAATGGTTTAAAATGCAATACCTCACAAAAGCAGATCAGAGGCCATGTTAACATTTTGTTGGTTATTTTTTAATAGTCAGTGTTTGTTTTAATGTTCATAACTAAACATAGATCATTTTCCAGACTATTTCTTAATGTATTTTCAATATCCCAAATATTTTTAAAAGTTAGTTTGGTTAAAATAAGCAGAAATAAAAATCTCAAAAGTGAATGTTTTAATAAGAGCAAAATTTTAAATTATTGATCAGACTGTCATGCATTTCTTTATTTTATATGTTAAGTCCAGAAAAAAAACAGGACTGACAATGAACAGACAGAATGAATGAATGAATATGATAAATAGTTTAAACAATGAAATAATACAATTTAGTTAATTTTGTTTATTAAAACATTATACATTCATTTCAAAAATTGTTTTCTCAATATTTCAAGGTCATGTTTTTTCTCAACTTCAGAAGTACATCACACTCGTAAAATATCCAGCTTTGCCAAGGTTTTTTTTCATATCCAACCCTTATGAAAGAGGAAAACAATTAATTTTATATATAAAAGTATTCAAGATTATTTTTTTAATGTAATTGATTCAAATTTTAATAAAATACGTGGGGTTTTGAGGTATCGATCATTGTTCAATGAATTCACTTTTGTTAGTATAAATACATCAACTATTAACAACTTTTACTTCTTTACAACAATCAAAAATGAATTCAATATACATAAAACAAATTAAGAATTTAATAGTTCATTTGGTCTGTTCATTGTGTGCCTTAAAGTTTAGAAATCTGGATTAAACATACAAAGGAAAAGAAAAAAAAATTTATAGGGAAAAATATCGTTACATACCAATATAAACCAATGAAATTCGATCATTTGGATTTTTCAGTGTGTTCTGTGACGTTAATTAGTATTTGAATGCTCATCAGCAAAATAATTTCATTAACAAGTTTTAACAAATCTAACAAGAAAAATAATTTAAACACCACTTACATAGCAGCATCAGTACACCAATAAAAGAGATGCAAGAATACAAAAAGGGCAGATAATAGCTGCCCAGGTCTGTAAAATAAGGAAATTTACATATCAGTTTAATGTGTAGAAATAAAATATAACAATAACAACAATTATCATTATCATCATCAACAACAACAATAACAACAACATAGGTTTCATGATTGTGTGTGCATCAAAGATGTTCATCATGTGATGTGCACCAAGATACCTCATGTATAATATTTCCCACCATACATTCCCAAAATAACAGAAGAGAGGTCCTATCTATAATAAGCAGAGAACCTGTTTATTGAGGGTGAACAAATAATGCACTATTGGGACACATACAACACAAACAAGGGCTAATAGAAACAAAAGAACTGATTAGATACTTATTGTGGCACAAACATCTTAGAATTTGTTTTAATTGGAACAAAATTACTTTTATCATAACAAGATCAGACAAAAGGGATGAAGATACATTTTATTCACATTCAAATACTGAAATTGTTTCACCTCTTAAGAAAACATTTCTAAAATAAAAATGCGCACCAATTCTGATTTATAATTTCCAAATAACAAAGCTTCTGCTGACGCTGGAGAGAACGAGAGGAGATGAAAAAGGCCAAGAGGTACTTTATGTGAAATGCAAGGGGCCATCCATAAATTACCTAATGCAAATTTGGAGTATTCTCAATACCCCCTCTCTCTCCTGTAACATGCCCTTGAACCCCCCTAAATAATTACATAACACTTGTGTCACCTCCCCCCCCCATTTACAGTAAGGAAAAACATATAGATTTGAGTGAAGCAAGGATGCACTGGCGGGACAATTTCTGACAAGCCGTGCACCCACTGATGTGGATGATGCATTGGAGATCCATTGGAGTCCATTTAATAGCATTCTAGAATATACTACAGATCAGTTTGGAGTATTTTCTAGGTAATCAGTTTCAATGAATATATAATTGATCGAAAAATATTTCCATGTATTGTAACAATTTCATCACAATTTCTTTCATTTATTTATATATTTTTACTATATTCATTATAAATATTATATTTTTAACACACAGTAACACTGTCTCAAACCCTCTCCCTGCTTCTTGGGCACTCTGTAATTTACGGGCTACCCTGAAGCAACAGACAATAAGAAGAACAAATCTATGGGAGTATACCAATTAGTTCATTTAAGTCTATTGCTGAAATTCTGAATTCTTCAATTTTAAGAAAATTTGTTAAGTTTCCCACACAGACATTAAACTCTTGACATTCTCATTCAGAATGAAAATACAACCAAACACTACAGTGAATGAAAATCGAATAAAAGCTTCACCATACAGATGATTTGCACCTACAACCCTAGAACTGAGCTGTAGGTTCCACAGAAATTCACACCATTTTGGTTGGCACTGAAAAAATTACACGGGCAAATATTTTTTCTCTCTTTCAAAGATCTTTATGAAATAATATTATCTTTGAAGAGGCAAGTGTTTAAAATTTTCATCAAAATAATTCTTTAAATATATCATGCACTTGTAAGTACACTGCATAACCTACTGTTATTTAGAAAACGAGATGATGTATCTGATAAGTTAAATTCTGACAGTTTAAAAACACAATTTTATTATTTGAAAATGAGTATTGGATTTTTGAATCTTATTTATTGGGTATTTTATAGTGACAATTCCAATAGATGGGGTAACTTTGTACACATTCTGACACAGAACAAAAGTACCACTTTTCCTATTCCAAAATTTGAGGTTACATAAGTAATTTTAAATAATTTTCCAGTGATTTATGGTCTTGATACTCAAGTTATTTCAGAGAATTTTGTGGTACATTTTTCAGGTCATTTTTACAATCCACGTGCAACCAGTTTATCGTGTTTTGCAATTTCTTTCCAGAATAAATTAACTACAACAATAGATATGATTGGAGCTTCATTAGTACAGAATCATTCTCATCTTTTCCCCTCAAACACATTGTTGAAAGGTGACAGTTTATGAGGTAAACATCGAAAACACGAGGAAAAATTTTAGGATACAGTTTAACATTTAATGTATT
This sequence comes from Acheta domesticus, assembly GCA_031308135.1. Taxonomy (NCBI): domain Eukaryota; kingdom Metazoa; phylum Arthropoda; class Insecta; order Orthoptera; family Gryllidae; genus Acheta; species Acheta domesticus. The sequence continues at coordinate 260,766,203 of JAHLJT010000631.1, read as the reverse complement.
CTTTAGTTAACTTCTTGAACACATTACTTCAGATTTATGAGAAACAATAAAATAAAAACAGCATAGAAAAATATTATTTTGTATCAAAATTACTATAATCATGAAATCAAATTTTAGAAATTTTCATATTTTTCCCAAACTAACAAGAAATATATTTCTAGTTTCATTTAGCAAAAAACTGGTAAATGAAAGGGAGATAAAAAAAAAAGTGTTGAATGTGAAGATTGTTTGTTGGTACCTACCACATATACTAAAAATTCTTAAAGGGGAGGGAGCTGTTTAATGGTGTTTCTTTTTAATATATCTCCATAATTATCAAACTTACTAAAACCTATGTTCTTTACAAAGTTAAAGTAAACAAAATTTCTCACAATAACATTCATAAAAGGTTTTGTTGTAAAATTAACCCTTTTAAAGTTACAGGGTCAAAAAGTTCTTGTTTTAATTTACTACAGGATTCTTTTTATAGGTAACTTCCATCTAAAAATGAGATTATAATAAGTTCAATGCAGAGAAGTAATTTTATTTTTGTTTAAAATTTATCAACAATCTGAATTTGCACATTTGCGCAAAACATGAAAATTTTACCTCTTCAATTCTTATTTTGAACGTGCTTGCAAGAATCTAAGGTCACTGAGTCCAAGATTACCTTGAGTATGAAAACTGATAATCCATAGTACATTTTATAAGGATAGTTTGCAATATCTGGAAAAGGTTTGTAGTTTTCCGTACTGTTAATATACGAGTTACATGAAGCAATATGCAGGTGCAAGTATCATAAACGAAATAACCATGTTTACCACGTACAGAGAGCAACAACTAAAACAGAGTGTCAACGACAAAGGACATGCTCTCTGACCCAATGTCTTAGAATACTCTCAAGTATGAACAAAATAAGATTTAAAGAGGTAAAACAATGTTTTTTTTATAAAAAAATATACAATATTACATATTGTTGATAAATGTTGAACAAAAATTAAATTACTTCCTCGCCCCGAACAGATCATAATATTTTTAAAGGGAGATATTGATGAAAGAGCCTTACCACAAATAAAAATGAGAACTTTTTAAGTCTATAATATTATAAGTGGTAATTTTACAGCAAAGACTTACATGAATGGATATTATTTCAAATGATTTGTCTAATCTGACTAAATCGGGTAGAAAAATATGATAAGTTTTTCAGTGTCTCTTTGCTCTCTTATACTGTTTATCAAAACCCTTCCCTATGAAAAATCAATGTTTGTACAAACATTTTTTTGAAAAGTGATTAGTAGGGCTGGATTCATTGGTTTTAACCTTATTTATCCCTCACTTAACATTATTTACTTTAACATGCATATTAATTTCAATCATTTCTAAGTCAAATACACAAATCTTACAGTTCTTAAAATAAACTAAAATGAGTTGATATTCTGAAACAGGATACATCGAAATATTTTTTTAAAAATTCCAAAACTCATATCCTCTTTGCATTGATTGGAATTTTATGGTAGGTTGGAATCTACAGCTAACATTGCTGCCTTTATAGTTACTAATTAGATTAATACTACTTTTCTGTTGAAAATTGGAAGGTACACAACTTTATAATAATGGGTTCTCGTCAAAGCTCTGGAAAATGCTATGTAATTGTGGTAACGTAAAGATTTAAGACATAAGTCTTCTAGGAGAAGAAATTCTGGAGAATTACCTTGGAGACGAAGATTAGTGGGATCTATGAAGTATTCACCATTGACATCATGTAGATTAGATTGAATCTTTTTTGTTTCAAATGTGCATAGACAGAGATAGATCCTTCAAAATTTTGGGACTGTTAAGTTGTTGAGTCTGACAATCAGTATGATTGTCTAATTTAAATTTGTTATTTATTGTAATAATGGTTAAGTCTGATACGAACTCAACTAGAAAAAACATTAAAAACCTAAAAAGGGCTGCTTTACCTTAGGCTGCAATAGCGTTTATAAAATCCCAAAAATCTGGGCCCTAGCAATTACAGTGAATATATTTTTAAAGTTCCTGCAATTGAAAAAATGCTAGTAGCAAGTGCACATCCTTTTCTCCTCATGAACGTTGCTGTTTTTGTATAGCACAGTTCACAGAATTATCTTCATAAATAAATTTTGTTTTAGAAAAAGGGTTAAAAAGTAAATACTTACTGAGCAAAGTGTGGATGTTGGAATGATCATCATCCAGAAGAGATGACATAACATATGTCATGCCAAATACAATGACAGCAAGCAAGCAGAAAACTATGATAGTCTCATACACCCTAGCCATAATTCCCTGCAAACAGATAAATATGGAGTTTGTACTAGAAATATTATACAAAAACTAGTAATATTATGTGAGAAGATAAATTAGAACTATATACACATTTTTGGGAGAAAGAAATGGGGGAAGAGAAAAGCTGAATAGAGAAGGGTGAATGGCACAGAGAAAAGGAAATGTTAAGTGAGGAAAGAGGGAAGGGAGAGAGAGGAGTGAGGGGGAAAGTGAGGAAAGAGAGGAGAAGGGAAGCGAGAAAGTGAGGAGAGTGAGATAGAATGAGATAAGAAAGATGTGTCGAGGATTACAATAAATATAGTAATGTAATATAATTAAATTACATTCCATTTTAATTAAGAAATTTCAAAATAATATAGTTTTTGTAAATTTTTACATAATTATGAAGTTATAATCAAATTTAAAAGGCCAAATTTTCCAACAAAATAAACATTAAGTAAAAATCCAAAAAATAGAACCTGATTTGAAAAAAGGCCATTTTGTGTGTATCCTCTCCTGATGGTACAATCATTTCCACAAATTGATGTTTCTTTCTTTTTCTTTCCTTTGAGACTCTATCAAATGAGTTTGAGGTAGTAACAAGACAAACCACACCAGCCAAGTCAAGCCAAGCCAAGCCTCCCACTATTTGTAAATGTTAATATTTCAATTTTGATCTCATCTTGTCACAGCCCCAAGACCTTCATAAATATGAATAAGACATGCTGGTAACCAGATAAGCCCCATGCTTTCACCAAAATTGAAATATTAATATTTACTTGCCTCTGGAGGCTTATAGTGACTGCGATGGCTTACCTTGTTACAGCCCCTAGTCACTGAAATATTTATTTTTTCTCATCTTTGTTTCTAATAACTAACTCCTACCTATATTAGGGTCGAAAAACAATATATTTTTTTCATCTACTGGGTACTTAAATTGAAGTGAAACATGTTCAGTGAAAGATCACGATTTTTATCATAATTCTAAAGGGTGCACTGATCGCTCAAACATGGCATTTTTTGATACTTTTTTGACATTTGATCTTGTAGAACACAACAGATGCATAGGAAAAGTCTGAATATTTTTTATTTTCCCCACATTGATACTGAACAACCCTTCTACAAATATATAATTTTTTGGTTGACCTAAGTGTTATCCAATATGGTGGACAAAAATTTGAAAATTGCATTGGATCAGCCATTTGAAATTTTAAAAATCTGACATCAGATATGCATTCAGAGAACCAAAAAACCTCGAAGTGTGAAATCTAATGAATAATGGGCAAGTATTGTTAAAAAATGGCTAAAATGTATCATTTTCCAAATATTTTACGATTTTCTGTCCAATACGTAAAATAACTACGTGCTACAGTATCACACATACTTTCTCGCATTATTTCTAAATTTGCATTTTTCAAAAATTCACAGTTCAATGAAAATTATACCTGTGCCATTCTCGTTCATCCCTTGTTTTATCTACAAATAAAAAAAAATTAAAAAATTGGAGCAGTTTATCAGAAAATGTGTTTTTTTAAATTGTATTTATTTTAAGCAAAAAGTACGTGAAAACGACTATTTTTTTAAAAAAAATTTTACATAATTTTTTTGAAAAGCTGATCTTTAGGATTTTTTTTATGGCAAAATATGTATCTTCAACTTCATTATTTTAAAATGTTAACTTTTTGCAATTTTCAAGATCTGTCTTTAAAGAATATACTTTATTAAGGAAAAAATCTTCTCTTCAATACAAGTAGTAAAATTAGGAAGACACAGAAAAAATGTCAACTTTGGCAAGTTTCAAAAAATTAGATATTTCAACGAAAATAAGATCCGCACAATTCTCTTAAGAGTCCTTTATGCTATCTGAAGAGTAAGTTAAAAAAAAAAATTAAGCAGTTTTTGAAAAAATTCTGAAAATGCTGAGGCTTCATATAAAGGACCCCAAAATCAATATACAGTCGACTCCAGTTATAGTAAATTTCTGGGGACTAACATTTTTAGTTCACTATAACCAATGTCAAAATTAAATAGAATTTCTCCACAATGATTGAGTTTATTAATATACAGATGCAGCAAAATACATTAACACCACTAAATGAAAATTTCAATATTTTTTTTGTCCTTAAAAAGGGACCATCCATAAGTTACGTAACGCAAATTTCCAGTACTTTTAATACCCCCTCCCCCCTTGAAACGCACTTCCCTATCTCTATGTAACGCAGCGTAACGCTGCCTCAGACTCCCTCCCCCTTTAGCGTTTCGTAGTTTAGGAATGACTCCACAGTTAATTGTTTGCTTCGTACGTTTTACATTTGTAATTTCTCTAGAATTCGTGGTCTCTCCATACTTCATTCTGCATTGTCCTGTGTCTCTCAAGTATTGTAATGCAGTCTTGATCCCCTTCAATTTTTGTCGCACTGTTGCGACACCGTCCCTTTCTCCGTAGTCTTTTGCTCGCCTCATAGCATAGGAGATCCTACCGGTAGAGGCGTGGGGCACTGCTTGATGCAGTGACGATCGTAGGACTCCTAGCGGCACAACCGAGAATGTCGCGAAATACCGTGAGATATCGTGAAGACAAGACCCCGTGCGCGAAGAAATAAAACCCCAAGTTCAAGAGCGTGTACCGACTCAGCGCTTCGGCCCCAAGCGCCGGAGAGCTTGTGCTGGTTCGAGTCCCGCCTCGGACATGGCTGTTTATCCCTTCCCTCTCTGTAGGTGTTGTCGCCAAGAGCCTCGCGTTCTGCTAACCCCAGACCAAAGGAGCCCACAAGTGTGTTGATGTAGAGTGTATAGTCGAATGTGCGTCCCATCAGATAACCAACCGGCTGTTGCCTGGATAAAAGCCCAAGAAAAATATCTATTCTTGCGAAGTACAATACGAAAATTTTCAAATTTTCCAACACAAAATATCACCAATCTGACGTTAAAACGTATTTGGGACGGCTGAATGAACGTTCTACTTCCACAAAAGTAACTGGACTTGAACCAAACAATATTGAGGTTTAAACGAAATATAAAATATGTCCTTAGAATCAACAACGTTGTTCGTGAATAGGCTCACTGCATGGCTAGTGAAGGCCCGGGAGGAGGGGATCTAATGCACCCCGTGAAGCCAGCATTTCGTACGTTACCACTGCAGGCAGCATCGTGGAACGGGAACACCCAAGCTCTATTTTTGTCAGTGGCAAATTTTCGACACGAGCTAAAGACAGACCAGTCGGATATATATATATATATATATATATATATATATATATATATATATATATATATATATATATATATATATATCATTCAGTATATTCAGGGGCAGCGGGTCCTGCCGATCATTTTCGAGGGGGCCATCATGGATTTTTATTTAATAATAAACATTTGTTATTATATTGTATCATATTTTTGTAGTTTATATTGTACTATACAATATTAATTTTAAAAAATTACGTAATTCCAAAGATAAATAAAAAATAATCAATTTTGTCAAATAAAAGAAGGTAACAAACGAAAATTCTAGGCCTTTTTTGGGGGGGAGCATGCCTCCTAACTATGACCCCCCATCCCATTGATTGCACTTACATGATCCGTATAGTTGAGGCGACAGGAAGAATTAACACTTACTCATTCAAAAACTGTAAATGAACTCAGTCTGTTACAACAAGTGCCATGCAATGATCGCATCACGTTCCAAAGGTTTTCTTATTAAGCCCGAGCGGATGCGTTTTCGTGACTAGGCTTCAACTTCTGCGCCCAAAGGGAGGCAATGGACTGTAAGGAAGGTTTGTCAGATTGCGATCGAGTTACCCACGCGCTTTATGAAATATGAGCCAGCACGTGCGCACTACTTTTGCCTCACAAATATCCATCCAGCCTCCATTCCGGCTATGCAATTTCCGAGAAGCAAATGTTAAGGTCGACAATTCACAGCGAAGGTTCGGAGGTCGTAGAAGCGCAGCACTACTTTGCTTTATTTCATAAAAAGGCGATTTCAGGCATTTGTTCACAAGCCATCACTGGAAATCACACGTGCCATTGTCCCCTGAGTGGTAGGCAATTCATTCTGCAATGGTGATTGTCACTTACATTCTGACGCGGCTAAAGAAATTTCGTATACCTGCCAAGACCAATGCCATATGAGCGGCCTATTCATAGTCATCTGTCGACTGAGTCAAGCGGCAAAATTCATAAGTGCAGGATCAGAAATATGGGTCCCGCAGTGAGAATTTTCGCCCGAATTTTTAAAATTGTATTGGTCTATTATTGTGTGACAGTGAGAGGACAGTGCTATAATATACGAAAAAATTTAACAAGCATTTGCAACTCATAAATGCAATGCGACGTATCATGTAACATAGACCTAATCAATAAAGTGTGCTACTTTAATGTTTCTTGGAACCTGCTCCAGAAAGTTAATAAAACTTTAAAAATAAGTAAACAAATCATTCGAGCCACGTGAATCAATAACCTAAGCGTCATCGATGGGAGTGACAGGGCTGGGACGCTTACCTTCATCCCCAAATTTGTAGGTACAGAGGTATGTTAGCGGGGATTCCCCAGTAATGTGTACCTTATCTATTGAATCTCCCCCCTCTAATAATTAATTTGGTGCTCATGACCAATAGAACCGCTGTCACACAAATTGTGAATTAGACTATTTGTCAGTCTCCATGAACTTGAAGAAAAAATAAGTACGCAACTCGTAAGAAACTGTTCAGAATTCAAATCTGGATTCCATTGTCGCATCGTCCGGAAACCAATCATTTGTCCGCCAAGACTTCATTTTCTGTACTACGTAGTTTACGCAAGTAACTATAGCAGACCCAATTCTTCGATTCAATACGGCAACCCTCAGCAATTATTCAAGTCACATCCTTGTAATCTTCCACCAATCGATGATCTGTTATTATAATAACATGCTGTAAGTTATTATCTTCATTACTCACCTTTCGATAACCTGTAAAACCCTCTGACTCCGTGAAGAGGTAAGCAAATGGAAGAAAAGCGAACAGCGACAAGTTGGAAAAGAGAAACACGTAACTCCACATTCCTGTAAAATAATAAGCATTATTGTTCTACTTTCTATACAAAGATTAGCCAAGTATAATATCAGAACACTGACTACCATGACTATTATCCAACTTTTGTTTTAATATTTTATGAATGTATAAAAAATACTTAGATGAAGCCTTGAATCACAATTAGAAAACACAATTAAAATATTAGAAGATTATCCAAAATATTCGAAAATTAATTGGCATAAAGTGAAACAAAATTAATACAATCAACGTCCGTCAAGGAAAGACAATTCTCTTTTTGCAGCGATCAATTTCATTAAAAAAAATCGTATCTTTTTTCTGACACATTTACTTTTCACACACGCACTTTTTAAGACAAATTCACGCCAAATACACGTGAAGACAGATTTTGAGACTGTAGGGCTATTTCTTTTTCAGAGGAACAGCGAACGCGCCGTGAATTTCTCACCTTGAATGAGGGAGTGATTGAGCCACTGCACGTAGTAGCTCTGTGGATAGAGAGTAAGCACTTCGTTCGAGGCGATGGACACGGGCAACAGCAGGGCAGCGCCTCCGGCAATCGCCAACGAGAAAGTGCACAGCCACAGACTGCAACAAAAATGCAATTTTTGCGCAAGTTCATATCTGAAAATAAAACAAGAATCACACAATAATGGGTCATCGCGTCTTTTCTTGTATACGAAGGAGTGTCTCAAGAGCTGATTTTCATTTATTTAAGGAAAATATGTTACACATTGCGTTAATGTTGCGGATAAGTCCAAGAACTGTGTAAATTACACCCTAAGACGAAGAAGATATGTTTGGTCGCCCATCAAAAAAACGGAAGATCAGCCAGTAGCGGTCTACAAAATAAAACATTTGCATTGATGTTCGAGGGAAACTCAGTGAAGTAACTACAGCCAGTGCGGCCGGTGCAGTTCTTTGAAGCCTCCGGGTACCATCTTCCCCTCCCCAGAAGTCCAATGAAAATTCAGTTTTAATTTTCACATCATATAGCACCTCCAAGAGATGCCCCCTTTCAGAAAATGATACTAAAATCAAAAGTTCGTCGCGTTAGTTTTACTTTCTCGCCTACTGCTTCCGCTGTAGAAAGGATTATAAACTTATTGTCGGGCACTATTGTGGGACACTGATAACGAAAAAGTGGATAAATCTTGTTCTTATTTGAACTAAATTACATCCTCTTAACACGTATAGCCAGAATCCACGTTTGCTGGGTCCTTGATACCGAAAATTCGATTGATGGTAAAACGTCCGTCCGTCCGTCAGTCTGAGTGACGGACTATCGGAATGGCTGACTGACTGACTGACTGACTGACAGACGGGCTGACTGACTGACTCACTGACGGACGGGCTGACTGACGGGCTGACAGACTGACTGACGGGCTGACAGACTGACTGACGGGCTGACTGACTGACTGACGGGCTGACTGACTGACTGACGGGCTGACTGACTGACTGACTGACGGGCTGACTGACGGGCTGACTGACGGGCTGACTGACGGGCTGACTGACGGGCTGACTGACGGGCTGACTGACGGGCTGACTGACGGGCTGACTGACGGGCTGACTGACGGGCTCACTGACGGGCTGACTGACGGGCTGACTGACGGGCTCACTGACGGGCTGACTGACGGGCTGACTGACGGGCTGACTGACGGGCTGACTGACGGGCTCACTGACGGGCTCACTGACTGACTGACGGGCTGACTGACTGACTGACGGGCTGACTGACTGACTGACGGGCTCACTGACTGACTGACGGGCTCACTGACTGACTGACGGGCTCACTGACTGACTGACGGGCTCACTGACTGACTGACGGGCTCACTGACTGACTGACGGGCTCACTGACTGACTGACGGGCTCACTGACTGACTGACGGGCTCACTGACTGACTGACGGGCTCACTGACTGACTGACGGGCTCACTGACTGACTGACGGGCTCACTGACTGACTGACGGGCTCACTGACTGACTGACGGGCTCACTGACTGACTGACGGGCTCACTGACTGACTGACGGGCTCACTGACTGACTGACGGGCTCACTGACTGACTGACGGGCTCACTGACTGACTGACGGGCTCACTGACTGACTGACGGGCTCACTGACTGACTGACGGGCTCACTGACTGACTGACGGGCTCACTGACTGACTGACGGGCTCACTGACTGACTGACGGGCTCACTGACTGACTGACGGGCTCACTGACTGACTGACGGGCTCACTGACTGACTGACGGGCTCACTGACTGACTGACGGGCTCACTGACTGACTGACGGGCTCACTGACTGACTGACGGGCTCACTGACTGACTGACGGGCTCACTGACTGACTGACGGGCTCACTGACTGACTGACGGGCTCACTGACTGACTGACGGGCTGACTGACTGACTGACGGGCTCACTGACTGACTGACGGGCTCACTGACTGACTGACGGGCTGACTGACTGACGGGCTGACTGACTGACTGACGGGCTGACTGACGGGCTGACTGACTGACTGACGGGCTGACTGACTGACGGGCTGACTGACTGACTGACGGGCTGACTGACTGACGGGCTGACTGACTGACGGGCTGACTGACTGACTGACGGGCTGACTGACTGACTGACTGACGGGCTGACTGACTGACTGACTGACGGGCTGACTGACTGACTGACTGACTGACGGGCTGACTGACTGACTGACTGACGGGCTGACTGACTGACTGACTGACTGACGGGCTGACTGACTGACTGACTGACGGGCTGACTGACTGACTGACTGACGGGCTGACTGACTGACTGACTGACGGGCTGACTGACTGACTGACGGGCTGACTGACTGACTGACTGACGGGCTGACTGACTGACTGACGGGCTGACTGACTGACTGACGGGCTGACTGACTGACTGACGGGCTGACTGACTGACTGACGGGCTGACTGACTGACTGACGGGCTGACTGACTGACTGACGGGCTGACTGACTGACTGACGGGCTGACTGACTGACTGACGGGCTGACTGACTGACTGACGGGCTGACTGACTGACTGACGGGCTGACTGACTGACTGACGGGCTGACTGACTGACTGACGGGCTGACTGACTGACTGACGGGCTGACTGACTGACTGACGGGCTGACTGACTGACTGACGGGCTGACTGACTGACTGACGGGCTGACTGACTGACTGGCTGACTGACTGACTGACGGGCTGACTGACTGACTGACGGGCTGACTGACTGACTGACGGGCTGACTGACTGACGGGCTGACTGACTGACTGACGGGCTGACTGACTGACTGACTGACGGGCTGACTGACTGACTGACCGGCTGACTGACTGACTGACTGACGGGCTGACTGACTGACTGACTGACGGGCTGACTGACTGACTGACGGGCTGACTGACTGACTGACGGGCTGACTGACTGACTGACGGGCTGACTGACTGACTGACTGACGGGCTGACTGACTGACTGACTGACGGGCTGACTGACTGACTGACTGACGGGCTGACTGACTGACGGGCTGACTGACTGACGGGCTGGCTGACTGACGGGCTGGCTGACTGACGGGCTGACTGACTGACGAACTGACGGACTGACTGACAGACGAACTGACGGACTTACTGACTGACTGACGGACGGACTGACGGACTGACTGACTGACGGGCTGACTGACTGACTGACGGGCTGACTGACTGACTGACTGACTGACTGACGGGCTGACTGACTGACTGACGGGCTGACTGACTGACTGACGGGCTGACTGACTGACTGACTGACGGGCTGACTGACTGACTGACTGACGGGCTGACTGACTGACTGACTGACGGGCTGACTGACTGACTGACTGACGGGCTGACTGACTGACTGACTGACGGGCTGACTGACTGACTGACTGACGGGCTGACTGACTGACTGACTGACTGGCTGACTGACTGACTGACGGGCTGACTGACTGACTGACGGGCTGACTGACTGACTGACGGGCTGACTGACTGACTGACGGGCTGACTGACTGACTGACGGGCTGACTGACGGGCTGACTGACGGGCTGACTGACTGACTGACGGGCTGACTGACTGACTGACGGGCTGACTGACTGACTGACGGGCTGACTGACTGACTGACGGGCTGACTGACTGACTGACGGGCTGACTGACTGACTGGCTGACTGACTGACTGACGGGCTGACTGACTGACTGGCTGACTGACTGACTGACGGGCTGACTGACTGACTGACGGGCTGACTGACTGACTGACGGGCTGACTGACTGACTGACGGGCTGACTGACTGACTGACGGGCTGACTGACTGACTGACGGGCTGACTGACTGACTGACGGGCTGACTGACTGACTGACGGGCTGACTGACTGACTGACGGGCTGACTGACTGACTGACGGGCTGACTGACTGACTGACGGGCTGACTGACTGACTGACGGGCTGACTGACTGACTGACGGGCTGACTGACTGACTGACGGGCTGACTGACTGACTGACGGGCTGACTGACTGACTGACGGGCTGACTGACTGACTGACGGGCTGACTGACTAACTGACGGGCTGACTGACTGACTGACGGGCTGGCTGACTGACGGGCTGGCTGACTGACGGGCTGACTGACTGACGGACTGACTGACAGACGAACTGACGGACTTACTGACTGACTGACGGACGGACTGACGGACTGACTGACGGACGGACTGACGGACTGACGGACGGACTGACGGACGGACTGACGGACGGACTGACGGACGGACTGACGGACTGACGGACGGACTGACGGACGGACTGACGGACGGACTGACTGACGGACGGACTGACGGACGGACTGACGGACGGACTGACGGACGGACTGACTGACGGTCAGTCAGTCAATAAGTCCGTCCGTCCATCGGTCCGTCCGTCGGTCCGTCCATCGGTCCGTCCGTCCGTCCGCCAGTCCGTCCGCCAGTTCGTCAGTCAGTCCATCTTCCCGTCAGTCTGTTTGTGGGTGAACAAGGCTAGCGGCTAGACCGCAAGCACGATTTTCTCCAAAACCCCATCAATCTGATTGATGTCCGTCCCACTAAATTTCAAACGGAAATTTTGATTGGGGGCGTACTTTACATCAAGCCTCAACATTTACAAAATGTTCTTAATAAAAGCTCCATTTTTTCTTAATTCCCCCCTAATAGCGCAAAAGACGTATATCGAATTGGCGTAGGCCGCGATTTTGTTGCCCTCCTTGAATTTTCCAAAATTGCAAAAGTTCAACATTTTTCGGCGTCTTCGTACAACTACAATAAAGAAGATAAACATTTTTTTTCTAAATTAAATGTGTTCGTCAAAAACAGACGTTTAAATAAGGTCAAGTTAAAGTTTCGAAAATGTGAGTAGAATTTACCTAAATACTTAGAAATCTTCTCATTGATGACGGTCTTGATGGCGTACAATGTAGATGCTTTGATATTCTTATGGAAAGAAACAGATTTAAGGAAGGTAATAAGTCTAACTTAGAAGTAACAAGTATACAGTTGTATTTTTAAGAATTTTTGATTGCCGATTATGGTATTCGAACATTGGAAGCTCACTTTGATGTAATCAAAGAAAGCTTGCATGAAGTTATTCTTGGTTTTCTAATGCGCTGCAAATACTGTAACAGTTAAATTTACTTGTGTTTGTTTCATTTGTAGAAGTAAGAAATGATTACTGTTCCTGGCTATCGAAATTAATGCAGAGATGCACCCCCAGGCGCTTCGTGGGTACTGATGGCTTTGCGTAGGAATTCCTTGAGTTGTCTCCTCTCGCAGCCCTGCGGCCAGAAGAAAGCATTTTGAATTGGGCCCAACGAGCCGGGAGGAGGAAGTCCTCCCATACCTCAGCCATGTCACACTCCGGCAAGGCCCACACTCATGTATGGGCCGACACTCGTGCATGGTGTAATCTTACTCTGTTGTCTGGCGGAAGCGCGGGTGAACGCATGTCATCGAAGTTGTCTCACGTTTCACTTACAGCAGTTTGCATTTGACTTCTCCCCCCCCCCCATTGAGATCAACAGGTGCACGAGCCTCCCTGAAAATGAAATGAAGACGAAAGAAGTTGAAAATGATAGAGATGAATACCAAGATAAAAATAATGAACCCCTTGACTTCGATAGTCTACAAAATTGTTTTCTCGTAGTTTTGCAATCGCAATGTATCGTGATTGCCATGCACAAGAAGAGTATTTTGTATTTCTTTGCCAACTTTTGAATCTTTCTGCACTATAATATTTGAATTGGCCAGGCTTTAGTAAAAACTCCCTTATGTGATTATAAAAGAAATTGTTTTACTTCTTAGAAAGTTAACTGCACATTAACCGTGAGAAAAAGTTATTAAACGACTCAAAGTTTAAAAATAGCTTTCATTAAAAGCTATATTATATTAAACTGTTGACCGATCGTCTGTATCGACTCTCAGATCAACCGAGAAGGCTGCACTGCCTGCTCGATTGACTATGAGTAAATCTAGTTCTTAAACCACAGGTTTGGACTTTTAGAACAGAATGTTTTCTACGCTGACGACGCGTGTGCCCTGCACCATGGCTTTAAGATTTTATCGTTTTCTTTGCTACTGCTCCTTGTCCGAATCGGAAAAGACGCATTGATAATTCTGCGAGTTCTTTCCAAACCATGGCGGTATGGACACGAGTAAGACCGCGAGTATCAAATAAATGTTTGAACGTGGGAATAGGCTATTCAGGGCGATTACGCCTTTTTGTCGCAATGATGCAACGGCTGTGGGAATCCCTCCTTGCACGTGCTACACCCAACCACTCGCGGCAATTGGACGCGCAGAGAAATCGAATGCTTGAAGGAACGAAATACAAGGGCTTCGTCGTACGTACACAATAATTATGCTCGCGTGATTGCAGAAAAAACGAAAGTAAAATATATGTACTCGTACTTAACAAAATCTCGAAACTTGTCTTCACTTCGATGACTTGTGATTCTCTTACATTTATAATAATTGTGAAACTTCATCTTTTTAATTGAGGCCGTAAATCTTGATTTATTTCTACGCGTCTGATTCAATCTGTTGGTTGTCAAAATTATGGTGTAGGTTGTTGTTCCTAGTACCTACAAGCGTCGGGCAGTCGTCTCTTCACAGCCATCCGCAAAGGGCTGGGGTCCGAAATTTCCAAATCCGATATGACACCAAGTTCACTAATGCTGATTGGCTCTCTTGCTAGCTGACCTTCTCCTCTTTATACTTCCCGCTCCACTTACGCTATTACTGTTCATTCTTGAGCCACCAAGTTGCCTCGGTATATGGTACATATTTGAAACTTTGATGACTTGGAAAAAATTCGGAATTCTTGGGACACATACAATTTCTCAAGATAAATTCAGTTTTATACTTCAGTTACAGAAGATCTGTCCTGGTTATAACACCACTGTAGCCAGCTTGATATCTACACTAGCACCACAGTTTGATTTGTCAAAACAAAAACAAAACCTGAGATGCAGAAAATGTCGCAAGCACCGTCGAATCCCAGTCGACCCACAAGGGAAGCCCCTCCCGCTTGCGAGCCTCCGCGTCCGCCCTGCTGCCGCCCAGAGCAGGCGCGCGCCCTCCAACTGGGCGCCGCGTGGCAGGGCGGAGGAGGGACATTACATTTTGCCAAATTTCATTTTACTTATCCCATTTGGACGATTGGTACGGCGTTCAATTCAGGAAGAGCGTCGCCATCGCGCTATAAGCCAACATTTTTTAATTTCCGACGGGAACTATGAAAAGTAATTTGAAAAAAAAAAAGTTTTGACAATTTTGGGGGGGTGGGTGGGAAGGGGTTGACAGCGTAAATTCTACATTAAACATGAGTAAAACGCTGTTTACAGATCGAAAATCGGACCATTTGTTCATGTAAAGTCCCCTTTGACAGTGCTGCGATCTGTTGAATATTCCTACAAGTAATTTTCGGTACATCGTCTCCTATATTATTTCAGTAGTATACCTTCGCGTTCCGGCTCTCACACGCAACCAATCTTTATAAATGAGGGCTCTAAAGAAAGAATTTCACGGAGACTCTGCGAATTCCACTTCGACTTTAAAAATATGGATGATTTCTTTAAAAAAACGCATCGAAATATTCATGTAACATGCAACCCGCATCACATGTCAACCTATATCGGCAAATAACCCATAAACAAAGCGTTTTAGAGCCTTAAAAAGTATAATTTTGAGGCCAAAGGCCTCAAAGAAACGTTTTTCACTAAATAATCTACAAGATAAGACATTCCCCGATCCATTCAATTGAATTTTCGGTTCTACGCTTCAATACTATCAAGGCCACCTCAATATTTCAGCCTTTCCTTTTAAACAAACACGTTTCGTTAACTATTTCCCCTCTTAAAATGGAAATATAAGGATAGGGATCTAACATAGGGTCTAACATGTGAGAGTTCTCGCACGGGTACGCGGAGGTAGTAGGGGAAAACTTGTGTGTGGTACAACACAAAGAACAAACGTTTTAAATTAGATAAAGTAAAATAGCTTGAAATAAATGAAAAACAAAAATCAAATCGCGCTGACCTACAATACTACGTGAATTAATTAAAAAAAGCAAGTAAATTTAAAATTATAGAAAGAATAGGAGAAGTCACTCGACAACTGCCAACATTCGCAGTCCAAAGGCACGATTTAAATGTTGGTGTCTGGAAATATGTACATCAACGCCCAGCTGCAAACTCATATTGTAAATAATACACCGTTTCATATTAAACTCAAGGTGTGGGTTCGTTAAGATATTCAATATGCAAACATCGTTTGAGTAACATTCCCATGTACCGAAGTGAAGTCTAAGCCTACTAAATTGTTTCCAATGGTAACAAATTGTATTTAGTACTCAAAGGTGAACATATTAGTTTATTTTTTGGCTCGGAATTGCTTTTCTTGAAGTACATAAGAACGCTGAAAATAATTCAATACTTTTGAATACACAAATAATTTTTCAATTTTCGCATCCCAGCAAGCTGTCATCCTGAACTCTCCAAAACTCCCTCTATTCCTCACAACAAATCAAGGAAATTCAAATAATATTGCAAAGAGTAAGGTTGTACTTGCTCCATCGGTATTTATGCACTACTTTACTTTGCTTTGCTTTGCTTTTTGAAGAGAAAAAACCATTTGTTATGTTTGTGACTATCAAGGAAAGCGAAAAGTTAACTCCCAAGAAGGAGTGAATAATTTGTTCAAAGTTGTTTTTAAAGAAGTATGAATTGTTCCGAGAACATCTATCTATAATGCTGAATAAACTTTTATTGAAAATTTGTTTCCAACATCAATTGTATTGTTATTTTTGTTTGATATTCATGCAAGTACATTAGAAGTTACATTTATACATTAAGAAATAAACATGTTTCATAAACAACTCTCCTTCTTATTTGAAAGGAGAGACAAATGTATAGGGAAAGGGTGGGTTTTAACATGCGAGAGTTCTCGCACGGGTACGCTAGTTTAGCCTTAATCCAAAGAAATCCCACTTCTGTCGCTTGACGTTGACCGCCGCGCCGTGCAGTCGTCCCTCGCGAACGTTGTGTTCACAAATATTAATCGTCCTTCGCTCTCAAATCTTTTTAGGCAGTGCATATTGGTCAAAATATCTGTAAACCTTTTTTGTTCTGTACAATACGAATGTATTTTTGCAAATCTCTCTGGCGGATATGTAAATATTAAAAGCTAAAATTAATACATACTGTTTAATGCCGGAAGGTACAATTCACGTATAGTACGAAGATGAAAGAAATGGAATAACTGACTCATTGTACCTTACAAATAGATCAAACGCGGTTTTTCACAAACAGCGGAAACAATAGTCATTTCCACGACGCGACGGTGAGAGCGCAGCTCTTGTATTTACTGAAAATGGATTGTCACGGAAATGCAAACATTTGATCCCACCGGGATCTGAGCCCGAGGCCTTCTGCTACCTACACAGCTCTAACGACTTAACAGTACTTATCCCGACCAAGAACTATCTTTTGAAAAAGAGAAGCGTGAAGATTTCAAGTACTACCCGTGGATCAAATCAACATTAATGAAGATACGAAAACAAAATGAAATATGGAAAAGAGGAAAACGTATAAAAATGACAGTATCAAAAAAGAAAAAAATTACGAACCAAAGAAACCTACACAAAATATTAGATAATGCGAAATCGTCAAGAAAATGTTTAATTAATTTATCGTCAAAAAACTATCAGTTAAAACATTGGGAGATACATTGAGGCATATGGGAGATAAGTGCAATTTGAGGAAAGTCGTTTAATTGTTTCATTTAACCACGAAATATGACATTAAAAGACCATTGATGGTCTCTCATTGGTTAATATCACCGGCAGCTATTAACCAATTAGAGACCCTCCTCCACCTCATCCGGAACTACACGGCGACAAACTCTTGAAATTTCATTTGGAAACAAAAGTATGCTTTAAAGGCAATCGTGTTGTTTTATTCACCTCACTCTTCCCTTCAGGCAGCTCCACACATTCGCTAATCGGCGAACAGCGAGCAACCGCTCGCGGAATCCCGAGTGGTGTGGAATGAGCTGCTTGCTCTTTGCCGAGGGACGAACATTCGGCGCACGCCCAACCCACCGCGTGTCGGTCTTTTGGACACATCAAAGGAAGCGAGCATTTGCCGAACACAGCTGGTCGGGATTGGGTGAGCAGTTGGTCGCTATTCGGCGAATACCGATTGTACGGAGCCGCCTTTAAGCGTCCTTCTTCAAAATACACGTGGAGGAAAAGGAGAGCTGTACCTGATCTTGTAGACCGTGGCCTCGTCGTCATCGCAGGAGAAGAAGTCCTCGCGGTCGCGCCGGCGGAAGCGGCCGATGGCAGCGAACGACGCCAGGTTCAGGGCCAACAGCAGCAGGAAGAAGATCTGCAACACACCACCAGCACACTTGGAGTTCATGTACTTTCAAAACAGTGAACACTGTATGTGACGTACGGGGCAGAAGTATAATCTGCGTACGTTTTCTAGAGTTCCAGAAACCCCTCCACCCTTTTTCTACACCTTTGAATGATGAATAAAGGTACCAATAAAGCATGGTTACTAACATTTGAAAACTAATTGTTTTCGCTTTCTAGTAATAGAAAACTTATTTGCATCGGTAAACGAACTATATAGTTGATTTAATTGTAATGCAAAAAAAGAGCAACACTTACCCCTAACTCTACTATCACAACAAGGTGAACGAAACAAAACCTCTACACAGCATAGGTATATCAACTCTTACTCTGATGTGACTGAAGAGGTGTTCGGAGGGATGAATATAGACTCTTCACGCATTAATGCTAGGACGAAAATATTGTATGAACAGTCCACGCGAACAGATTGTCGGTACACAAGGTAAGAATACTGTGACTTCCAGTATTACTTCTTATTAATGACCCTAAATTCTGTCCACGACAGCATGAGACAACGGAGATGAATACATCGTTAGCTGACAGACACAGCGATAAATGAATAGCAGGAAAACCATTACGTAAATAGCAGTGTTCATTTGTTCACCAGGAAGTACACATTATGTTTGGGTAAGATTAAAAGGACATCCTTAAATACACGTTCTGATCTAGTGTAGAAGAATTAAAAAATAATGAATGAAAGAAAATGCCCTAAATTTCAATTTCTGCGCAAGTGTGTGAAAGAGCATTACACTAGAACTAATTAATACTGTGCGACGTAATGCGACGATCGCTACGTTGGTATTCGGGTGAAATTTTAGCATAAAAGAAAGCACGAAAATATAACAAATACGTTTTTTAAAATAGATTATATGATCAACGTCGCTTCAAAAACGCTTACATTATTGAATTTTAAAAATATATCCCTCATGGTAAAATTCAAGAATGGCAATAAATATTTTAAAATTGTAAGATTAGCCAGTAACAATTTTGAGTTTGTTGAATTGAGCAAACTTCTTTAATGCTGAAATATAATTTGGGTGCTTTTGAAATCAGGAACTTTATTTGAAACGAAACAGACAATGGAGTTTACGATAACACACATGCCCAGTGGGAGATAATCTACAGAATGTTATTTCAACAAAACAGTATCATTTATGAACACTATTTGACAGTTCAAAGTTTGACCAGACTTTCAGGAAACGGCGCGCCTTTAAACGAAAGGTTGATAAACAACTGCTCATAAGGCCTCGTTTCTCGCTGACTGAAGGGACATTCGACGGGAATGCTTATTACGACGATCAGATTGACACAGACACTAGCTGGAACCCCAAATACTGTCAAAATAAAGTCACAAATTCGATTTAGAAGGTCGAGGAGACTTCTCTTCATATGAAAAAAAGAGGGTTTTTGTTGTTGTTGTAAATTCTTGAGGAACGCGAAAATCATTTGAATTACGCAGTAAAACCACCTTCAAATTATTTAAAAAGTGAAGCCGCGATTGGTCGAGACAAAAACTAGAAAAACAAACAGTACACATTAAGATTTTCGCGATACTGTGGATCATCTCGTTCCATCATTTTGTCCCCTGTAGAAAACTTACCGCGTCGAAATTATCCTACACGTTACACGAAAGATGTCGGAGTTTCTCAACGAGTGAAAAAATCGTTGCTCACAGAGAGGAAATGACGCTTTGCCATAAAAGAGGGTGAAAAAGTAGGTCAAAGTTTACCCCACTGAGGCAACGAGGGAACAAACGGTTCTTTCCCTTCGGTGTCGTCACCGAGCTGTTCCCGTGGCGACCATGCACACTCGCCGACTACTCTGAATAGAACACCCTACGGAGGTATTCGCGGAGATACACACATACATGTAGTAACGTCTAGTTCTTTCTTTTATAACGTTATACTACCAAAACGGTCCTTGTGGCAATAAAGGTTACATAGGTATAACACGAATGATCAATTAAACACACCTTTAAATCCTATATCCTCACCCAGCCACGACGGCAATGACGTGTGTCACCACTTATCGAAATTGCATTTTACTCTACACGTCTAGGAACTGTTCGATTTGTACCTGAATTGTCATTCATCGGACTGAAGTAATGCAGTGTGATTTCATCTGTGATATATTGCATGAGAGGTCACTTTTGAAGTCCGAAATAACGGGTACTGTATTTTACAGTTAATGAAAGAAATTAAATAATGGCTCAAAAATGAGCGCTGGATACTGCACCCAAAGTCTGTTTGAACAACTGTACAAGGGACGTCTCAGAATAAATATTATACTTCAAACTTCTAGGGCATACTAAGGATTTGAAAACGACCACCTTTTGCCTATGACCATTTGGTCGCAAATTTCACATGGATGCTATATTTGCCCCTGGCAACCCCGAACACACTGGTGTACGGCAGGTACATGAAATCTCCGCCGCTGCGTTAGACCGTGACCTACAGAACACTGAATAAGGGGTTACAGCATTGCTGCGCAAATCTGGGCATCCAAGTTGGAGAGCTTATTGCGATGGCCGGAGCTGTTCGAGCCCCGCCCTGCGTCACGCTCCTCGGGGCGGCGGCGCTCGGTAGCGGAATGGTTTGTTCTCGCGGGCCACCGCGCCGCGCCACTTCCACTGCAAAACAGACACGAGCGGCTCGGGGCAGCAATTGATGTGACTGCAGTGCCTCTGACCGGGAGGTCCTAGGGTTGGAGTCCCGGCGGTGGCAGGGTTTCAATCACTATCTACATAGCTAGGTAAAATTCAGTCGTTGTCTGGAGGAGAATCCTAGCGGCCGGCTGCTCTGATGGGTAGTTTTCTGTGGTTTCTCCGATCAATACCACGCGAACGCCTAACGAACGGGCCACGGACCGCGCGCGATCTTCCTATGCTCGCCCCCCTTACTTACAGAAACGTTCATGCTGTACACTACTACACATGTCTGGAGACCAGTCGGAAGTTAGAGGTCGTCCCAGCCGGGGCGGCCCCCTGCTAGTGGAATGTCCTTGGCTGGGGAAATCTCGCAAGCCGACGTCGGTCGGCGCCGGATCTCGCCATCCAGCGGGAGAAGACTACCGCCACCGCCCGCGATAAAAAAAATATGCACTACACCACGGGAATAACGTCCTTTGTCGTTGACGCACGTCCGGAATGGCTAATTGCTCAATCAATCATTTCGAGAGCGAAGGCGCCTGGGGGCCGGGGCTTCTGCGCACGTGGGCTCTCGGCGGCGGAAGGGCGTGGCGCGGCGCGGCGCGAGATTCAAGGGCAAGGGGCGCGGCGTCACGTATGACAAAGGCGGGAAGGGCGCGGAGGAGGGCGTGGTGCGGCGGGGCGAGGGCGGCGACGCCTCTTCGCAGGTCGCGCTCCACTGCCCGCGTGCGTGTGACAGCCGCCGCAGGACCGCATACTCATTCGGGTCCAAACACTCGTTGATAGTCCGAGTGAAGGGTATTCTATCCATGTTTTTCACGAATTACGTTTTTTTTCAACACTAGCAACGGGTGCAGGAATGCTGCTCGCTTTGACATAATTGTGTGAGGGCGCGATACTCGCTCGTGAACAGCCCGTATTTGTAGAAATAATTGCCACTTATTGAATACAGGGCGCCAGGAAAGTCTCTCCGCACTGAGCCGAATCAGGGCCTCCTATTAAAAACTGCATTTATGTTGGTAGCAACTAGATCCCTGGGAAACAAGCGAAGGCGACACTTCCGGAATCTCTACTATCATTTAATACAATTAATAGGTCTGTGCAATGGGGATGGTGAGTATGCAATTCACGTTTTCAATCTGCAGCTTGGACTTCAACGTAATTTCTCTTGCAAGCACTCTATAGCAAGATGCTACTGAGGGGAGACTTTCCTGGCGCGCTATTCGTTCATTTTGGGAATCTATCAATGTTTTACTTTCTCTAATACATAGAAGAATAGAGGAAAAAAATGACATTAGATTTTTTGCGAATGGCCGAAACCGAAGTATTTTCTCTCTTCTATCATCATAAAGGTCTGTGCCTGTCTGGGAATAATATCAGCACCAACGCAGTACACAGGATTTTCCTCAAAATGTCTATCCCTCTATCGATCTAGCGATCCAGGCACTGCAAATTTGAAATGTAGCTTTAAATTTAAAGTTTGGGGTTACTTTATATCATACTCCCTTTCATCCAAGTGAATCAACTCGTCACTGGTTTCGAAATCACGCGCAAGCGAGTTGAAATTCAGGTAAACTTCGCACGGGTTCAGCTAGAATCGGTATATTCCTTAGCCGTTACAAGTAACGAGAGAAATAATAATACAGAGGGATGTCGATTATCCATAAGTCAATTATCCGAAACTTCAAATATCCGAACTCACATTTTCTCTGAATAATAACTTTTTAATTAGATACCCTAAACTATAGGTACTCATATCCTTTTGTAATACTGAATATTGGGAATGATTCCCGATATGATTGACAGTGATAAAATATTAACAAGATACTGTACCATTGTCACTCATCTGACTTCAGTGACCTTTGACAAATCCTACAATAAAGGCTTAAGAATTCGGAATGTTTATTATTAGCAGAAAAATGCTTTTCAACACTTTTAAGTGCAAGATAACTAACGGTACACTGTCAAACAACCGCTCGTAAATGCTTGACAGCTGTCACTCACTAGGAATGTTGTTGGCAGAAAATCCATCGTCTTTTAGTGCAACGGTAGCCTACATATACAAGCATTTTATGTACACTTGCCACTTTTATGCTCAGTTATCCGAATTATCGAATATCCGAGCTACATCTGGTCCTAATTAGTTAGCATAATCGACGCTCCACTGTAGATGTATCCCAAAAGTAGTGCTATCATAGTACACTATATAGTTGTAGCATCACTAATTACTTCATAATCGGGCCGATACTTAGACTTCGTTTAGGCGCAAGTTTATTTTCGGCCCGACAAGAAAAAAAAAAGAAAGAATAACCGCGATGTAAACAGGCAGGCAGGCAGGCTCTGCCCGGCGGCCGAGCGCAAGGGCCGTGTGGCGCGCGGGGCGGGGCGGGGCGGGGAGGGGCGGAGCGGGGCGAGGCGGGGCGGGGGAGGAGGGGCGGGGCGGGGCGGAGCGGGGCGGGGCGGAGCGGGGCGGGGCGGAGCGGGGCGGGGCGGGGCGAGGCGGGGCGGGGGAGGAGGGGCGGGGCGGAGCGGGGCGGGGCGGGGAGGAGGGGCGGGGCGGGGAGGAGGGGCGGGGCGGGGGAGGAGGGGCGGGGCGGGGCGGGGGAGGAGGGGCGGGGCGGGGCGGGGGAGGAGGGGCGGGGCGTGATGCAAGGCGCTATTCCCGGCGCGAGGGCGGCCGCGCGCCTTCGCCCCCACGTGCGCCGGCGCCGCCAGCAGAAGCCCCGCCCCGCCCCGCCCCGCCACGCCCCGCCCCGCCCCGCCCCTCGGCCGACAAAGCGAGGGGCGCGGGGGGAAACGTGGTCGCCAACAAGGCCGCCGACGGAAAATCCGGGCCCCCGCTGCGAACGAGACGAGTGCGCCCTTGTTAAAAAAAATATACCCACTTCTGTACGCGTGAAATATTCGTTTTTGAATTCCGGCATTACATCCGACCTTTTTCCTCACACGAAATCGTTCATAAAATGACATTTCTTGGCACACATAATGACGTATTTGCCGTTAATGGCACAAATAATTGCGACATCACATATTCAGCCCATCGCAGCGACAGAATCGAGACGAGGTAGCGGAACCGCAAATGTCAAATACCAATGATTTCATAATAACGTTTCCGAAAATTAACTTTCATTCCCTTATAAATTTATAATGCTATTAGACAAAAAACATATGTAAGTCGTTTATAATATTGCATTCGTCAAAATTTGGAAACTTGCTCCTAGCGTCCCTCGTTTTCAAAACATGTACGTACTCATTCTATGAAGCTTCACACAACTAGTTGCATAACATTCTATTCATTTCATATTGACATAATTAGATATTGTATCCTTCGGCGCTCGACTTTACACAAGGGCTCTTCGTTCGATTTCTCGAATTCAAAGTATCTTAAAACGTGATATACAACGTCTCACGAGAGCAAGCCTTCCCTCCGCAGGCGCGGTGCCGGGCACGTGTATAGGGACACACGTAGACCACGACGACTTACAATGACTTCCTCTCTTGGTGGCTTCTCTTCCATGCGTGTTTGCTCGACTCCATCAAACACGAGCGACAGAAGCTTCTGCACGACACCCTTATCTACCGTGCCTAGAAATCTCCCAAGCCGTGTGTGATTGCAAACATACGTCTGAGATCTCTTTCATCAATCCCACACGAAGTTTAAATATTCGCAGGTGAAATAACACAGCCGCACGCCTCAGCTTTTCATCAATTTGTGCCAGACACATACAAATAATACGAGACTAAGTGGCAGTTATTGTCATTAAATCTAGAAGTTTTAACGTTCTCGGTTGTCAACATGCGTGCACCCGAAAAGCACATTTTCAGTTTTCACTGCAGATTAAATGCTGCATAGGTAAGTCATTTCTAACGACAATCCTTTGATTCATATCAAACCGGAAGAAAATACTTATTTGAATACTCATCCAAGCGTCGTTCCAATATCACTTCACTAGAACGAAAAATGCCATTGCTTCCTGCAAAAGGCGGACGCACTCTCCAGCTTGTCGCTTCCACCCGTTGCGAGACGGAGCGTTCCGAAATCTCAAGTCAACACCTCTCTCCCAGTCGCTTGGCAGCGGCAGCGGTCGCGCGAGCGATCGAATAAGCAGAAGCCCAGGGAATCCCGCGCCGCCGCCTTCTTCATCCGGTTTGCGCTGGTCAGCGCGGCGGGCGGGGCGGGGCGGCGCGCGGCCACGTCGTTGCCCGAAGCCCCAGGCACGGCTCGTTCACCGCCCAGGGCGATTACAGACTTATAGTGATGCGATGCTACCAATACATCGACTAAAACCCATCGAGGATTTTTTAACAGCGATTTTTTAACGCTGGTTTAGTAACATTTTAATTTCTGCAGAAGAAAATTTAATTCGATAGTAGTAGGTTTATTAATTTGTAATTAATATTTCTCTGAAAACTTTAAAAAATAATTTTAAAAAGAGACAACTGAGCCCTCAGGGCCATCTCTAAGGGTCCGTCTTCAGTTCGTCGAATAAGGGCACGGCGCCAGCCCTACGCCCATGACGCACGAGTCGAACTCCACGCGCGAAATGCGAAGAACGACGTCGGCAATACCAAGGTATCGGGGACAATTTCCACGAGAGAGAGTTTCTTCGATGAAAGTACTGCAGACAGCGATCGTTTGGTTGTAACACACTAACCTAAATACCATCACTTATTTCATTTCGTAACTTTAACAATATTGTAATATTGGGAATTTTTCACATGCATGCAAAATATCGAAAACATTAAATCATCGAAATCGATTTTAACAATACATCGACAATGTTAACGATACGATACGATAACGATATAAATCGACGTCGCATCCCTATTCCCGACCGCCACGGCGGGCGACGCGTGGGCCCTCGAGGCTTATCACAGTCGCCGGCAAAAGTTCCCTTGGCGGTTTTCCAGGACAATTCGGGTGCGATGGGATTCTATGGCCAATCGGAATAAATGTGCCAGGAGATATCCCGAAATCACGATCCATCATGTGTTGTTGTAGAGCGATATATCCGTGATCCATTTGCCCCAGTTGATATCGAGAGAGCTTACTTCGAGTAGCTTTTAATCCATGAAATATGACAGATATCGATAGCTAATACATTGCGTAAAAAAGGACGAGTTATCTTCCTCGGAGGGGTCCTAAGTTGTAATCATCAAGAATTTTTTTTCAGTCTCGTCGTTAGAAAGAACTTGAAAAATAGTTAATACTATATGATACAAAGCAACAATATTACAACGGATTAGTGTTTAAACTTCGTCAAACCAAAATTTAAGAGATGTTTTTTATTGTGCCAAAATGTCTTAAAATGTTCAATTGTAGGGTGAACAATTTTTTTAATTTTATAATGAAAGTTGAGTCAAACGACAATGCCTGTTGTAAAATGAAAAGCAAATTTTCCTAAAGACAATTCATGGAGACGCGTGGACGAGGGCAAATGTCCTGTTTTAATGACCAGCAGTGGCGACCCATTTGCCACAAAAGTTACTCAATGGCGATATTCGGATCATGAAGTGCGCTCTGTCACTACAAAAATAGAATGAACTCCTTTACTTCGTCGCGGGCGTAGGCGATGTAGAGTGCGACCTACTAAGCATGCAATTTTTCAAAAGTCGAGCTCTAAAGCTGCATTACAAAATCAACAAAACGCAAATTAATAGAGAATGCTTAAACTAAAATTAAGTGCAAGCTGGATACTTTCGTTGCACTCGTTAAGCTACCGCCAGTCGCAGCGTCTTCGGAATGCAATTGTTTATTCCCGAGTCCATCAATAAAAACGTATGTTTGATATGGAAAAGCTATAGCAAAGTCTGATAGTTCTTTAGCTTTGCGAACAAATCCACAGACAGTAACATGCTAATACAAGAAGTGTGCTGCTTGCCATGTAGTGGTTTGCCTTCAAAAAACTGCAACCCATCCGTCGACTTGCGGATTTTCCTCAACAAGGTATCTCTCACCAGCGGAGCACCTCTCCAGCAGGGTCATGCTCTTAAGCTCCCGACTGCTCCCCCAACGTGTGTGGTATTGTAGTGCATATAAGTACGGGTGTGTAAAACAGGGGTGAAGATACGACAAGGAAGAGGCTGGAATGGTCGCCGTGTCCCGTTTGTTAGGGACTGCTCCGTCATTCGCCTGATGTTGATCGGAGAAAGCACGGAAAAGTAGCGACCAGAGCTCCCGGCCGCTAGAAGTCTCCTCCAGCCAGCGGTTGAAGGGTCCCGGCGGCGACACGCTTCGCGAGGGTGAAGGGGAGCGGTTTTCGCGTGAATAGAGCAAGGCTCGTGGGGGAGGGGGCGCGGGGGAGAGCAGCTGCGCCGCCCGCTGCCCGCCAGCGCCCCCCCCACCAACGCCTCCGCCGGCGGCGCACAGCTGCCCCGCGGCACGCGCCGGCCCGCCGCCCACGGGACATGCACGCGTTAATCACCTCACCGCACGCCGCCGCCCGCCGCAACGACCGAGCTCACGCCCCCGTCCAGCGCCGGCTGGCGAGGACCAGGAAACGAGTGCCGTTCGTCAGAGGACATTTATTTCAAACGGACTCGACAATTAGCGAAACATCAGCAGGCAAGAAGGGGAGCGCCTTGAAATGTCTTTACCACTAGTCAAAGTAATGAGAACGAAAGTACCGAACACGCAACATACACAGTTCATAAATCAATGTCACTCATCCGCATTGGAAATAAAATTGAGAAATATTTTAATGTCCATGTCTAAATATTTTCTAGTCCACGTAAACATTTTTTGGAGAATGGTCTGAACTGATATTTTCCGGGCGTTAACTTTTGATAAACCATCTAATACGCACTGAAGAAACCTTACTAACCTAGCAACACACTGGGCAGGTGACCTTGGTGCCCGAATAACATTAAATGTTTTCTATTCTTATGAGGATTATTACATTATAATTCTTCTAAGTAAGTCAGTTCATTAACATCAGGCATAAAGCCCGTTATTAATAATAAACTGTCAATGGCGAATCCAGCGCTGAAACATTGACTAGACGACCCAGTCACTGCGGTCAAGGTTAGATCAGGACTTACGACAGTGACATCGATTGATGTGCAATCGATTTACCGCGTTTTGCTCTTCGCGCAATTGATCGGACTTCTCCCACAGTGTTCACCGCAAGTTACGTCTTACAACTACGCATTGTTCACATGCAAAGTTTTCAAATATGCAAATAAAACTAAAACGAACAATCGTTTAGGAGATATATCCGTTTCATTTTTAAGGTAAAGGTGGAAACTTAAGAACTTTTCAGTTTAACGTTTTACATCAAATCCTAAGAAATACACCGTTCGCGTGTTCAGTACAGAAACAAAATACTATTAGATCGTGACCCACTAGCACCGAAAGACGAAGCCTTGCATGTTCTCTTTAAGGTTTCAGTCAAGTTTATTTTTGTCCGCTACTATAAGGCACAAACAATCCGAATTGAGAATATTATTTATTAACTCTATTTATTGCACCTCTCGTGTTTGAGGTATCTTTATTTTCAGGCACAGAAATAAGGTAACTAAATATATCGCTTATATTTTCACGCATTACGAAAATTGCTTCATCAACTTATGCTACAGCCTGCATTAAATAAACACTTGAGTTACAACTGCCCTCAATTTCAAAGAAACGTAACATTTTCTAGCTTTCAATTTATTTACACCTTAGTGCATAATTATGTTAGAGATTACAATCTGTTGGATAGCTGTAGAAGTTCTTCCTGTCAAGACGTTTATACATTTTTTCAAAATATTCTTCTTTCTCATATATGACTATTTAAATTGTTGTCACAGTTTATTGAGAGTTTTCACACCAAGTATAGAACCTGCGACGTATGTCGACGAAAGCTAGTGAGAAAGAAAACAACACAAACAATCTAAAACTTTAAAGAACTACACGAAATAAAGAACTAAAAAATAAAATAACCGTTACAGTATGTGTTAATTGAAAAATTCAACGCAAAGCTCTTTCGTGAAACACATCAAGCTATGTTAGCTGAAACATTGCCGAAGAACCTAAAACACGAAACCTAAATGCAATCTTGAAAATATATTATCCAAATCCGTACATTTACATCCAATTACAATAGTAGCAAAAGACATACCTTTTATTACAATTGTAATTACTATGCATAAAAATGCTCCACAGTACGTGTTACACAAGACAACATTGAATTCCGCAGTTCACGACTGCGCGTAACTTGAACACGTGACGTGTCATTTCCGTTGCGCTTGCATATGGAACTCAGCTGACGAGAGAAACAGTGTTAGGATTACGTGTCCCTAGGCATATTGTAAATCCGTCAAAAAATCAGTGTCACTGTGCCACAAAGTACGTATAGTGCCAAAATTCAACTTTCAATAAATGTATGATCAAAATTTGTATGATTGGATGAAAATGTAACATTTTTAACAAAAACAACAAAAAATACGATAAATTAAATTCAAATGCTCAAGCAAAACAATAAGAATTCGCAAGGGGTAGTGGGAAAATAGCACGCGGGTAAAATTAGCCTTTCCCTATTATTTGTAATTAATTCGTAAATCATAATGACTAGGGAGAGGAATTTTATGCCCTAAAAAATCTTGAAATATGCTTTTTAAAAAATGCATTATGACCTAGAAATTCTGAAATGTGCACTTTAATATGCAATTAAAATTAACAATATTTCCTTTTCTGCATTAATCTTTCTTGATAAATTTCAGGAGAAGGGTTCTTGGGATGAAAATATATATTTTTGTGCAAACAGAATACCTTACTGCGCGGGAGAAATCATTAAAGTATTGACCTTAGTGAAGTACATTGTTTATCTTATTGCATTTCTTCTGTCTGGTTCAAAAAAATATATCAAGAAATTCCTACATTTGCCCAAGTATTTTATCATCTACAGAAGAAGAAAACAACGCAAACTGTGACACGCTCTTAGTAATCGATGAACGCTCACAAATAAATAGATCGAATGAAAAGTTGAAACGTTGTAGAGATAAGTCTCCATTTTAATGAAATATGCTAAACGCGCTCCTATAATTACACGAATATGCAACAACAGGAAAAATCGGCTAAATATGTACAAATATGCACTAACGTATTAGTCTACATAGGATCCAATTCTAACCAAATGTCAAGAAATTTTACTTAGCTATGCCCTGAAGCAAAAAACAAAATTATGCAAAATCATAGCAATCCGCTCCCTAATAACAACATTGAAAATTACCGACTTCTAATATACCAGCAAAACGATTTTCATGGAACTACATGAAAGTCAGGTCTATTTCGTAAAATCTTCTAAAACCCTCTTTAAAAGTTGCATTGACATTTCTGTTGCGTGCATGGCCAATAACGTGCTTGGCAACAGTAAAACTATGAATCTGAATGACATTCAAAAGCATATTGCTATAACAATAATGCTCGAACGTTTCTTCCGCTTTAAGAATGTCCGTCGCATTCATGATGAAACGCAGTTCTCAAAATTACCTACTGTAATAGAAATAGAGATCTTTGCAATTAATAGGAAGGTTTAGTTTTATTTCCAGTAATATTATATTATATTTTGGAGATTGAATTTTATACCTTTTTTTTCTCGTTTTTCCCAATTTTTTGGTTCCCTTGTAATTTAATTGATATGGTGCCCACGAAAGAGTACAGAACAGTAAAATCGTTTTTCATACGAAAATTTTAGAGAAAAAATTGAAACAAATTTTCACTCTCTAATAGACACCGGATATATTTTGGAATATCAAAATACACCTAAAGAGACACCCTACAGTTTTGGGGCCTACAAATTCATACAGAAGTGCGTCAGAAGTACGAAAAAATTAAATATATGTAATTTCCGAGAATTCGAAAGTTTTAATAAAAATGCTGTCTAAATCCCTGTCTAATGACATGGGATTTGGTGCATTTGGCTCTGTTGCTTAAAAAGTTGAAATAAAATAATTGCAGCCCCTTTGAGAAAAGATGCATTGGGACATTGTGACGATGTGAACAAAATTACGCGAAAAAACTCATTTCGCAAAATAAATAAATAAAAAAAGTAATTATGAGGAATAGACTTCAGTGAAAAGCTTTTGCAATTTTCGGAAATTTAGAAGTTTTAATCAGTGCGAACATGCCAAGCATCGGACTTTCACTATACAGCCGATAACCGAAACTAACCTATGATAGTTTCGTTTGGTTTGAGAAGCTCATAATAAATTACTCCCAGCTGATCCATCAAATGCAGAAGAGAAGCGTCGAAGCACAGATATTTGGCTTTGCTCATGATGTCGCGTGGCCGGGCTTACACCACGAGCTTTTACGCTTACGGTTTTCGTACTGTGTCCACTTTTCATCGCCAGCCACGATACAAAGCAAAAAACCGTTTCTTCTCTGCAGTTGAAGCGGCAGTTCACACGTGAGATAGCGCAGTTCGACGTTTCACGGCTTCAACTCAGCACCCAATGCACTTGCTTCTGTGTCATTCCTAATGCTTTCAAACGATTTTGCAATGTCAGCTAGCGTCTGACATACGTTTTCATTAAGTAATACCTCCAATTGTTCGTCTTTAAACGTCTTCGGTGCACCAGAGCGTTCTTTATCTCCAAACTCAAAATCATTATTTTTGAAACCAGTCTCTCCATGTCATTTTCGACAGAGCACGTTCACCCCAAGTTTCAACAAGAATTCTGTGTGCTATATTTCTTCTGAATAAAATAGTGCAATAAAATTCCCCGCAAATACTATTTTCTTGGCATAAATTTCGATATGTTTAACACTCGGAAACAAAAATTTGTTTACATTGAGGCGAACAAAGGCACACTGACGTTCAATCTTACCAACAGTACTTCCTTGCAAATTCATTCGCAAAGGAAATTACCAGGAAGTCCTGATAACTTTTAGGAAACAGCGAGAACTTACTCAACCACCTTTTATTATTAATGCGAACAATTATTACATATAATATAAATATATAACAATTTATATTATAATTTTAATTCATTTGCAGTGCGTTCCGGGAACTACATATTTAGAAATCAAACACCAAGTAGGATATTACATAACCGTTACGTATCATTCGAGGCAGTATGTGCTGCTTCAGCACCACGAAGTTTCAAAATATTTTCTCCGATCACGCAAAACTGCTCTTTCAAACACGACTCGGATGGACGCAGCCGCGACAGTCGAGCACGTGCACGTGCACGCAATGTGCGCGGAAGCGCGGCAGCGTGGGAACCGCGAAAGGACGAGCGGCCCCGGCGCGCGGCCTGCGTCGCCCCAGGACTTTCCCCTTCCGTATCTGCCACGCAGCCGCGTGCCCGCATCGCAGGGGAAAGGTACGTTCGTACACTAATACACAGTCTTTGCTCTACGTCCGCACAGGGGGAGTGCCTCGGTCCATCTGTCCACAGTTCGTTTTGTTGTTGTTTTGTTTTTTCCCCCTTCCTTCCTCCTTTCTTCGGGATATTCTTATTTTTCTTCCAATTGGTTTGAGCAAAATTTCGTTTTAGAGATGAATGAAAATTTGTTCTCAAATTTTAATAATTGTACCTAGCCAAAAAAAACAAAATAAATTTGAATGCAATGAACGCCATACTTACAATTTTTTTTTCCTGGTAACTTAACACTTGTGTTGAAGTCGCTCTCTGATTCTGGACTCTGTTTACATGACGTCAATCGTCTCGAGTGTACTGAATTATCGTATTACGGAAGACGTCACAATGCACGGTATGTGCAACAGCATCTACGGGTCACACAGCTTCAAATCGCCTTCCTTATGGCTTGAATGGCACGGCCCGAAAGACTTGAAACCCGTTTGCGCGTGTTCGCGCCCACATAGCACGAAAAGCAATTGCACACTCGGAGGATCGTTACTTCCAAACGTTTCTAATTCTTTCGACGACACTTTCATAATATTTGTATTTTAAAATAGCGGAAGTATCCTGACGTTGCCGGGTATTTCTTTATCACAACCATTCATTAGAGAGGAAAAGGAAATATAAAGTGTTCATAGTGAAAAATGGAAATAAGCCTTACCTTCTACTATGTTTACGTATACATGTAATAGTACATGCAGTACAGATTTCGAGATTTTAATGAAAATGCACGTTTCGGCCTCCCCTGATAACTTTACATTGAACTTTTTGAACGGATAGAGCTAAATGCATTGAGTAACATCGCATAAACGCTAATTTGTTGTAACATTTTGATTTTACAATATTTCACGTCATCAACATTTACAATATATGCGTTGTTCATAATGTATTGAATTTATAAGAGCCAGGGCTTCAAATCATTTCTTATGAAGTATCTCGAAAACTCTGTGAAACAGTGAAAATGAGATAGAAAATTGAGTATTTCCAGAAACGCTCAAACTACATTTTCTCAAAAACGTCTCCAAGTGTTTCAATGAAAATTCGCATTTAAAAGCAGATTTTACTCTTCTCTAATATCATTAAACTCTTATTTCAAATTACAAATAGGGGACCGAAACTCTGAAAGAAGTTGAAATAAATGTTCTAGTTCTTTATAAAACACAGCTTTCTAAATATAAATAGAACTTGAAAGAAAACTAAACCATTCTGTTAACTGCTGACATATAACTGATATAATGTTCTAAAACATTTTCTGTAGTTAGTTAATTTCGAGGAAATTGCTTTTGTATTCGCGATATTGATAGATTTTAATGCTAAAATAACACTGTTGGCATTGTTTCTGAGGAACCGAATGGTATCAAAGTCATTCAGTTATTTATATCCAATGCTATATAACTAGAGTCCTAACTGTGGCGGTTTTTTCGACACTAGCTACATAGCTAGGTCGAATTCGGCCACTGTCTAGAGAAGAATTCTAGCAGCCGGCTGCTCTCAT
Source organism: Acheta domesticus (assembly GCA_031308135.1). Taxonomy (NCBI): domain Eukaryota; kingdom Metazoa; phylum Arthropoda; class Insecta; order Orthoptera; family Gryllidae; genus Acheta; species Acheta domesticus. The sequence continues at coordinate 260,732,487 of JAHLJT010000631.1, read as the reverse complement.
CGGTAGTTTTCCGTGGTTTCTCCAATCAATACCAGAAAAATGACAGAGCAGTACTTTAACAAACTGGCGACGGGCGGCGCACTATAGTTCCTCGGTGACCCCTCCTCTCCTCCTTACACACATGTACACTACACGACCACACGCCTCGAGACACCCATCAGGGGCATAGTTTGCCTCGGTTAGGAGGCGTCCCTGGGGAACCCCGCAAGTCAGCGTGTAGGTCGGTGTTGGATATCACGTTCCAGCGGAGGAGGAACATCGCCACCTCTCGGGATACAACGTGCAAAACACGCTCGGGAGACGAGATGGAAGAACTTCAACTTCGTCAATAAAATGTTCTCCCTGGTGTACACGTAGACTCACAAGAACTTTCACGTTTTTGGCAACTGTGTAATGAGGTAACCACAGGACGAATATATCAATTCGGCAATGAGAAATCTGCCCGGTTTGTAACGGGTCACCATGCTCTTTCTGAGGGAAAAAAAGACCGACGAACAAGAACTTCCTTCAGTTCAATCATAAATGTCAGCACAAGGCAGTTGCTTCTTCTGCATTTCAGTGCATTAATTTCACTGTTTTGTTTTTGCGAAGCAGGAACGCGTGTTGGGCTGCGTGTGAATCCGCTAACGAGTTGGAGCGTGACCGCGGTCAGGGCGCTCGGCGCGCAGCGGGGCCGTGAGAGGGGCGGGGGCGGGCGGAAGTAAACACAGCGCGCGTCGAGCGGCAGCCTGAGTCAGCGGCCGCCCGTCTGCCGCCAACGCCCGCACGCGCCGCCCGCCCAGTGGAGGGGAAGAGCAGGGCGGCGTGCGCGTGTAAAATTACCAGCAGCCGCGGCGGCGTTGGCGGCGGCGCGCGCGCGAGTGGCGCGGCTATTTCTGCTATGCGGCGCGCAGGTGGCCGCCGCCGCGCGGCGCCCGGGCCACACAGCCGCCGCCGCCGCCAGCGCCGCTCGGACAATAGGCGCCGTTCGATTGCGGCCAATGCGGGAATCGGGGCCGCCAAAGTGCGCAATGCAATAGCCCTGCTACGGCTGCCATCTCTCTAAGCCTACTTCTACTATTGTTTCCGCTAACTGGCGATTCACGGGCTTCGGCAGTGAATATTTGCGATCCAATGTTTCAATCCATTATCTGCGCATAATATTAATTCGAATAATATTAGGGTACACTCAAAAGGCTCTGGGGAGTTCTTTTTAGGGCACGCATTTCTCACGATCGGCCAAACCTACCGTTTCGTGGAAATCACGTTTTAAAGAAATTTCCTAAGAAAAATGAGTGAAAGAAATAAATGACTCAAAATTTGTGAAACTGTTTATTCACTATACGACGTGACATTGAAACTAATTCACGGTGGATTTCTTCACACACACACACACACCCCTACATACAATATGAAATAACAGCAATGCCAATCGACCGTATTTTTAAGCTTCTGGTGCCAACCAATAAATTGAACACAAAGCTGAATTGGCGCATTCTCACACAGTCACATTGTCTTACTGACGAAACAGAATAGCGTGAGGGACGACATCACCGCCGAAGCCGTCGAACCTTCTGTTCCTCCGCACTCCCTCATAGCCAGCGTACTAGTTTGTTTATGCCGGTGTTGAAACTGACCTCGAAGCGTCAGTGTGTGTGCGAGATGGATGAAGGACAGAAGAAGCAACATACCAACAAAGAACGCAATGAGAGACGGGGACCCTAACATTTCCGAGACGGTCTTTTGTTATTCAAAGAAGAAAAACTGACAGTTTTCCCCCCTGAATGATTAGGAAACAATCTAATGCATTTACAGTTTGGGTACTAGTATACATTAAAATAACAAAGCAATATGAGTCAACTCACAATTATGCCACAAAAAAGTATGCTACTAAAATACACATTCTTTGGTTTCAAATTGTTCACATTTGGAATACATCTTTGTTTACATGAGTAAGGGTCGTTGGAATAAAATAGCTCCAAATATGACTTCCCATACTCTTTAAAATATACTCAGACCCAACAAATGAAAACGACTGATTTGTTACCCTGCAACGTACAACTTCAAACGCAAAAGAATGCAAAAAAGAAAGAAAGAGCGGGGTAGCAGATATTCCTGCATCAGAATATAGCAAAGGGAGACGCGGTTTGAGTTTCGATTCAGTAACCAGAAGTTTTTTGGCTTCTGAGCACGAACATCAACTTGAGCAGTTTTTCGTGCGGGTCAGTGATCCTGTCGGCTCCGGTCCGACGCCCGTCCTAAAAAGCCGCATCGACCGGCGCGGGGCGAGACAGCGTCCGCGGTCGCTCGCTCGCTGGACATTGTGGCGAGAAGCGCCCGCGCGCTGTGACGAGCGCTGCGATACAGGACACAAACACCGAGCGGACGGGACGTTTCACATTTGGCTTATTGATGGGGCGCCCAACGGTCACCTCAATTTGTTTTCCCTGTATTATCCATTGCCTTCTCGTTCTTTGCTTTAAATTTTGTCGTTTTTTTTATAGAAAGTTTATAAAAATAAAACGCTACAAGTTGAACCCGTGCGAAAATTTCGCACATTTGGGTGCGTGAAACGATACTGAAATACTATAATTGTTAGACGTGAAGTTCTTTCCTGAATAATTATTTAAAATTTTAGATGAAGTATTTTAGTACCTACAATGTTCTTTAAAGCAAATGATTTTTTGGTATTATTTTGAATGAACAACAGTGGCGCACCATTAGAGTAATAATTAGACTTCTTAATAATATTGGAAGGATCAGTGGGGTTTCACTTAATAATTATTAATATCTATACGATACAAATACGAATGCAAATAATACCTATCATCAAACGTGCAAAATTATAATTATTATTACTATTATTATTATTATTATTATTATGCGGTATTATGCTTTTCACGTACACAAATGCAAATTAGGATTATCTTTCTCTTAAACGCTAAGCTTGGAATCAAATGTCTAAAAAAGTCTAATTTTTTACTACCTTAAAACTTGTTATTGACTTCGATTCTGAGCTCGATATTCTTGCTTGGACCGAGAGGATTGTGGTGACGAGGGAAATAAGAAAACAGTTGAATGTTACATATTCTCTCATGAAAGGGAATTCTGGAAGGGAAATATGAAAGGACAACCCAGTCAAGTTAACATCTATTTAATTAGTAAATAAGTAAATCGGGCCAAAGGCCCTCGGGCATTTTATCGCCGTTCGATCATTACGTCGTCCTTATAACTTGGTGCATAAATAACAATTAGTACATTAGTGCACTAAAAAACAAAACTCGCGTCCAGTAGAGAAAATCAGGTTTTAAGGCTCTACAACGCATCGTTTCCGAGTTTTGCCTAGTGTGCTGCAGCGTGTTACATTTGCAGGCTATATTTTAGTAATTAATATCTAAATATTTTTTGGGGTGATGTTTATCACATCACACATTTTTATGGGTGATGTTTATCACAAAATCAGTCCCAATGATCGCGCAAATATCAAATGATAGTTTATTTGAAAGGGCTCAGTACTTCCACCGGAAACGGGATCTCCCCAATAAAAGTATTCAAAATTCAATATTTCAAACTATTTCTGGAAGATTTTAATACCAAATTATTTTGAGAACCTGTAACTCTAAACGCGTGTCTGTCACTTTACCAGAACAGAATAAAACTCAACACAACCAAGAAACGAGTCCATGGTTTACCAGCGTGAAGTGCATTTGGCGCAACGTCCTTTTAGCATGTTGCAACGCACGCAGTGGCCGCTAGAAGCACGGTAATAGCTACAGTGTTATAAGGATCAATGAAGGTTTTTACGTAACAACTAGCTTCCAGGTCTTCCCGGGAAATATCGAACAATACCATTTGTGTGAAAGTTCAGGATTATATTATAAAAACAACGACAATCTGAAGAATCGTAAATTATAATAGAAGATTGTATGTGAACCACCAACAATTTCGAATTTTTCTGCGTTGTATTGTCAGAAGAATTCAATATTGTTTACAAAAGATAACCGTTAAGAATATCACTAAACACATAACAAAATATTGTAGGAATACACAGAGGATTTGCATTCTCGTCCACGTCCACAATCCTTTTTAATTTTCCTTAAACAAAATAAAGTTCATGCAACAATTTCACTACATTCTTGAAAACAAAGTGTGTGTGTGTGTGTGTGTGTATGGATGGGGGTTTGTGTGTGGTTGTGTACGTGCGTGTGTGTGTGCGCGTGCGTGTGTGTGCGCGCGTGCGTGTGCGCGTGCGTGCGTGTATGTGTGTGCTTGCGCGTGTGTATGTGTGTGCGTGAGCGCGTGGGTTATTAGTCCTAAACGGTCAAAACGTAATCGTATATTCGGTTTCTCAGTGTATGAGTTAATGAGACTTTGCATGAAACAAAAACGTCACGCTCTGACGCCCGCTTGCCTACCAACCTACCTCCTCTAATCAATGGCAAATTCTAAATTAATGGTCATTACAAAGGTGAGCTAAGAATTATGGAGTTTTCGTGATTTAAAAAATTCTGCGGTTTCTTAAGGCTTTCTTCACTGAAAGGTCATTGCACGAATTGCAGGTAAAGTAGAGCGAGGGCGAACCGTTCGGTCAACATGCCAACAACCGGTGGGTTGCGGACGTGCTGGAAGATTGTATAAGAAAGATCACACTAGGACGTTAAGCTATGTGCTTTCGCGCAGATCTTCTCAACTTCACAACAGTGAGAAATCGTGGAAGTCAAAAACCAAATAATCAAAACGAGTGTTGGATGAATCATGTTCTAAGCATAACTGTGAAAAATAAAAGCGCAGAATAGCAGTTAGAGAAACAAATTCTGTGACATGTGAAAGATCTAATAATTTTAACAGTTCTGCTGAGCCGTACGGCTGTGCCCTATGTTTATATTTGTTCATTCCTAATACACAGCCTCCCCGAAGGACTTCAACGAAAAAGAGGAATGAATATGACCTGATGTAATGGCCTTTGTCTTCACAATTCCATAGAATATTTTATAATAAATTAATAATTAAAGTAAAAGAACATTTCAATTACCATAGAATATATGCTTAAGGGTTCATATTTTCCACTAACCCTCTAGTACTGTTTTCGGAAAAACTTTACCAGTTTTGAATTCATATTTAACGATTAAGGACGAATTCGGTACCAAGAAATTCTTGACAAAACTTTTAGCACATTACGCTGGTGTCCGGCGTGCGAATGTGTATGTACGTACTTTGGCACAACGGCTCTTTACGTGCTAAGGCCTACCAGCGGCGTCCTGGCCTTGCGTATGTGTACCAGAAACAAAATGTTTATTGATTAGTTGGAATTCACGCTCCATTAAACGACTTTGTAAACGAGCCTGCTTAATTCGCAGTGGGTGAAACTTTTTCACAAATAATTCAGCAACTATGCATTAGTGTCACATTGCATTATTTTGTTGTATCTTAAACTACTAAAACACATTATGCAAATTAAATTAATGTCCGTCGGAGAAAGCTTGAACACCAATGCATTTAAATAACAGAAAATGTTCACACATTATAATCGTATAAAAACAAAAAATTTAAATGTATATTTCTAATTTCCAATGCGCGCGGAAATTGAAAGAAAGTCATGCTGCCTCAGGCCATATGAATGGTGTCTAAGGTTTCTTAGATTTTTAGAAACTGAAACAAGTTCACATTCCTTCCAGACTTGGCGCTTCATTAACACAAGAGTTGGTGATACTTCGTTCGGGATTTCCAGACTGTAAATTTAAAAATGTGCCTAAAAAATATACTACAGAAGGATTGCTTCACAAGAAGAACCTTCATTTTTCACTTCATAAAATCAACAAAAACACGAATAAATTATTGCTCTTTGAACGGAGCATGCACATCTACTGTTTGAAGCATTTGTATGTTAACAATAGCATTACGCCATTTGAGGTATGTAATACAATAATTTTAGTTCCCATGAAGAAAGACACTTTAACTTCAATCTTTTAATGAATCCACAACTATTATACAGATGTGGGTAGAAAACCGCGGAGGCGTGGCTTGTCTCGAGACCCAGAGCAAGCAACCCCTCTCTCTGAGCGGCTTCTTGCGGCTACGGCACGGTCAACTAAGGCCTGTGTCACACGAGCGTTACATTGACGCGCGATAAGTTCCGTGCATCGTAGTTTAACATTATCTTACGCGGGACGGGCAAGCGCTCGTGTGCCGCTTCGCTTAAGATAGTGTTATTCTACAACGCGCGTTACTAATCGCGCATCAACGCAACGCTCGTGTGCAGAGGTCCTAATGCCACGCAATTAACGCGTTGTACGTGCGACCCACTCCAGCTCAAACAGCGAAAACCCGTCACCAACCCCGAATGCAATTTCCCTCGCTGACCCACGGAAGGTAAGTTGCCTGGGGGCAAGTAGCAATAGTTCGCTAGAGTTACAGCCCATTCAAAAATATAGCGCACTCGCAGGGTGTTTTTTTCTTCTTTTCTTCTTTTCTTTCCCCAACGCGGTTCACCCACTTCAACCATTTTGCTAGCAGGCAAAGAGGGCGTATATGGGGCCGTGAGAACGTGTTACAGGTCCACAAAGGGAGCAGCCGCTGGGCAAAGGGCCCGCTGCAAGCCCTTCCTTGCGCGGGTCGGCGACCGCCGACAGAGCGTGCTTTCTTGAGGCTGCCCTGTGGCTGCAGCGAGCCCGGCCCAGCCGCGAGGGCGAACGGAGATCGAAATAGCGCTGAATGGCGCTAGTCACCGTGAACGGCAGGCACACCGACCAGCACAGCTACCTTCTCTGGGGGAAGCAGACAAAGCAGGCATTGCAGCATCGCGGGTTTCTTCGTGGACGAGCGCATCGTAGAACTTACGTGCAAGCATCTTTGCAATGAGACGACCATACATGCTCAGAGACGCATGGCGAATTAAATAATATGAACATATCTCGCATTAGAATATTTTCGCTTATCTTACACGGGATATTGTTAATCTCAATCAAATTGCTCGTGCTATACCTTTGTATTAGACCTGATCTGAGTTAGTACCCGTTGCTTTTCGGAACTAATTTTTTTCCGTTTCAATTTGTGTATTTTAAAGGGTTTACGACCGTTTGATAAAGAGAATGACGGTTCTATGTTCTCGTAATACAATAAAGATTACAGGAATATTTCATCACAAACTGTCATCACGTTGGAAGTATGAGTTTTTGTACTCATCAAAAACCATGAATACAGTGTATTGATGTGCAAGTGTAGATATAGACTATATTTAATCATTGCCTTATTATTTTAGGAACTTCAGCTAGACACACATCTACTGCATTTAATTCAAGAACTTAAAAGAGTATCGAAAATGTGTTTAATTCTTGAGCAGTCCAATGTTGACTTTCAAAAGGAATAATCTGAATATCTTTTTTAAACTATGTGCTAATAAAGCACATATTTTCTCGCATTGTTCCTAAATGCTCTGCAATATTATACTATTTCATAAACCAGCAAAAGTGTTTTCAACCAGAAAAACTCTTTTTCCACTCCGAGACGCGATCCTCACAGTTAACTTGCCGGCAATCATACCACTACGCCACATAAGTGCACATGGTTCGTACTCGGGCCAAAGCAGAAAAATGTAAATGTCAGATTCATGTAAAAAAACAACAAATATTCGGGACAAGGGATAAAAAATTCCACCGTTGATATATTTTTCCTCATTCAAATTCAAAACGTCAAATTCACCATGAAGTGGTACCAAAGCACATACGTTTTTTTTTTTAAGTTTTTGATTGATTCCATTTGTGAGTAGAAGTACTTCAAATGATTTTGAATAAAGTTTCCACAATCCTCAATATTTTTTCTGCAACAACACATTCATCAAATTAAAATGCCTGTCTGGGATTCGAACCTGGCTCGTTCCGATGCAAAGTTCTCAGTCCTAGCACACTTTAACCAGCTCGGTCATTCGAGTGAGTTACTTGGTGGACCGAATACTTATATATTGGTCAAAACGTAATTGTATTAGCCCTAGCATTTCGAGGCCGGTAATTGAGAAACTGCGAAAGCAAATGTCATTTGAGCGAAAAAGAAAGCCGTGAAAGCATAAGGCTAAATCCAAATGCTACACCAGACTTAAAAGATTAGAAAACTACTGCGAAAAAGTCTGTGCCATTCTATAGCACCACCAGTTTACCGCCCCTTATTACACATGCGGAGAAAATTTAAAGAAAAAATTTGCAGCGGTTTTTGAGAAAATTGTCTTCGTAAATTTCAAGCGCGAATTAGGCAAAAACTATTCGTTTTTTCAAAAAATTGTACATGACCTTACTTAAACTGCTAATTTTGTACAACCGACTTTGCCTGAGACAAAAATCTCTATCTTCAATTTTGCAGTTTTGAAATTGTTTTTTACGAAAAACTGGGGAAATCAACGAAAATGATACCTACATCATTCCTTTAATCGTCCTTCGCGCTATTCAACAACAAAATTTAATTAAAAAAGTTGGAGGCATTAGTTTTAAAACTTTGAAAATGTCCTAGGGGCTTCGTGTAAAGTACGCCCCAAAATTAAAATATCCATTTCAAATTCCAGGAGCCTCGACATCAGCCAAAACAATTGCGGAATATCAATTTTGAAGAAAATCGGCTAAACGGTTTAGGCGCTAGCGTTGACCACAGACGACGTTAGACGATCGTTTTGCCGTCAATCGATTTTTCGGCATTAAGAGCCATCAAAACATGGTTTCTAGCTACACCACGAGTTCGAGGATTTTCCCCCCTAAATTTAGGAACACGATTTATCCACTTTTTCGTTACCAGAGCCCCACAAAGAGTTTTTCTGGCGAAAATTCACCGTTTCCTGGCGCACGTTAAACGAACATAAGGCGAGAAAGTAAAAAGGCCGAACAATTAATTTTCGCATTGACATTTCCAATATTTGAGTGAATATAAAGCGATAAATACATTGCATTCTAATAATTTTCGTGAAGAAAAAACGGGGAAAAATAGGTGTGCAAATTATACTTGTTAGTGCGACGATTGAAATCGCCTCTACCCCCTTGCCCACTTTATTTCTTTATAATTACAGCAATGCGAATGGCAAGGCTAACACGCCTGAAGTCCCGGACAGGCGGAGCGGCGCGCCACATCCCGGGGAAGGCGCAATCAGGGGAATGCGAGCGCTGCGAAACTCGAGACGCCTGAACCACGTCCCCAGGAAGAGCGCCGGAGCCGCTACCACCACGGCAACGCAACAGGAGTACCAAGGAGCGCACACAACATCTTTCACAAACGCTCGTCATTAACGACGGCCCCGACACACGCGGTACTCGCATGACAATTCAATGGTTGAGGCAGCACAGATAATCCAATGACCAACGGGCGTAACTTCGGATCAACAAGTTCAAAAATCATTCAATCTCATCGCAACGATACTATCCTATTGGAAGACCGATATTGACTGTCAGCGAGTCGCAGCTGGGAGATTATTTCTTCATAAGGATAGAGGACCTTTTTCAAATTCAACTTATTCTTCATTTCTGTTTTATTTGTATCATTTCATATTAACACAAAAGTTTTCAAGCGAATTTAACAGTTTATACGAATAATCATCTACATTTTACATGATTCTGTCAATTCACGGAGACTTAAACATTGGGGGAGGGGCAACTCGTTCTACCTTGACCCCAACCTACGGTACGCTAAACATAAACAATGGCATTATGCATTACAATACAAAGACGACAAAGACGATTACAAAAGTAACCATGAAAACGCAATGACAATGGTTAGTTATGGCACGGGATGACAATAATACCCAGACGAGCACGTGCTGGTCCCCTCTTAATGGCCAACTCCAAGGATGCACACACGCTTCCTCGAAACAAAAAGGACTTCGAAGCCTAGAGTCCATGCTGCAGACAAAAAAGTCACTCCCTCTGGCGATAGCGCAATGCAAAGATGCATAAGGGGAGATTAAAACGCTAGAATCTACGTCTACTAGTTATTTTAATGAACTTATCACAAGATGTACAAATGTTCGCTTCTCTCATTTTTTATTTGTTGTATATTATTAACATTCGGTATTCGTATAAAAAGTATAAAGTTGAAAGGGTCGACAAACAATTCACCTTTGGTGATTCACTACTTCTAATGCAATCGTGTTCTCTTCCAGTTGAAACTACTGCGATAAAATGTTTCAATCGTTGATGCAATTGCCTCATGAAATGAAATGAATATTGAATACCAGTTTGTGTTTCATGCCAAATATAACGGATGCCAATATGTTGGGAATTCTACTGATTAGTCTTCATTACACAAAACCAGTCCCTCAATCGAATGAGAAACTACATTCTAATTTTATTCTGAACAAAACAATTAAATCCGATAAATATTCCAACAAAAACACATGAAGTTTCGTGATCACTTTTAGAAACCTAATAGCCAATCAAAATTCGAAGTTTGGTACTACTCCCTCCTTAATTTTAACTATTTCAATTCTGAACAGTTTGAGATTTCGATCCACGTTCTCCCACTGGTACTTAAGATGTACCATATTAATGTGGCAGATACGATGAAGTCGATAACCGATTAAGGTAAGTTCTTATCTATTACCACTTCAAGAAAAGGAAAATTCTTTCTAATTTAGAACTAGGGAACTTAAGAGCAATTATTCTTCAAGTTGTCTTTTACGAAAATACCTGGGAATAATTTTATTTCAAAAAATATCAATGCTACGTATCAATCATAAATATGTGTAATAATTCTGATAGGAAGAAGTATTGTGAGTTGTGATATCTTATGATTAGTTCGCTCCTCGCGCTAACAGGGAATACGAATGATATAATCGGAGAAACGTCAGAAAAGCGATCGACACTAACACGTAAATTCAATTCCTCGGACAGTGGATACGGTCTATGCTACAGCGAGCGCCACTCCATTCAAAAAAGATTATTCAAACCAATTTCACGAAACGTATGAGGCTTCCAACATGCGAAGCAAGAACAGTAGCTGTTTCAAGAGAACTTCGCGCGACAGGATTCGAGAACTACTTCCTCGAAAGTGCCACCCTCGCAATCCGCACTCGGACAGCTAAGAACAGGAAGAAAAAGTTAAAAACACCCGACTGCGCGACAACTCTCTACGGTTTAAAACATGCAACTTTCAGCTATGAACAATAAACAAAATGGTCCCTACTGACCATTGATTTTGATTGTCTATTGATTTTTAGTAACCTTATATTGCGTATGACATGTAGGGCATCAAGACGAATATACAGTATATCTTGAAAATATAGCACAAGCCAAACCTTTCAGACAAGAAATGACAAAAATGGTGCCTAGTGTCCGTCATGCGTTGAAGTTTTATGACTTTCACGCAGTCAAGGCGAACGTAAGAATACGAAACATAAGAATACTGGTCGAATCAGACGGCAGGTGGTAACAAAGAAACCCAGTAAGTGTATTTACGGTATGGCAGACATGGCACGAGCCATGGACGCCACTCACAAGGGGCGCAATTTAAAGTACATCCGCTAAAACAAATAAGAACCCTAATTTAAAGTATTCCGACAAGGGCGCAAATTCTATTCTTGTCATGGGCGCCTGAATACCTCGATACGCATTCGCCACATAAAATTAAATTCACAAAGAAATTAATGCTCCCTTTAGATACGCGCAGTCGGGGAGGGCGGGAGCGCCACCCGGGTGTCTGGGAAGTCGGACCAGGCGAAGGCGGGAGCGCCGCCCGCGCGGTTCGCGGAACGCATCGGCGCCGCGCCGCTGCACCGCACGAAAGCCCAGCGCAGCGCAGCGCGGCGTGGCAGGGCCTGACGGAGCGTGGCGGCGACGCGCGGAGCAGAGCTGTCTCGGGAGCAAAGAGCGTAGTAGCATCGCGGCCCGGTCATTACACGGCCAGGCGATCACACGGCACCGGCTGTATCTCGGGTCGTCCATCTCCACGCCGCGGCTCCCGTCGCGTCGCAGAGGCAGGGCGGCGGGAGGCGCACAGCGGCCACGCGACCTAACGACGCACCGCCCCCCCCCCGCGCGGCTTCCCTCGCTTTTTCGTATCCACGCGATCCCTCCGGCCAGATAAAACACCGCTCCGAGGTGAAGGCGAGGCTCAAGGACGCCGCCTACTAAGCGAATCCGACAATCCTTTTTACCCTTTCTCGTTAAGAAAAAAAATCAGTTAATGAGGTACTAAGTGGGTGAAATTATGAAACTTAGAACATCGATTTGGGAATTTGCTGGTTTTTCATGGAAGAAAAAATATCATAACGAATATACCAAAGCAAAGAAGAAGATAATTTGAATGAATGTGCATTACTGACAGTACTTTTGTGTCGAAATGAACGTCATTCGGCTTTCATTATGTGTTCATGACCTCTTTTCTTGCTTCTCCTTCACAAGTTGCTGATCAAGAGTAATTTTTTTGCACATCGGTTACACGAGAATTACAACAAAAAATATTTTTAACGTACAAAAGGAAACACACGAGTATATTTTCTTACAATACAATCTGACAAGAATAAACTCTAAACATTCTTTGTCGCCTGCTCCCTCTCTGGAAGCAAGGAGTATGTGGCTTGAAATAACGCTAACCCTCGACCTCGTGTATCACCACGAACGAAAGGCGAACAGCTGAAAGGGTACGTAGCTGTTTCCGCTTCAGGATACCAGAGAGTCCTAAGGATGTCAGAGACGTATGTCGCACAAGAGCCAGCTCCGGAAATACAGGCGGAGGGGTTGCAAGAGCCCTCCTCAAAGGCCCGAAATACTCCCTCGGCGGGGCTTCCAGATCTGTTCGCCAGAGGCGGCGCGATCCTCACTTGAGGCGCTTTCAATTTGGATCGGTCGGAATGGAACAAACCTGCTACGCCTCGACAACCTATTAACCACGAGCCCATCAAATCCACCCATCAATCTACATCCTTCAGCAATGAAGGGAGAGGCAACCGCGGGTGAACAGTTTTCGAGCGGTTTCACCCAAGTGCCTGGGGTGTTCTTTGAAGAATTGTGGCTCATTTCGAAACGAAACTACATTATTTTGAAATTCGTTCTGAAGACATGATTTTTATTACCTACAAAAATTATAATTCCCAATCCCCAATTAATACATCTAATAATAAATATCGTGTCATCTTCGTTAATTCCCGAACATGAGATGCGAAGAAAATAAATAAACTTATAAACAACATGGTTTGTTTGAAATTCGAAATTAAATATGTTAAATCTGTAATTATTCAGCTATACAGAATATGTAAAGAGCCATCTGTGAAAAAGTAAGAAGCGCCACTATGTGTTCAATTGCGCAAGTATGAGATTAGCGTCTGAGGTAACGGACTTGAACCCACGTGTCATCAAAACACAGTATATTGAGCATATTAGCTGCTAAGAAAATGATTCTTTGTTTCCTTTCAATTGGCATGTACGTCAAGTTCATAACTGATTCTTCACATATTTCACAATGTCAATGAACAACATGATGAACAGTGACCTAAAACATTTCTAAGATATCGAGAAAACAGAACTAAACGGTATACGCGAATTTCGTACACTCATCTATCAGCGTGCATATGATCCTATCAAAGAACACTTTCTGTATTAAGCCAGAAGCCAAGTGGCGCCCTCACACAACAGAAAAAAAACGTTATCCTCAGCGAGTCGCGTGCTACCATTCCCTCTTCATTCACAGTAATTGAACTGCGCACCGACTTCATTTCTCTTTAAGATAATCTAAAAATTGATTGTCGTTAATTCCAGCGGTGACTCCCCTTTGCACTTTGGTGTCCATATCTCGTATTAAATGTAGGAATACTGATATTATATTGAGATAAAGATCACAGTTCACAAATTATGACTATTCATAGTTTCATTCACAGGAGTTTGCTCTGACATCAGACATCACAAGTGTCTGCTCCGATGGCTACTCAGAAGCTATCCCTGACTTTCAGGAGGCCTTTGCCCGAAATTGTTGTACGGGCTTAAAATTAATAGTTGCATTGATCTAGAGACGTTGGGAAACTTGAACCGAAATCATTCTCAATTTTCCCCCCAAAATGTATAAATTCCTTTTCCTGTTCCTCCGATATAGTCGGGTAACTTATTAGTTTAAGGTTTCAAATCTACATTGCGAATGTTCCTAAAAGAGTAACTGAAGAAGAAGAAGCAAGAGGAATTCCTTTCTTGACCGATGAACTAATATTGAAAATTTTCTTTTATAGATACGTCTCCTTGTAGAAGGTAAAAAGAGTAAAGACGAAGTTATTTGTCCCAAAGGAAGTAATGGACACCCCTCCCGCACTCGAGAGGCAGTTGTTGCGCCCAAAAGGGGTCTCCCTCCAGTGAATCATTAATTCATTTTGGATAATAACAAAATAATTTGTATTAGATAAATATAACAATTATATTATTACTGAAACCGAAATTCCAGAACACATTATGTTGATAATTATGCATTTCATATATTGCTCGAACATTAATTACCATTTAAAATAAACATTCTTTAAACACTCAATATTTCCGGCTGAAAGAGAGAAGAAACCTTAAGATGAATATATTCTACGAGTAATCTTAGGTTATGCTTGAGAATGTCTGAGAATAATATTAAAGAATGTTAATAAAAGTAGCACAGACCATTAAGTGATATACACACTGTGACCTCTAAGGCAAAATATTAGAAACCATCAGAACCTGGACATGATAACTGCATGATGCCTGACATTCCATGGCAAAGTGAAACTTATTCATGCTTTGCACGTGGCATATACATCAATACATTACAAAGGAATATTTTTGTCCGATTGAGAAACAAAAACCGGAATGTTGGCGGAGCATCACAACTGACTCGACTGTTTTGGGCGTTCAGAAACGACGTAATAACTTTCTATATATATTAAAAAAAGAATACTATGAATTTTAAAAACTATTCGAAAAGGTGCCAAATGGGGTTTCAAAAGGGGCCTATTATCTCTTATTTTATTTCAGTTGATGCTGTAAAAACACTGATGGGGAAATAATTCCTGAATCTTGTGTGGTTAATATCTGAATGTAATTTAGTCTGCATTACGTACATTATGGAAGATATCTCTGTCCACACCTTCAAAATCATGGATTTCTACAAAACTCCCTCCCAAATCGCCGACTTGAAGGATTAATAAATCCCAAAGAAAAAAATGACATGAGAAGCAGACAAAACAGTCAATGAAACGGCCATCGGTTGGCTCGATACAATGTTCCTGCGAATAACAGCAGTGCTTCATTATTCATCCAGAGCAACAGACAGCCGACGGCCACGTGGTTCTGCGCCGCGCAATTTGTAATGCTACGCGCCTGAGCGGGTGGAGGAGGAGCCAGCCAGCACAGAGCCTCCATGGTCACTGCGTGCGCGGCGGCCAGGTATCGGCTGGCCGGTGTGTTCCTCATTCCAGCAGGGCCTGGCGCTCAGCAATGCAATCGCCCGTGCGCCGGTGGGGAACGGGAACCACAGAGGAATCCAGGGATTCGGTACAACGCAATGGTAAAGAACGCATTTCCACTCGCAAACCATTATTCTCGTAAAAGCAATTCATTAAATTTAAGATTATGAAGTTACAGAAGAAATGGAAGTGGGTTTGCACTGACACAAGCATGTGAAAAGTAGGGAGACATAGACGACCTTCGAAATTACAGGCATTTTACCATTTTTCCCCTTTGCTACATCTAAGAAATGGTCACCACCTTACGTACCCCCCGCTTTGCCATTTCAGGTATGCAAAGGCCATCCTATACTTAACTTCGCTCACACAAGGAAGAGCCGACTGGTGTATTTGTACCACGTGTTCCTGTCCGTTTACGGGGTTATCCTTGCAAAAACAAGACCGGGCAGAATGATTCTTATTGGACCGGTTCTCGAAGAATCGTTTCGCTCGACGTGACACAAACACGATTTAATTGAGGTCATATTTGAGTTACTGAGTATATAAAGATTAGAATCCAGCCGACTATAAAGGACTGTATTGCGGGTAGTAATTCTGCGCGTCCATTTGATGCTGTCCCACAATGATATTCACCACGCCTCAAAAACGTGTCTTGGAGTAGGCGCTTCTTCGTCAGAGTTCGTGGACAAGCCGCACAAAGCGTCAATGCGTCGCCGACTGAAGAGCGGCGAGCGGGGGGGCGCGAGGCTGGGCGCGCGTGCCGCTCATCTTCTGAATGAGTCCGGGAAGCGACAGCACCCGGCCGCACCGCGCAGTACAGCACCGCGTAGCGCAGTTCGCTCCAGGGTCATCTAGATAGCCCTCGGGGAGGGGAGAGCTCACAGGGACACGGACCTGCGGCCTTCACAAGTGGCAAGGCGGTGACGACGCGGTGATCGTCCCATCTGCAGTATCGTGGCAGGCCTACCAGAATCCCGCCCCCCCTCCTGGCGTTAGAGGAAAGAATGAGGAAACCCTTATAGGCACCGACCTTCAGAATTTCCTTTTTTACTTTCCCATATACGTACGTACATAGGAGTTCTATATGTAGTATAGGGAAAGTTATGTAATGCTGCGCGAAAAAACGGTGAAATTTCGCCATTTTTTCGCGCAGCATTACATAACTTTCTCTACACTACGTATATCACTCCGTGTATACGTACGTATACGGGAAAGTAAAAAGTGGATAAATCCAGTTGCTAAATTAAGAAAAAATCCCCTAACACGTGGTGTAGCCAGAATCCGTGTTTTGTAAGACCTTGACACCGAAAAACGAATTGAAAACAAAACGTCCGCCTGTCCGGTGTATGTGAACAACACTAGCGCCTAAACTATGCACACGAAGAAAACAAAATTTATAATAAAGGAAACAAAATTTTAATATCTTACAATTAATCGAATGAACGCTCATCTGCCGTCATTTACAGAGGCGTATCTACGATATGGCAGACATGGCACGTGCCATGGGCGCCACTCACAAGGGGCGCTAATTAGAGAATACCCGCCATAACAAATAACAACACCCCTCATTTGAAGAATCTTGACAGGGGCGCAAATTTGATGCTTGCCATGGGCGCCTGAATACCTAGATACGCCTCTGGTCATTTAGCAAATCGTTTCGTTAAGTGAGTTGCAATTAATCTATCGAAAACATTCTACGTTTCTTCAGGGGCAATATCATTTTAATTTATTTATTTTGGAGAATAAGTAGTGAACGATATGAAACCAAATTTTGTAGTTCTCGTTTCTCTATGTTGTGCACAATATGCTGTACTTTTGTGTTCTAAGTTTCCTAGTTCTTCCTTTCGTGCCATGATATCGCTGGAGTTCAATTATAGTCAACATTCCCTAAAGATATTTTGCAGCTTCACCTTCAACGCTACTTAGCAAGAACGTTTTATAAAAAAAAAACATTTAGTCACGTGAATTACAGAATTACCTTTATACCATCTGTGTAAAATTATAATTTATAAACATGGAAAACGCTTAACTTGTAGCACGCCTGCAACGCTGTGATTTATAGAGTTATAATGCTAAGCAGAAGCGAGGAGCAACGCGAGGAATGGCAGGAACGGGTTGGCGGAGCTAATTAGAGTTCTGGCGCTGACGATCATAATATTGTTGTTGTGATGTACATCTGCAGGGACGATATTTCGATTAAGGTGGATAAATTGACATGGATATGTTTAGGGCGGTGAAGATTCCGAAGTGAAGGTTCAAATGACGGCTCGAGGGAAACGAAATCTGTGCTAACAGTGTGGCAGTAATGGAGATTTCGATGTCTGCGATAATCGCTGAAGTAAAGAAGGCAATGCAGAATTGGATTTTAGGCGAGTAAAGTTCCAATACAATTTGCTCTGGTAAGAAGCCAGAGGAGGTTCATGTGGCTGTAAAAGACAGGCGACACAGGTTCACCATCACTGAAAGAGTAATGAAAAGATAGGGCTATAGATGCAGAGACGTTTAGCGCAACAGCCACAAACGTTGCGATGGCTACCCGCGGTGGTAGCGAGGTCTTCGAGGGCGCCGCCCACAACATCGACGGCGACGGTGACCGTGACCATCACGGTGACGGTGCTGGCAACGATAAAGGCGTCGGCGAAGACAGCGGCAACGACGAAGACAACGGCAACGACGAAGACAACGGCAACGACGAAGACAACGGCAACGACGAAGACAACGGCAACGACGAAGACAACGGCAACGACGAAGACAACGGCAACGACGAAGGCCACGACAACAGCAATGGTAACAACGGCAACGATGGCAACGGTGACGACGACGACGAGGCAGCGGCGGCGGGGCCGTCGCCGCTGAGCAAATTGCGCAGCGCGCCCAAGGCCGCAGGCGGCCCGAGGAATTCGGCTGAGGCGGGCGGCGCGGCGCGGCGCGAGGTGGAGGATGTTGCCGAACGTCCTGCTCCTCTGGCGCGGAAGCCGCAGCATGCGCTGCCAGGCAATCCTCAAGCGCTCCAACAAAAACCCATCTCTCAACGCTGCATCAACCTTTTCCGGCGATCGTGGATGGGAAGCGCATTTGAAGAAACTAACCACAATAAAAAAACGCCAATTTTCTTGGCTGTCAAGCATTTCATCATGCTGCTTATAACACACCTCTGGAGTTCATGCTCGCCTGTTCTCAAATGTCTGATTAAAAGCACAATACAACCAAATGTTTGAGATGCCGCAACTTTTCTGTAAACTACCGATGAAAGGAACGACGTGGGCCTGTAGCTGGAGCGCCCTGATATGTTATTTCGTATAAGAGCCAAATATACACCTATTTGAACAGAGTAGCATGCTTTTTATGACAGGTGGAGCGGTCGCCCGAATATAAACCTCAGGGCCGTCAGTTTACAAGTCTTTTTTTTTATAGACCAGAGATTGCCAACCTTTTTCTCACCTCGACCCGTTTTAAAACAATTCTTTGCTTCACCGTCCCTTACATTTTTCTCTTCATAATAATTGTATATAGAAATGGACTTAAATGACAAAGATAATTCTGTACAGCAATATTTTCGTAAATATTTCTGTTTTCAATTATCGGGGACCATTTTCCTCTGAGTAGTCGAGTTACTAATCTTTATTGTTCTGTAATCAACACAAAATCAGCGTTTTTAATTTTTTTGTAATAAATGGTTGATTTATAATTTTTATTAAATGTTAAAAATAAAATAATTAATCAAAAATGAATTATGGACTTCATTAATACATTTAATCAATGGGATTTTGATAATACCGTTCAGTCGCTGGGTCATGTTAGGCTACTGACGTCCTGTCGACCAGTTAATCTTCACTGACCCCCTTTAAAATTTCATGGAATCCCAAGGGGTCGATACCAACCCCGTCGGGAACCCCCGAGTTAGACATTCGATTCACTTCCCACTTTCCAAGAGCTCCATCACGCAGCCAGTTACACCACAGATAACCTCCTCGTGTGACCTCCTTCCAAAGGCAGTTTGTTTACTTTATAAATTTAGATCCTGCGCTCTGGACGTCGAGGCCACTAACAAAGGGTATTGACGTCTGCAGCATCCATGATTGCATCACACATGCTGTTTCTTATGGAGATTCAGGAATTTATTGAATATTAACAGGAAACGTATGGAAATTCTGGGAGTCTTCTCGCGGCAGAAATTAGTTTCTGAACCAAAATCCTCTTGAAATTACTTTCCTTTCTCAAACCAGCTGCAGTGATAAGAAAAAGGTATGCTCTGAGAGAACAGTTTTCGAAATATTTCACATTCTGCGCAATTCCTCGGAAACAGTTAACTCCGTTTTTTAGTGGAGAGTAAAACAAAGAGGAGAGGCAAAGAAAAATAAGAAGGCAAAGGAGAAGAAGAAAATGATAACGTAGCAGTAGAAGAAAAAGACCATTACAAAGAAGAACAAAGCAAGTTCGATCAATTTTGGGTGACATTGAGCGCATTGTTTATCATGTTTGGCAAATGTATTTTCACTTTATGTTGGGTCTGTTGTTTTAATACGTGCATTTGATGATTACAGTTACTTTTGTGAAAATGTCAGTTGCTTAGTTATTGACAGTTCTCTGTGATTGCGTGTTGTTCTTTTCCATGCACAAGTTTTGCTTCGTTACGCGTACGAGTGTGGGTGAGAAGTCGAACCAGACTATTTTTTGTAATTAATTTCGTTAATGTTGTTGTTGTCTGATCCGGAACTTTCGAAACGAAGTAAGAATCTTTTCCGCTTTTGTGCACGAATTTTTGTGTGATTTTTATCCGTGGGTTTGTGAAGATTAAACGAGTTAATTGATTTCTGAGGTATTACGCAATGATTTCAATAGAAAAACTCCTGGTTCATGCCCCATTGAAGAAAAAAACTAGGTAATAAGAGAGCCAAAAAGCTTCATGTTTTACACATTTTATTGAAAATTTAAAATCACAAAAACAGCATTAAATCGAAATTTAGAAAAAGTTTTTCATAGTAAATACAGGTGGTTAGGAGTGTAATTCGAAGACACTGTTTTGTTTTGAGATAAAGGTAAATAGTTTTTTTGCTACGAAAAGTTTTGGAAGAGAGGATTTATGGTCGAAGAGTGGGTTGAGAATACGAATAGCATAGCGAATCTTTCTTTTCATTTCGTTTAAAGATTTAAGCTACATAGCGGAATCTTAGAAAAAACAACGCTTCTCGAAACCACATAAAAATTTTTCAGCCACCATTATTTCGCACTTCTGCTATAGTAGACCCATTAGATACTAATACATTTTTTCTAAATTACGTGTCCGTCATTGGATAGAGCTGCAACATCCATTTTGAGGAGCACCAACCACCTGTGCCTGCGAGAGTTATTGAGCCATCTACGGACAGTAACAGCTGATAATAAGTTGTTTAATAAACGAAGCTGGAGATATAATTAACAGCGAAATGGCTTGTAAGGAGTGATTTAAACTGTATTTCAAACATTCTTTGACAGAACCACATTATGAAGAGATTAAACGAGAAATGTTTGGCGTTTCAGAAATTACTTGCGAATCTGTAATAAGTAGATAGCATCTCCTTCAAAACTTACAGTCCAGAGACGTGCGGTCTGCAATGCATGCTTGCATGATGCGATGAGAAAATGAGTTTAGACGCTCTTTGCGAGGATAGCCTTCACAGGCGCGTATGGCGCTTTGCCATTTTCTCAGGCGCCGCCTGGACTTTCATGACCATCTGCATTGCTGAAGTGGGCCACAGCTACTCGTTCGAAAGTGCTTGGAATCGTATGCGACGTGTAACGTGTATTGTCTCATCCACAATCCCCATCCGGACTTTACCTTTTTAGTACTTCAATCGACTCATTGCGAGGACCTTTGAACTCTCACGAAAGAAAACGTGCAGGGAGAGATGACCGGCATCTCTTAATTAGCCTTCATCTTTTTAGAAAGATCCTGTGTAATTCCTGGAAGTCAAAAGGTTTCTTTACTGTCAACGTGAAGAGAAGAACGTAGTGCAGTTTAGTGGTTTCACTTCCCCTACTTCCAGGCTTTGATCCTCCGCTCTAGCTACCCCAACCAAAATAAACATCATATTGCGTTCACAATCAGTGGAGGTCTAGATGTGCAAAACGTACATTACAAACATTTCTATAAAATCAAAACTTATCGCTTTCTACATAAATCTGTACTTTCCTGCTGCATGACCCCATTAGCGGCCCATTACACTCATTAGTAAATTCCGTATTGCTTGCAACTACTTCCACCTGCTTCCACCTGCTTCTACGCCCACGAGCGTAATTCTTGATTCCTTTCCAGACACACACAAGATTCTTCAAACAATGTACGCTTTTTCACTACTTCGGCACCAGCTCAATGATAACTCCCGACAGCAATGAGGGCCATGAGTATTTAATGAGGACATGCTTGCTCAGATGATGCTGTGAATGAAGACGATATAATGGTGGAATAAGGCGCACTGATAAAGCCCGAAAGCACCACCCATCGCACATGGATTGACAGGGCGCCGGCGGAAGCGGTCGCCGACACCGCGAGTCCCCCTCCTCCCTCGAGCCGGCGCTAACCCTCGTCAGGCGAAAGACTCCCAGTCGGAGGAGCAGACGACCGCAAAAACAGCCGCCGCCCACCGCCACTCCCACGCGCCGCGAGGTCAGGCTCCGCGCCGCACTAACGACGTCCAATTCCTAGGCGCACTTAGCGCGCCCGGCCGCTGCGAGACTCGCTTCGCATTGCGACTGCCAGGAAAACAACGCGCATACAACTCGTACTTTTCAAAATCACCCGAAGCAAATGTCACCACTCGTCTCAAAAGGTTCCAAAAGATTCCGACGATCATGCAAAGTGTAAATGGGTATATGCAAGGAATCACCAGGATTGTGACCAGAAACCCGCGAAGAAATCAAACAAAACGAGGCGATCATTGATCAAAAAATTAATTAACATACACATAGACTACGTAATTTGAAATACAAGGATTAACGAGACTGAACACACTTATTCTCTTGTACGAAGATGGTGCGGCGCGAAATAAAACCGAATGAATAAGTAATGGCCATTTTCGCACTCACACCAAAAGGTCCAGTGAAAGCGCTCTGAAATTAACAGCCTATGCCGACCCGGTGGCCGACATCGCTAGGAGATGAGTGTGGAAGCGATCTCGGACCGAAGGATCGCGGGTTCGAGTCCCGTCTCGGGCATGGTTGTATTTGTGTTCGTCCTGTCACCTCCTATCATCACCATACCATTTCATCTTCACAGTTACACTATCGTTAAAATATTCAATAAAATATCCAATAATGGTCGCTAATGACCTAGATGATGATGCGACCTTCAATTTTAAAAAACTAACAGCCCGTGCTTTCGGGGTTTTTATTTCCACAAAAAAATCCTGAAATTAAAACAATAGAATTTTTAAATGAGACGGTTCCATTTACAAAAAAATTAAAATTTACTTTTTTAAAACAAAATACCTAAATATGGGACAAGACAAAGTGAAAATGAGTATTCAATAAATTAAGACATGGCCCTACAAAAATGCTTTTATATTTTATGATGCATCTGAAATCAATGCAAAACATCAAGATAAACATGTGTAAAAAACGTAACAGGAGACTGCAAAACCCCCCCATTCCTACCATAGTCCGGTTTGGTTGGGTAACTCACGAGTCGCCAGAAGTGGAAATGCCGTACGAGAATATTGTGTAGTGTTGCTAACAATGTCACATTCAACAAATTAATATCCAATACAAAAAATGTACTCTTATCTTAATTATCAAGATATTAAAACAATTGCTACATCACTGAACAGAACCTGAAAAATAGACGCGTTGACGATTTATATCTTGAGAGAAGGAATCAACACCTGATCCAAATTCAATTCCAATCAACATTTCCACGTTCTCTTTATCAAGTATTTCAGAATCATTGTATTATTATAATACGAAAATAGAGAAGAACATTAAGCAGAATAACGGAGTTAAGAGGATCAAGGAAGGATCAAATAAAGGAGTCAAGTGCTAGATTCTGTGACAATAGCGA
The DNA here is from genome assembly GCA_031308135.1 of Acheta domesticus. Taxonomy (NCBI): domain Eukaryota; kingdom Metazoa; phylum Arthropoda; class Insecta; order Orthoptera; family Gryllidae; genus Acheta; species Acheta domesticus. The sequence goes on along the minus strand of JAHLJT010000631.1, from coordinate 260,709,097 downwards.
ATAAAGCAAACTTAAAATGGATGACGAATTTTTGTAAAAGGTTCAGAGTACACATTTTGCACGTACACATTCTACAACCTTATCGTGAAAAGCTGCATCCACGTAACGCACGAGATATATGAGTATCATCAGAGATAAAAGATGCTACTCTATCTACATTCACAACGCTAGGAATGAATAATAAAAGCAGACTATTTCATCACAATTTGACCCTGTAACACTAGCGTTAAAGGCCTAGTTACATCACATTGTGACTCGGGTATGTAATGGGAATTACGTACGTAGAGGTCCTTGAAAAGAGCTGCTTGTTCTGGAATTTTTCTTAAGCTACCACTTCATGAAATTGTTCCGAAAGGTTCTTCGGAAAGCTCCCTGTTCATTTATCATACTCTAGGAAGTATTTTGAAGCCTGCAGATAGTTGTCTCCTTTCCAGTCAATACCTGCTTTCGGCGACCAAGAAATTGTCCACCTGCACTTCTCGCAGACAAAGACAGTATTTGGTATTTCCCGGTTGCCACTATCTTCTTATCGATTGGCTAAGGCACCTGTTTTTCGAGCGGGCATTTACACACTGTACGCATGCAATAAAACTTGCCTAACTGGGATAAAATGACCGGAGTGTTTTTATTTATGTATTATGTATATATGTAAAAAAAGATCTGGTAATAAGTAGTGTTATATATATGTATATATATATATATATATATATATATATATATATATATATATAACACTACGTATTACCAGATCTTTTTTTACTCGCCTTTACTTACGTCTTATTTAGGTAAAAGCACAGCCACAAAATACCACACAATTTCCATTTTCTAATGTAATTCTTTTCCCAACTAGAGAAATTACTTCACTAGATTGATATCCCTTCTTACCTCAAGCAGAAAACACTTCCTACAAAATACATTGAAGGAACCAACAGCAAATGGAACGGGGTTTCTTTTTTTGGAATGAAGTTAAAAAGCTAAACTGGTTATTCTGTCAATATGGATTCTTTATTTTTTTTTTTATTTTAAAGAATAATACTGTTCCAAATAAAGAACTTAGCTCTTCATTGTACAGAACATATTCATCTTATTTTTAAAATAAGTCACTAGTTAATTGCATACTTTGTTTTCATTTTTATTTCTCATAGCAAAAGTGTTTAACCGGTATTTTGAAAGGGAGAAATTCATTATGAAAACTTGGAAAATTCACTCCAGTAAACCACGAAATCCTTCAGTTTAAAAGGTGTCAAAAGCAAACATTCAAAAATCTATAAAAGTGTTATATTATCTCATTCAGAGGCGGATCTCGATGTTTTGGGGGTGGATCACAGATTTGTATTAAATAATAAAAATATTTGTTATTATCTTATATATTATTTTTTTAGTGTGCATATATTAAACAATTTTTTTATAATTACATAATTCTAACATAAGTATTTAAATCAATTTTTCCAAATAAAGGAAGGTAAGAAATGAAAACTCTGCACCTTGGGTCCCATGCCCTGACCTCTCTAGGGCATTGGAGGTGCCAATGGGGCGCGCGGGGCGCAGGCCGAGCGGAAGGGGGCGGGCGTTGCTGCGCCGCAGCGGAGCCCTCGGGGGAGTGGGCGTGGAACAACAGGCGCCTCGCCACGCACCCTCCACCCCACCCCTCCGACAACAACTTTTAATACAGTCGCTTTACCCGCAACGCTATCTTATAAAAGAGCAATACTTCAAAATACCAACGGCCCGTACACATTCATTTTCGCGATTGCACTTGGTAAGTTCTTTGTTCATTAGCAAGGCGTGGCCGCCCTCATTTCCCCGTTTACATACATATTTCGAGTATGAACGTATTGTAAAACAACTTATCTAATGCTGCAAAAACAGAAGTCGAGATTTTGAAGGAAAACGCATTTTGAAAGTCCCTGATGCAGGAATAGTGAATTAAAAAAAAAAATTCTCCGAAGGGCTTAACGGGAACGTGCCTCACATGGATAGTACCCAACCGAGCGGACCGAAGTGCAGCCCCTGCTTCCAATTTAAAATGCATTTTTACGGGGGCACTTTACATGAAGCCCGCATTACAATTTTCATTTTCTCTTAAAAACAGTTTCATTCTTCTCCAGACCTATTTGGATCATCTGATTATGAACATCTGTTAAATGTGTCGCCTTCTTTGTAAGATTATAACAAGAACAAACTAACGTGTGCATTCACACGTCCTTCAGAATCCTAGCAAGTACTAATTCGGGCCACATCCGGTAACACTTCCTTTCCGATAATGTTATTCCAGAACGAATGTGAGCATGCGCACGTTAAACAAGCAAAACAAAGCGGCTTTTTATGAGCCTTACAGAAAAGAAGACAAAATAGTTATTTTAATAGCGCAATTTCCACATGTAAGATGAGAGGCTGAGATCGCAACAGCCCCGCGCAAGGACTCGCAATCCACAACTGAGAGTGCAAAGTCCACGTGTTCATACCACGTGACCGTTGCCTGTTATGAAAAGGAAAAGCACTTCATGTCCATACTTTTTTAAAAATGAATTTCTACCTGGTCGACATGTTTGTCTTCAGGGGTTTGAACATTAAAAATAATTAACAGATTATTTGATCCTCACAGAAATCCTGAAATAAGAATTATTAAGAGTAAAATTTTGAAAGGACATTAACTTGTAAAAAAAAATAGAGTTTGTAATTAAAAAGAAGAGTAGAAGGTTAATTATTGTAAATTTATGATTTAAGGGGGATGAAATGTATTTTTAGGAAATTTTGATAGTATGTGTCGTGGAAAATTACATGTCTGGCATTAATTGAAAGTGCGGATCTGTAGTAATTCACTGACTTGTAAGACTGAAGAATTTAAGTCTTTCCGAACGTATTGGGGAGTGGATAGTATTCATTTTCAGTTCATTATGAAGTTGAGAGTTGGCAATTTACCAGGGCGCGTAAAATATTTCTCAGATGAATTTATTTTTGAAGAATTTGTATTTTGATAATATGAGTTTTGGCAGCATTAGACTAGTTGGGACTTCCGTAAGTAAGAGTAGGACGAATAACTATGGTATAAATTAATTTTGACGAGTGGATGTCTTTAGGAGATGTAGTAGATAGTGAATGTTTATAGTTAATGAGGGAGTGCAATTTATGTATTTGAGTTAGTTCTCTTTTCGATATTTATCATCCATTTCGCATGCACGGGCCTTTGGTACTTAGCCGCCCACGCCTCGCCAAAGACATTAGAACACGCGGATAGCGTTTGGTCTCTGATGCAGGAAGAGAAGCATTATTTCAAGAGAAGAGTTGGAGAAGGTTTTTTGGCGGGACTGCTTCTCCTCCCCAAGAGGACTTTTTACATGCAAAAATATCCTGAAAGTAAATCTAGAGAAACACATCCTATCCACATGAGTAGCTCATTTAATCTTCTTTGATGTAACTTTAAACTGTTATCACTTTGCTCTGCAACAGATTTGTCAACATGTTATAGGCAAACCTTATTGCCGGCGTAAACCACATACGTACTAAAAGGTGTGTCAAGCTCTTATGACACCCGGAAGCAAGCTTTATTTGGCGATAAAAAGAGTGCAAATTCTGCCTTTTAGCGTTTATCGCGTAACACTGTATAACAGGATCCCGCCATTTCCTTTATGTTGCGATATCAACTCCAACGGATTGCGAACCGCTACCGTGAGCAATTATCGAACAAAGCGCACTAAACCCTCCTCATTTAAAGTCGCTTACTGCAATCTAAAAAACACATCTTCAAAACGTGTCAAACTAGGGAACAAACGTAGCAGGATTTCTAAGCCAACAATGGTAGTGTTCAAAAGACGGGGGGATAGTGAATGAATAACCATTATTCATCGTGAATTACTATCATTTCAATTTCACATCGCATAAGTCATTCCAACATCAATACGTCGCCCGTCTTCTAAAATCATAACTGTATGCTGTCATAACTCAAAAAAGTAAGATTTTTAAATGATTGCATCAGCTCAAAATTTTAATGCTTTATAACAAAAAAAACCCACCAAACAACTTTAAATCGAAAAAATGCAATTGTATTGGGAATTAACACATGAATATCCAGATTTAGATTTTTTATTTTTGTTTGCTAATCGTTATTTTTCACAAACTAGAGTATTACAAGGTTGGATGCGGGTTGCCTACATCTTTGCGTCTTTCAGCCACCCAACCTAAGACGACGCCGAACAAAGCGGCATCCCGTGAGTCCCGAGCGACTGCTGTCTGAATCCCGGTTGGCCAAGGCGTTCGGTGAATGTTCGCTTCGTTCCATGCGTCACAAAGCATGAGCAGTGGCCGGGAGCTCAACGAATGTCGGGCATGTGAGTCGCCTTTTTCATATATATATTATACGATTACCCATACTAATATTAGTATGGATAATCGTGAGGATAGGTCAATAAAATTGAGTTATTCTTACTGTGCCGACGTTTTGGCCATTTATTTGGCCTGCTTCAATAACCTTTTTGATTATTTATTTTTCTTTATTGTTTAAAAATAGGGGGAAATTTGTATGACATCAGGGGAAGAAGTGCTGCAATAGGCTGACCTTTTCTCGAGTTTCAGAATCCCTACCCCACTCTTACTATAGATATACTTGAATTACGAATTAAAGTACCAACACCAGCGGTTGGCAACATTTTTGAGAACAACAGATTTTCGCTAGCGAGTATCAGAAAACCTATTTACATCAGCAAACGAACTAGACATGCTAACAACAAAAAACCTCGACCCTCCCTCACCCCACATCTAGAAAACAAAGAAATTGCCCGCAGACACAAACATTTACGCTCAGAAGCAAAACAAAAGGCCACCTCCCATTTTCTCAATGTGTCAAGAGAATCTGGATTTGATTGTGTTTCCGGACGGTACAACTGCTATGGTAAGTCCTGTAAGGGTAGTGCATGTTTTATCGCTGGACGTGGCAGTAATCTTCCCCCGCTAGATGGCGAGATCAGGCGCCGTCCTACATGTCGGGTTTTCCCCAAGCAGATATATCTCTTACCAGCGGAGCACCGCCCCAGCCGGGACAAGCTCCAAGATCCCGGCATATGTGATAGTGCAGTGCATGGAAGTGTACGACAAAGAAGAGGAAGGAAAGATCACGCGAGGAGCGTGGCCCGTTTGTCAGGGACTGCTCTGGCATTCGACCGGTGTTGATCGGAGAAACCACGGAGAGCTATCGATGAGAGCAGCCGGCCGCGAGAATTGTACCCCAGGACCTCCCGATCAGAGGCAGTGAGCCACCTAAGGCGTGGGGATGTGCGAGGGAACAGGGCGCGCGGGGCGGTGATGCCAGCGAGGGATGAGCGCTAGCAGCGCCGCTCCGCGACAGTTGGCGCGCGCGACGCAGCGCTCGCCGCAAAGGCCTCGTTATCTCCCCGGCGGGGCGGTGCGCGGCGCGTCTGCCCGCCTACGGGAACGCCCGTCTTCCGCAGACCGCTTCGCCAACCGGAATGTCCGCCCGCGCCCGCCCCGTCTCCCGCAGCACCGAAAGGAATTCGGTCATACCGAGCGGGCGGGATGGGTTACCCTTATTAATTAGAAACAGCCAGAGCGTACTGGTAATCACGACCAGGAATGATACATAAGCAGACCAAGCACGTGCTTAGGCCGCCAGCCGGAGAGAGGGTTCCCAACAGGAATTTAAAACAATTTTATAATCGTTTATGAATATTAAAAAAACTTAATACAATTTTTAAAATTACAAAGCAAATAGATTAATTTCGTATTCACATTAATTACCTCTGTTCAATTTTAACATTACTAGGGGACTCCACATTTTGGTTATGCATAGCATCCCTAACACTAATCCGGCCCCAATCACGGCTGCTTAGCCGTACGTCTGCTGCCCTGAATTTACACTCAGATTTAAACATATTGGTACTTCAACGAATTGAGATGAGAGTGGGACACTGTCATCCAATCGAGAGCTCCAATACCTAAAATGTACGTCGTAATGGAGCTCTCGATTGGATGACAGTGTCCCGTTCTCCGTCCACCTGACGACCTTGAGGTGCAACTATGTTTAAATTGGAGTTTAAGCGCATCATTGAGCAGCCTGGGCCCGTTCTTTAATTATTGAACTTCTGTTCGACGAGAAAATCTAGGTATTCATATTCGAGACTCGGTGAAAAGTATGCTAAAAAAAGAACAATAAATAAAAATTGAAATACCCGAACGTTCAGCTTTAACAATAATTCTGGAGGATTTTGGAGCTTGCAAGATTTTTTTTTCCTCCATAGACAACTGAATATACGAAACTCACTTCAAAGAACCGACGTGTCACGTGTACATCAACAAGGGATATTTTTAAGTTGCGGTTTAACTGTTCACTCAGTGTTACTGTCGCTGACAAAAGGCTGTCGCTTGGCTGGAGCCGCGGGCCTTATCGGCGTGTGCGCGTGGCATGGCGGTCTCACGGTGGTGCGCTGGCGGACGACCAGGGGCCGTGGAGGGGGAGCGCGGGCCGGCGTGACGCCGATGCTCATCATAGCCACAAGCGCGCGGTGGGTGACAGGGACCCTGGGTGGCGTCCAGTTCAACTTAAAACTACTTACCTGTCTATTCACGATGGCACTGCTACAAGCGCCATTTTCTCCAACAACAACAACAGCAATAATAATAATAATAATAATAATAATAATAATAATAATAATAATAATGCCGATCCTGATAGCGGATATCCCGAAGTCAGTAGTGCCGTGGCGATCTCGGACGGAAGGATCGCGGATTCGAGTCTCGCCTCGGGCATGGGTGTATTTGTGTATGTCTGCGTGTGTGTCGTCCATTCCCCCTTCATCATTCCATCTTCCATTCCCCCAGGACCAACAACCCTGGAAGTTAAAAATCGGATTCAGCTTAATGCCAATACCCTGATGAATCACGTGCACCTGCCAACGAGATAAAATGATACCGAGCTCCGGTAAGTGCAGGTGCATGTCTGCGTGGTCCGAGGCGGCCAATTCGCGAACAAAAAAAACAACAACAAACTGTTCTCTCGGACCGATTTCTAAAAAGTTAAATAATACATCAAATTAGCTTTATGAGCCTCAAATAATGCAATGACAATGAACTGAAATCGCGGTTACTTCTTTAAATTATTCTACTATACAATTCGTCGCACCGCTAGCTACATTCAACCCGCAACAGATTCAGAAATTTACACCCAAGCTGGTTTGAATAAATTATAATCACATTACTTCAATTTATATTTAGGGAGCACGGGGAAAATTTCATTCAAAACATTGCTTTTGTTCCAAACGCCAAACTCGTGCCAGTTTAGGTGAATGCCATTTCCAACTTCATCACATCCACGGAGGGCGTGTACGCCGAGTACGATTTATTTGGCGAGATTGGTGTTCCCGGGTGAGGTCAATAATGCCGTACGTATGATGAATGTTTGATCGCGGGAGATGGGGGGGGTGATCTTCCACCGTTGGCTGGAGATCTAGCGAGACTTGCGGGGGTTTCCCCAACCAGGTATCTGCCATCAGCAGGGCACCGCCCCAGCCGCGATAAGCTCTAAGGTCTCGTCATGTGTGCAGTGCATTTTAGTGGCACATTCCAGAAAAGAATGGGCTTATCGAAATATTTCTTTATTATATTAATTTGCAATGTGCTGAAATAGGAAGGTAATAAAATACAATAGATGCTCCATTGGCCAATGTCCAGATCCAACTCCTTTATCCAATGCCAGTGTAGAGAAGAGATCGTCGCGCTCACTTCCCGAGGAAGGATATGTGCATAGGGTGGATATCCGTCTAATTTCGCTCACTCGAATACATCGATCAGTTCGAAACAAACGCACAATTTCTTCGAAATTCTTCCCGTGACCATCAAATTGTGGATGGTGATCGTGAAACACGAGGTATCTACAGGAAGGGGCCGTTTCAACGAAGCATATCAATAGAAGTTTTCCCCATAAAAAAAACCTCTGGAAGGCAAGAGTTGATCAATCCACCTACAATAAATTCACACTTGGAACATTCTCTGTTCATCGATGCTTCAACAATAAGTGCAAAGATTCTCGCCCGCCAATCTGCTGTAACGGACGTGCGCATGCGCAGAGGTAGGCAGGCGCCACGCGGCACCTGAGAGGCGGGGCCGGCCGAGTGCCGTTAAAGGCCCGCCCGGCGCCGAGCAAACGCCGCCCGGCGGCAGCCAGGGCCGGCGTGCCACTCGGCGCAGCCGCAGCGCTGCAACACGCACACTCGTTTTATACTTCACGCTCCTGCCGTTCAAAGCAAAAGCCCTCCGCTACATTGCACTCCTCTTGTCTCGCAGTGCGATTCACTTATCAAGGCTAGTCGACGCTTCAATCCGTAGTTCCTAGTTGAGGGCGAAGCTCGGACCTGCGGCTCTCGTGTTAACGTGTCATATCCGAGAGCTTGTCCAACGCACGACTTCCGAGACGTTTTATGCCCCCAAAAAGTGACGCGACAAGATCCCGAACCCGCCAATGCGGCTACTACTCGTGCCGCGGGTTGCCTACACATTTCTCGCGCCGAAACTAGGCCTCATCGGCAGGGGCAAGTAAATTTCGGCTGCGCCTTGGAATGATGCCGCTGCGATCGGTGGGTCAGCGACGCGGAGGAGGAGGAGGCGGCGGCGGTCGGACCGACTGGCGGTTGCGCGTCGGCGCCAGGGCGACGCCCCGCGCCGCTGCATCGCCTGCCGCCGGTTGCCACACAACGATGCGCTCACTTGCAAGGACACACTGGAATGCAATGCGCAACCACGTGGAAACATCTTCAGTCAAAGAAAACTTAAGTAGACAACATTTCACCAGCGTTAACTTAACAAGATTTACTTCACGTAGTTTGTGTTCTACCGCAATGCATAATTTTTTCCTCAAAGAGTTTTCCACTTAACCTTTACACTCAATTCCTGAGTCAAATGTGCACGACTATACCCGGTTTTCGAGTGTGTGTTTTTTAGTCTTTTCCTGGCAAGATGTTTAATTCCACACAATGTAATTAAAACTTGAAACTAGACAGATACTAATTGTTCAGTTCTCTAATTTCCCACTAGAAAGTGCAAATTAACTATATTTTCTCAAAAATAATGTTGTACTAATTAAGGAATAATATCTAGTTTTATAAGCTTCTAGAAATTTTCCCTGGCTTTAACGATGTTTCCACAAATTTCCTGATTTTTCCAGAGCAACGGAATTTCCTCATTTTTCCTGATTATCCATTTTTTCCAAAATGTGGCCTGAAGGACAGTCAGACTGCGCGACGGGAGATCGACCTCAACTGTTCTTCGAAACGGATGGATGGGTCAGTGACACTGGTTTGGAGTGCGCATGTTGCCATACGGGACTGACAATGTTTTAAATCGAATATACAATTCAAATTTACAAATCCAGTCACGCAACTTTTTAAATCTCGCGCATTAAGTGTACCGTCAGTCGGGGCACCGCCTCAGCCGCACGAGGCGAAGAGACGCGGTCTCGAACTCCGCCCCATCGTGGAGGCTGTTCGTCTTGGATACGAGGACTATGTGTTACTTGCCAAGTGTATCATTAGATGAGAATCCCATTGGGGTGCAAAGGTTATGTTGACCTGGAAAACTCTTTCAGGAAAAAAAGTCATACACGCAAATCAAACGGAAAGCAAATCTGAAGTTAAAGCTTGTGAAATGTAACCCTTTTACTTTTTTCTTTAACAAAATACTTCCAACATCGCTGCATATTGCATTTCACTCATTGCTGATACCGAATCCGCCGGCTTATTTCTTGCATTATAGGAACATACGAGAAGAGCGGAAACGAAACATAATTAGAAAACAGGAGGTAAACGCCGTTGGCAAAGCAATCTTCAAATGAACTTCAAAACTTCAACAAACCATTTCATGATATAAACGTAACGTCCTGCACCATTTAAGATCTAGACTAACCCGAAATTGTGCAATATATCCACAGACTCTTCACACGACGTGGCGGTTCTACAATATTTTAATAGCTCTTCAGTCAATTTAAAACTATTTATATCGCTTAATATATTGCAACCTACGTATGAATCTTTAATTTCGGCATCACATCAATACTATTGCGTATCTAACAAAAGTCTCCCTAAACTCCGTGTTTAAGTAGCCTCCTGAATACCATAAGAGGAGAGCGAGGGAACTGCACACAACCGGTTTTTGCGCCGCTCAATGATGTCGCACATACGTCACTACGTCAGATGCGCCTGCCCGCCTGTAATGCTTTAAAGACACGGCTGGTACATTTCCGCTCATCTTCCTCATGGTTTCCAACCCCAGAGGCCCTGTACGCGTTGGAAGGCCTCACGCTGGCCAGGAGAAATCGGGGTTCGCTCAGCGCCCGCGAGTGCAAAAAGGCCCCGTCCCAGGCCGCGTGGCCAAGTCCCGTTGGAAGAGCGGTGCTGACTCAGCGGGGCCTCGCTAATCGCTCGGGGGCCCGCCGCGCCGCAGCATCTGCAGCTCGCGACCAATCTTGCGACGTTTGCACATCATCTGCAGATGCTCGTTGATTCCGGGCATGTCAACCCTTGTGAAATTTTCTCCCGCTAGGGTAGTGAATGTTTTATTTCAGCCTGTGGTGGTGGCGGTGGCGATCCTTTCCCGCTGGATGGTGAGATACACTCCGGCTTGAGGAGGATTTCTCACCAGGTATCTCCTCCAACGGGGCACTGCCCCCAGCCGCAAGCAAACTCGAAGCTCCCGACATGTGTGGTAGTGTAGTGCATGTGAGTGTGAAAGTAAGGGGGTGAGGATAGGGCAAGGAAAAGGAGAGATGGCTCTCTCTCCATGGCCCGTCTGAAAGGGCACTCACTGGACCGGCATTGAAATGGCATCGATCAGACAAGCCGGCCGCTAGAATTCGACCTAGCAATTCGGGCAGTGTCAAAAACCAGCCATAGTGCAGTCTCGAACTCCAGGACCTCTCCGTCAAAGGAAGCAGAGCTGCAGAGGCAATGCTGGTTCTGAGCTAACAACGCCCGTCCGTAGACGATTGGGCGGTCGCCCGCCGCCCGCTTTAATGTTCACCTAGCTCCCACGTTCGCTCGGCACACTGCGCTCCCTTCCACGCCAGCTTTTCTCTCACTCGAAAATTCTCAAATTCCGAGCATCTTTTATTTTATTATTTTTACGCGGGAAATCGTGGATTATTTTAAATACAAATTTTCTCCAACATCTCTCCAATTATTTACAGTGTCATTTTAGATTGTTGTGGTCATCTGAGAGCTTCATGACACGTGAATCAATGCCCTACGCCCTTATCACCCGAATTCGCCTGCACACCATACACCGACTCATAACCAAACTGCATCGCGCGCGACAAATTCAGACATCAGCCCGCAATAGGCTCAACCGTTGCTTGCGCATTATTCCACTCGTACGTAGAGGCGATTAAAATCTTACGGTATTTTGACACAAAAGGAAGCTCGGACAGCCACCATTGAAACGATAAAATAAACGTTTTCTCATCAGAAGTGTTACAACTGAACACCGACAAGACGGAAGTAAAAAGTAAAAGTTGGCGTAAGCAACGCTTATCTGTTCAATCCTCTTTCAACTCCACTCTCACGAGTTCGTGTACACATCTTGGTCAACACCAGAGTGCTAACAGTGCCATCGTCGCGTCGGCAAACTTCCTGCTGGCGCGGGCGCGAAGAGGTAGGCGAGACCGCCAAACGGACGCATGGACACAGACAGACGAGCAAACGGACGGACAGACAGATAGACACAGACAGACGAGCAAACGGACGGACAGACAGACAGACAGACGAGCAAACGGACAGACAGACGAGTAAACGGACAGACAGACACAGACAGACGAGTAAACGGACAGACAGACACAGACAGACGAGCAAACGGACAGACAGACACAGACAGACGAGCAAACGGACAGACAGACACAGACAGACGAGCAAACGGACAGACACAGACAGACGAGCAAACGGACGGACAGACAGACGAGCAAACGGACAGACAGATAGACACAGACAGACGAGCAAGCGGACGGACAGACGAGCAAACGGACGGACAGACGAGCAAACGGACGGACAGACGAGCAAACGGACGGACAGACGAGCAAACGGACGGACAGACGAGCAAACGGACGGACAGACGAGCAAACGGACAGACAGACAGACGAGCAAACGGACAGACAGACAGACGAGCAAACGGACAGACAGACAGACGAGCAAACGGACGGACAGACAGACGAGCAAACGGACGGACAGACAGACGAGCAAACGGACGGACAGACAGACGAGCAAACGGACGGACAGACAGACGAGCAAACGGACGGACAGACAGACGAGCAAACGGACGGACAGACAGACGAGCAAACGGACGGACAGACAGACGAGCAAACGGACGGACAGACAGACGAGCAAACGGACGGACAGACAGACGAGCAAACGGACGGACAGACAGACGAGCAAACGGACGGACAGACAGACGAGCAAACGGACGGACAGACAGACGAGCAAACGGACGGACAGACAGACGAGCAAACGGACGGACAGACAGACGAGCAAACGGACGGACAGACAGACGAGCAAACGGACGGACAGACAGACGAGCAAACGGACGGACAGACAGACGAGCAAACGGACGGACAGACAGACGAGCAAACGGACGGACAGACAGACGAGCAAACGGACGGACAGACAGACGAGCAAACGGACGGACAGACAGACGAGCAAACGGACGGACAGACAGACGAACAAACGGACGGACAGACAGACGAGCAAACGGACGGACAGACAGACGAGCAAACGGACGGACAGACAGACGAGCAAACGGACGGACAGACAGACGAGCAAACGGACGGACAGACAGACGAGCAAACGGACGGACAGATAGACGAGCAAACGGAGGGACAGACAGACAGACGAGCAAACGGAGGGGCAGAGACGGGCGGGCGAGCGGGCGGGTGTCCCGCCGGGCAGTCCGCGAGCGGCGGAGGCAGTGGGTCGCGAAGGAAGGTGGGGGGGGGGGGCAAGCGGAGGCGCGCGCCGCAGGCAGAGGTCACTGACTCGCAGCCGCCGCCGCCGCCGCCGCCGCCGCCGCGCACGCCTTCCGCAGCACCTGACGCCGCCCGGCCGCCTCAGTCCTCACAAACACAAACACCGCCATTTAAAACTCCCGCACCATCCTATTCGTGATTTTCGAACCCATTCGTATCGATTTTGATTAATTTGGTGTCTCCCGACGACACATCGCACTGTTCCAACTCCTTTCACAACTAGGTGTAAAATACAGGAATCGGGGGCGCACACAAATGCGCGACTGTCTGTATCCAGCCTCTACACTGCGATTAAAAAGCGGTCGAATTCGCATTTGAATTGGAAAAAACAAAAACGTTCGAAGTCCAGGAGCTTGAATGTTTGGAAAATAAACAAAGAGGTTCTAAGCTAGAGATATCAAACATTTTCCCCTGCAACTAACAGTGAAAGGATATCCTACAGGCATCACCGAGGCCTCGGACAATGAACTTTAATGCAAGGAAATTTGTATTTACGTATTAGGAACAGATTCCCACTGTTAACTCAAACCCCGAAGAAATGTGACATGGAACCTTTTTGTTTGCTCTGATTCATTTGATCGTCTGGGATGCGGTTATCCACGGTGAGCTTCAATAAAAACAATTAAGTTGTATGGGAGCTCCCGATTCGATAACCGCATCCCAGCTGATCGCTGTCCATTCGCTCTAACATTTTAATTGGAGTATGCCGTGTCCGCATCTCCGTCTCTTGACACACCAGCGTAGCAGAATAAAAGCAGAGGAACGTAAGACATCGAACTCGGTTGGTTCTACAAAATTGTGGGATTTTTTCATTGATATATCGACGGTCAACACATTTATTAAGAAAAGCCAAACTCTTACGCTAGTTCAGGAAGGATACTAAAATTAGCTTTTCTGCTCAATCAAATATCATTCTTCATGTTTATTATGTCCCAAAAATTATTCTATTCTTTTGTATTTTTTCCTTTGTTTAAAACGCCTCGTGCCCAGTTTCCAAAATTTCACTGGAAAATAATTATCATTTTCGGAAAACAGGAACAAAACACACTTGTTTCGAGCTATGCCTAATCAGGGGCCTAATACTACGTAAATTCCCTTTAAAACGCGAAAATCTTATTAAATACTGTATTGTTTTTCGTCGGGAGAATTACCTCATAAAAAAATTGGTGTTACGATCGGAGATAATGAGCTCTGAGAATATTTAAGGTACTCTTTATTTTAATAAAAATGATGTGCAAACACCACTTATGCAATATGATTTATAAGATAAAGCTAAGTTCAAGTTAAATTCATTTATCTAGAGCCAAACATTTTTAATTGCAAATAATTGAGATGTGCCAAACTTCCAGCATACAACAAAACAAAATTTTGTTGTACAATAAAAAATGAGATCCGGTGCAAGCTGCACAGTTCCAATATTTTCCAAATCCCCACACGCCAAAAGCTCCTCCAACATAACTACTTTCTCAATCTACAATACACCTGCATGCACACTCACGAAACGTTTGTTCACCTCGTTTCGTCCCCTGCAAGTTTCCCCCCTCACCGCAGAATGGTCGTATTCCGGAAATCTGAGAAGTCGATATTCGAAACCACGTGAGCGTCCAATGGCACTAACACGCGGTGGGCACGACTGGCATGGCATCGCAGACGCTTGGCGCGAGAGGGCGTGGTGAAATGGGTGGGGAGAACGAACGGCCGCGGCCTTGACCGTGACCTTGGCTACACGCGCCGCCTGCGAAACACTCGCAGGTTGCGGGCGCACGAGAGAAAGGAGAGCTGGCAGAAGGGTGGCCCAGTGCAAATGGCCAAGGTTTCTAGCACCCTGACGATAGGAACGGATACGAGTACAGGGAGTTACATTTACTATTCCACTCACAAAATTAGTCCCAATCAGGGCGAAGCATCTACACAAAAACTAACATTTTTTCAATACGATTTTTCTAACAACTTTCTACCGCCCGGGGGACGGGCGTGGGGGCATGAGGCCAAAGGCCTAGAGTTTTGAACTCTCTTAAGAAATACATTTAATCTAAGAAATACCATAACAGAGGTAATAATAAGTGCAAATATGACTAAGAGTGGACACAATGTTTGTGCACTAAGCTATCGATATAATACTGGGCACCTTGAGAGCGTCTATCGGTGCGGGAAATATAAACCGCAGTTCTTGTCCACGGCGAAAAATATGCCAACACGAGTTTCATTAAGACAATATCGGATGCGTTCTGAAACTGTTGAACATATCTTCACTCGCAGAGTAGTCTTATTATAAGGAGCATTCAAAATGAAACGAGCCGGAGGCCTAGGTACAAAAACCAGTACCTGTATATCAGAATTATTGTCCGTGGCTGTTGAGGCACTTGCCCCACTGCGACACAAGACGATGGATGGCTGTCTCTTTATCTCGTAAAATTTCCGGGGTGGGTTGTGAACGAGTTTCACGTCGTGGTCCGAGGTGCATCGTTGGCCCCCTCAGAGCCTGTATTAGGGGACCAAAAATGGCGTAATCGCAGGGAGAGAGGTCTGGACGGAATGGAGGGTGACCTCCCACTTGAATTTCTGCACGAGTACCGTGTTTGTGTTGGCCGTTTGAGGCTGGTGGTGACGATCTCCTCCACGACAAGGAAAGGTATCGTGTGGCCAACACACAACAATCTTTAAGCCCTGTAAGCGTCAGGAGTTCAAATGAAGTGCCTCCAAAAATTAAAATATGCATTCGAAATTCGCCATGCATCGAGTTCGCCCAGATCGATCACCGAATAGCCAATCTCAGGAAAATTCTATGTACGATTTAGACGCTGATATCGTACATCGTCAGAGATTGTTGAAAAAAATTGTAGAACTCACGACCTTGAAGTACAAATACCAAACGTAGAAAACGGGATTTCGTCGGAGTGAATTAGAAATATTAGAAGTAATGTTTCAATGTTTTTAACTCACTCCGACCAAATCCCGTGATTTACATTTCCTATGGAAAAAAAGTTTTCGGTTGAACCCTCATGACGTGTATTTACGTCTCGGTACAGATGTTTTGCAGTATTACATTACTTCTCTACATTACACATACGAGGGAGTAAAATGGATGTAATTTAGTCAGCTCCAGTTCAACTGGTAAGTGTGGCGCTATTTGTGCACCAATACATCTGAGTGGTCAAGACAAAACACGAGGGGATTCGCGATTTACAATGTGACCCCCTCCCCACCTTTTTTAACGTTTTAATGAATGCCACCCGCACTGCATGCAGGCACTGAGGGGTTGAGCAAGCGATAATCAGGGTGGGGCCGCTCGAGGACGGCAGGTAAAGGGAACGCGACGCGACGGCGGACCAGCAGAGGAACGGGGGCGGGGCCACTACTTTCATTTGACACAAACCGCATTCTTTCATCTACCTGCGAGGCTTGAACAACACCAGTTTTCTTCAGCTAATTTATAATACTTCCTACGTATTTCTGTGATATTTTCCCACTCTTCCCGTAAAAAATTACCAGAACATTTGAAGGAAAAAACAAAACAAACTAATTACAATAGTTCCCAATAAAACAAGCCACAGAATGTCTAATCCCACTAACATTAATCCTCGATGAGATAAACCGTTTATTTCTAAGATAAGTTTATCTGAGTACACACAGATTCCCGTTATTTGCTTTGCGTTCCCAGGCAAAAGCGACGGAAGCCCCACAGCGGGGCTCCCGAAGGCAGCGCCCGAAATCACTCGCGAGAACAATTTCTCTCGCGCGGCCGCAACTCTCTGCCGGAAAGGCATTTACAATCACTCGTAAACGTGTAGGTGGCGTTATTCAAGCAACGCGTCAAAAAACGTGCTCCGGACAGTTCTCCCAACTAAGGTACACGTTCCTTACATGTAAGCAACAGTTATTAAAAACAAAATTTTTACTGCAAAGAGGAATTCAATAAATCCATCCAGAATGTCAAATTCTGACCCGAAATGTATCTTGCGCGCGCGCACCACAGAAGTTAGTGCACGACGGCCAGCGAACCTGGAACCCTCGAAAACCTGGGACAAACCGGAAATTTGGAAAAGTCTCAAGAAAACGGGAAGTCTGGATTTGATAATCTGGATTTCTTTCGTCACTTTCATATTTATCGTCAAATTTTATCGTAGATTCACATACGCCATTATATTCACCAACGTGCACGATTCAATTCAGTACACGATAACGGCGAGTGTTAAAATCAGAGTATATAAGAAGGATGAGGACTGAGAACCTTTCCTTCCCCTCAACTCTCAGTCGCACGACTTCAAATGCGGCCGTGTTCGTGCGTGCCATAAGGTGTCTCCACAGAGCACCTGCGGGTAGCGCTGGCGGATCCAGAGGAGGGGGCACGGGGGCCAGGCCGCCCCAAAAGGCCTACGGCCCGATTAAAATAAGTTGGTGATTGGCAATTGTGCTTCTCAAGCTGTAGCTTCATACAATATGAGGGGATGGTTTGGTTACTTTAATAAGTATTTATTTCAAGTGTTTACTTTCGTGTCCCGGGAACACGTGCTCAGTGGTACACAACCTGTCAACTTCACTCCCTTCCATTCGCAACTGTCAATCACCCACTTATTTTAATCGGACCATAGAGTTTTTGTTTACCTTCCTTTATTTGGCAAAATTAATTTAAATAATGTAATTATTTAAACAATAACATTGTATAGTATCATATCTACAGTACATAAATATACAATATAACAAAAAAATATGTTGATTATTTAACAAAAATCTACGATGCCCCCACCACAAATGATCGGCTGGTTCCACCCCTGATGGGCAGCAGGTGCACGGGTGAGATATTCGGTGAACCAAGGGTCTGACCGGGAACTTCACCGCTGAGTTTCAGTGAGTGTCGCGCCTCTTTGACATCGGCGGTGCCAGTTTGCTGCTCTGCCGATCGAATCGTCCAGAAAGTTATCACTCCTGTGATACCCAGAGGGAATTTCACCTCCTTTCTTAGGAGAGCACAAGCGAAACTCTCTTTGCCGACACCCGGAGATTAAGAGTGGCAACGTCCGAATAAGCAAGGAGCGCGAAAAACATCACAAAGGAGTCAATTGGATCTGACAGATAGCGTGCCACGAAGTACACCTTCATCTCAGCTCACCATCTGGGAGCTGGAGACACTAACATTCCAAAACATTGGCACTCTGCGGCGAGTTCCAGAGTAGCGCAACACGCAGTCTCCGAACCGTCTGCAGTTGAGTTGCTGATAAATACACATGTGTTATCAGGTTTTTATTTGAGCACTGATTTTATTTGAAAGTGATATCGACCATACGAATTAGTCAAAGCGCAACTAAATATCAAGGAGCCTGTAAATATATTTATCTCTGGATAGGGCCCGATCCCACGATTAATATTCGTCACGTATGTACTTGATATAAAAGCAAAATTGATATAATTTCGATGGTGAACAGTTCCTTAGATAGCCAAAGGAGGTCTTATCAAGCATAAAAACGCAGTCGAAAAAAGGAAAAATAATTTACTGGCTGAAATGGTAATGCACCTTGGTATTTCAGTGGTGGAGCGTGATTGGTTTGGTTCAAAAAGAGTTATTCATCGATTCAAAAATGTCCACTAGGGACATCGGAAGTGCGTGCAATCAGATGGGAGCAGATTGCCATTACGATTTCCAAAAGAGGGGGATTACTACGGAAGCATGCGGTAAAACATAAAATATTAACTATTGTAAAAAGGTTTAAAAAACTCATTCACCGTAAACTCACAACAATAACCAAAAGGTTTAATTTTTACATAGTAAAAGTACAGTGACTTTGGTTATAGTGAACTGGTCGCTGGTCCCGTTTCACTTACATTACAAATAAGCATAAGAAGATTCGATTGTAGTGAACCTAATGAAGGTGAGGCTCTAATGAATGGAGATCGGAAAAATATTTAGAATGAAACATTAAAATATGTACATAAATATGAAATGAAAACACTAAGAATATGTGCTAAATACGTAAAATTGGACATAATATGTAACATTTAAAATAATCGAATTATAAAACTCATTTATAATTAGAATAAGAATTTACATTTTTAAAATTTCCTACACACATTTTAAAAACAATGCAGACGTTTTAAAATCATTTGGAATACACAAATTGATGCCCACTTGCACTATACAACTTTCCTATCAGTAAAACCTTCACAAATCGTTATCCAGGAGTGTAGTTTAGCAGCCAGACTTGACGCAATAGAAGCCATCGTACAAACTGGTGCAATCTACGACCAGCGAACTATCACTGCGACATGGAATATTTCATCGAAGTATTACACGATGGCGATCTCCTCAGTTTCTTGAAAATTGAGGTTAAAGATCACCAAACGCGGCGTCAATGATACTTTTCACACCTAAAGATGAGAATAATCTTCGCTGACGCGCCCTTCCAGACACTGAGATAACTGAAGCAGGCATGTTGGACTGTGAGAATATTCGATCGCGTCTTCACGAAGCGTACCTCGAATAGATTAGGCAGTACACCGCAGTAAAAAAGTAGGGAAAAGAGCTGATTTTTTTCGGTTCAAATTTTTTCAATTTTTACTTTCTCGCTTCGGAATAGAGAAAAAAAGCTATGTAATGACAAAAAAACGGCGAATTTTCGGCATAAAAACTTTTATTACAGGGCCCTGGCAATGCAAAAGGGGATAAATACAGATGCTAAATTTAGAAAACAAATCCTCTAATACGTGGTGTAGCCAGAATCCATGTTTTGTGGGTCCTTAATACCCAAAAATCGACTGACAGCAAAACGTCTAGCCGATTTTCTCCGAATATATTCCCCGATCGATCTGGCAGATGTCACGGTCCCTTGCATTTGAACTCGATATTTTAATTTTGAGGGGTACTTTACACGAAGCCACTGGGGTATTTTACACATTTTCAAAAAAAAAAAAAATGGCTCCGAAGTTTGCGATTAAACTTTATCGGATAGTGTGAAGGACGTTTAAAAGAACCGTGCAGGTCTCATGTTCGTTAAAAACTCTGATTTTTCGAAAATTGCAAAAATTCACATTTTTCGGCATCTTCCTACAACTCAATACAGAGGTTTTTCCCTTAATGAAATCTGTTCCTGAAAGATGGATTTGGAAACAAGGTAATGCAATTTTTCGAAAACAAGTACTTTTCGCGTAATTTTGCGTGAAAATACGAGCGAGAAAGTACGTGCTGTTTCAGCACCACTAGTTCTATAGCATCCGTTACACCTCCTGCCTTATAAAATGAATAACCTTAATTAATTCGCGAACGTCCTTCTACTGGGGCTCGTGGTCTCAAATGTTGTTACCGTTGTTAATGTCATCAACCACCACAGACATTGTCAAAGACGATGACCCAACCCCTCATCGACCACTACAGAAAATCCAAGCGTAGTACGGACAGCGCAGTGGATGCTTTTTACGCCCGAAGGTGGCGGTGGATGGCGAAATTTCAACTGCATCCGGCGCCGACCTACCCGACGGCTTTCGAAGCGTTTCCCCCTCCAAGTGTCTTTCCCTCTCGTGGAGCCTAAAGACATTTTTCATTTTTTTCTTAAAATTCTTCCCAATTTTGTTTTTTTATTGGATAACCACAGTTTATTAAAATGGAGCAGGTTCGAATTGTAATTAAATTTTGTGAATTTTCGGAAATTGCTATTTTTTTTTAAATTTTCGGCGTCTTCCTACTACTACACTGACATTGATATTGACATGGAGATAGCGGACACGTAAAGAGAACCTGACGAGTGATAAAGGCGATACCAATGAAGGAGCTCCAACAGAGCAAGAGGCATTGAGGGCGTCATGACTGCATTACAATACTTAAATATACTGGACAATGAAGATCACGAATGGAGATAGTACGATTTCTGGAGAAATCGCTAAAAAAATAAGTACGCAGCAAACAATTGAAAATAATTGATTTGTGAAGGTCAAATAAAGATATTGAAATTTTCAGTTCGAGCTATTAATGTATTTTGCTTTATATCTATATCAATGAAACCAAAACTGTGGAGAAATTCTATTTCATTTTTACATCAGATATAGTGAACCTCTCATTTAGTGATCCAAAACTGTTAATCCCGAAAAATTCACGATAACTGGAGTCGACTGTGATTATTTTTGGCTATATAACGCAAGAAACTAGTGTAGCTACAACTGTACATACTTTCTCGCATTATTTGTAATGGCTAAGCGATATTGTAATACCTGAAACTGTGCAAGTGTTTCCCACCAACAATTCTTTTCCTGGCCGGAATTCGAAGTCGTGCTTACCACGCCATTCATTCTACTCCTCCAGTCTTGGAGATAAAAACCTCCCATACACTTCAAAAAGATAGTGGAATATCTGCATTAGCAATTTTCGAAAATTTAAAGATTATTATGTCATCATTTCAAGATCTAATTTTCAAGAACCAATTAAGAAAAAATACTCCATTTTCAATATTATAGTTGAAGCTCACAAAAAATTGAATTTTTACAATTTTCGAAAATTCAGAAAGTTAAAGGAAAATGTGAAAGCTGCGTCATTTTCATACATGTACTTGGCTCTATCAGAGAAAAAGAATTAATC
This sequence comes from Acheta domesticus, assembly GCA_031308135.1. Classification (NCBI taxonomy): domain Eukaryota; kingdom Metazoa; phylum Arthropoda; class Insecta; order Orthoptera; family Gryllidae; genus Acheta; species Acheta domesticus. The sequence goes on along the minus strand of JAHLJT010000631.1, from coordinate 260,687,528 downwards.
TTTAAATTTGAATCCATTTTTTAGGACAAATTTGAAAAACTGTAAAGGTTTCACGTAAAGTACCCCCAAAATGCAAATATCAGTTTCAAATTCGCAGTGTCTCGAGTTTGACCTGATCGAAAGGAGAACGTCACTTTTGGAAAAATCATCTGAACATCTCCATAAACTTTGGGCCAGGGCTGTCCAACATAGAAGGGCTTAAGGGCTACTTATCAAATTCTAGTTAAGCCGCGGGCCGCCCCGTAATTTAAGATGGTTTTTACCCCAACTACCGAGATTATATTGAAACAAATATATATTGATAGATAGATATAGATATATGGTAACACGACTTTTATTCAACACAGTGATTAATGTATATACAAGGATAAAATTAATACATCATTAGATAAAAATAAGATGAATCGTGCAATTGTATTTGGTTGGCATAATACAATTTTTCGAAGCAGTCGCGGGCCGCACAAAAAGATCCAGCAGGCCGCATGCGGCCCGCCAGTTGGAAAGCCCTGCTTTAGGCGTTAGAGTTGAGCACAGAGAGGCAGACCTTTTGCCGTAACTAATTATTCGGTATCAAGGATTCACAACGTGTGGATTCTGACTATTAAACAAATTAGGAGGTAATTTATTATATGTAGGAGCAAGAATTATCCATTTGTTCAGAGACAGAGACCCACAATACGAGATTTTCTGTCGCCACTTTACACTGCATCGTAATTAGTTTCTTTATTTCATAACGAAATAGAAAATTTAACGAAATTAGAAACTAAAAATTCAAAAAATCCGTTCGGTTTTGACGTGGTATAACTCAAGCGATATCGTGATCTCCCGAATAACAAAACTTTACTAATTATTAATCTTAGTAGTGTGATGAATATTTATAACTAAAAGTTGAATTAATATTTTTCTGAATCGAGAAACTGAAGTTCGTCATCCACTCTCAACAATGTTGTAATCTTTACTCTTCATTTCATTCCCATTTAATAATTTGCCGCGTTACTTTTCTTTGGAGACGAAAATTGACTAACGAGTTTAAAACGGAAGAAACGACCATTGAAATCATATCAAATGGAAATTCCTTCACTGGTACCTTATGTCTGGAGTTTAAAAAAAAAAGTTAAGGAAGTCAACCAACCAATTCAAAAGTAATAAATAACATGTAAAGATGCTACACATGTATATAAGAGCATCATCTACTCATGCCAACTGAAATGTGTCCACAGTGCTGGTGAAGAACTCTGTACAGTCTAGACTTTCAGTTGCTAAACTCACCACAAAAGAACGCTATGAAATTATCCAGGGCTTTGGTCCAAAATCACATCCAATTATTATTAATAATAATGAAATCTTGACATCAAACTATCTGGAGTGAACCAACAAATTAAATAATATCCCAACTTAACAAGAATTTCTAGTAATTTACATATTGACAAAGAACCAACAAATTAAATAATATCCCAACTTAGTAAGAATTTCTAGTAATTTACATACTGACAAATGTTGATTTTGTCATCCTTTGAAAAATAAACACAAAATTAAGAAACACACCATATTATATCCAGCATGTTTCTTCTAGCACTTCACAAGGCCAATCTCGTTTTTGAAGGTACATATGAATAATAAATATACCAAGAGGTGAATTCTTTGCACTTTTTTGAACACTAAAAAAATGTATGCAATTATTTCACAAACATTGAATCCCTACAAATAACTATCTTTAAAATGAAATACCACTTCATCTCTAGAAAAAATGAAAAAGTAAAAAAAACAATGAAAAATCAAAATTTAAGACAGATTTAAATTCTCATTTCCCATTTACCACGAAAAGTGAATAACATTTGTTTTGACATCTGTAACAAAATTGTAACCTATCACTAGAAATTAGAAACCAAAATAAAAGGAACTATCCCACTCATTAAGAATCCTGAATGTACCCTTCTCTTAAAATATATGCATTAAGCAGACAGCCTGCATACACAATTGCAATCTCAAGTAATTATCTAAAAAAATATTTTTTTTTATACACAACACTATTCCTGACACAACATACTTAATTTTGCCCTGTTAGATTCAATACTGAATGAAATTATTATAGAATTAAAGATCAGTTAATGCAACACACATGATTATTGTCTTAAATTTTTTAAAAATACTTACAACATTTTCTCTGACTGTGTTGTGAAAGATTTGTTCCCGGGTATCCGGATCATCTTCCATCTTCACCTATTAGTCAATATATTCTCATATAAGTGTATTATGACAAACAGCCACATTTTCTTTTCACTGACTTTACCGAATACGTTTATATTCAATGAAATGTGGCTCACACATCTGAACTTCTTTCATATTAATGACAGCAAGAACTTCGCTAAATGATCCATTACAAGCAATAACATTCGTACATCAGACTTAAGTCTGACAGATCGCCACCGACACACAATCACACGCGTCTCGAGCTTGCTCGGAGCAACTGCCATGCATTTACAGACGGGCGAACTAGAGCCCACAGAGCTACAAATGAACCACGAAGTCTGTAAGAAAGAAACTGCAGTTGGGTGGTGGGGATACGTATGTACAATGTCGGCAGCAAATCCGTCTTACTTAGCTTCAGCGACATCATACGGGCAACGGGAGAACCTTTAAAGACATTTTCGGCCAATGGTAACCAACCTCGTATGCTAAATCAACGCCATCTACATTTACTTACACACACTAAAACGTAGATGACGTTGGTAAAGTACGTGTACGCGCGTCGTTATTGGTCGACAAATGACGAGATAAATTTCATCATTCACTATTTGATATCGCTGAAGCCAAGTAAGTCCGACTAGTTGCTGACGGTTTCCGTGCATACCCCCACCATGCCTCCAACACCGGTTTGAGTCTTCTTCTTACAGACTTCATGATAAGAACAAATGAATATTGATTCATGCTGCCAACGTAACCCAAACAATGTTGGCAACATAATATTCGTTCAGATTGAAATTCAAATAAATTAAGTGTTTGAGACTCTAAATAATGGTCATAATCATAAGACGTGATAAGAAGGCAGCTATTATTGTTGATTTCCAAGGTTGCAAAATTTTGTTAATCATAGGTGAAAATAATTCGAGTAACGCTTCGTTCCTGCTGACTTCTCTTATGTCCAGAAGGTAGGCTCTGAAGATAGTTCTAAATATTCCTGAAGAAAAAGTACTCTTTTGAGATACAATCGAAGAAAAACCAAAATTTATGTACTCACAAGACAACAGTTCAGAATTGCGCGCGGCCTTGCGATCGCGTCCGAGCTTATCAAAAACCATCACAACCTTAGTCCATGAGCGGGCCTTCTGAATTGCAGTGCACTCGCTGTTCACAAATGAAACCCCCCTCCTCCCGTGTCACCAAGAGCGCTTCAAATATTGGACATGCACACTAAGATTCAGACAGACTGCGACGAAATTGGAAAATTATCAAAAACTCATTTTACTGGATTCTGTCCAAAACGACAAAGGAATTATTTATTGCTGAGGAACACTAGAACGGGGGGAGGACTCACCTGAAATGGCTCTTGTAGGCCTAAGTGTACACTATAGTGTATACTTATTCCTAAAAATTATAGTCACGTTTAATGTAAGAAACTTGTCGCAAATTCATTTCAGGAGTCCTTTCCAAATTGATACACACCTTGGACACAAACTTCTCTTTGTTTTTTTTTAAGGTCAGTAAGAATGGTTTATAAATTACAAACCAAACTCCTCCACACTTTCCCTCTTCAATGCATTTTTAAGGGTCACTATTTCAAGTATAACTTCTTTTTTCCAGTTGACCCTCACTCCTAGAAATTCAATCTTCTGAAGCATGTCAAGGGGGGTCAATTCATTAAAGTATTGCAGGTAATGATATTTTTTAAATATTTTTGTTATTCACAACTTCTTGCTTTGGGTATGACGGTATTTATTATAAATTAAATAAAATCACAAAAAAAATACTGGCAAGGAGGCCATGGCTCCTCTGGCCCCCTTTGGATCTGACACTGAGGACAGCAGTGCAATTCCTTTGGACAGTGTTTAATATTATTCCCTGATACTGGTTGCAAGGCCGTTTTAACATCTTGGGGGGACCCTTGGGCCAAGGTTAATTTGGATGCTCCCTGTTCTTACTTTCCCCCTCCGCCCCAATTTTGATGCTGAAATAGAGAAGAAGAAGAAGAAGAAGAAGAAGAAGAAAGGAAAAAAGAAGAAAAAAAGAAAGTACTTTCAATTTTCATTGTATTTTGTATTCTTTTTTTTCTTTCTTTTTTAATTTTGAAAGTATTTTGTTAGTGTTTCAATTTAACATTATTTAATGTTGAAAAATTCATGCACATGATAAATCTAACTTATTCAAAATTATTCAATACTAAAATTTAATCAAAATATTTAAATACTGAAAGACAAGTTTTGTTAAAAAAAAAAAATTCTCATTACTGAAAGACAATCTCACATCAGCCAGCAACATTCCATTTTATAAATATTATCTAATGATGTGTGACACCAATCCATTATGCCAATTTTTTGCATATGGTTCAATCATACACCACTGTTTTATACAGGTGTTTTGTTTTGTCTTTTTTTTGAAAAAATCAGTATTAAATAATTTTTTTTAAACTATTGGGGATCCGGGCCCTTATCCTAATATGGCATTGACCGGTTGGGAAGAAATATTACCCCATGGACATCAAGGTTTTTGGTTTTGTTTTTTCTTTCCCAATTCTTGATCAATGTCAAGAAAATTCTAAGTTGTGTAATATTTTATTTATTAAACATATCTTTGAAATTTCCCCACCAGTTTGTTGTTAACTATTTGCAGAATAAATCTATCTAACCACCTTTTAAAATTCTTATTGTTCAATTTTTGTCTATAAACTTTTATATTATGTGGTGAGGTGAAAGTTTGTGCCTCACGGCCTGAGTCTCACCCCATTAATAGCCACTATTATTATTATCATTATTATATTATTATTATTATTGTCAAGATAATAAAGACATATTTCTGGGAACTTGTATTTTTTCACTTGAAATAACATATTGATAAATGAATAACACATTCTGAAAGACAATATTAGCTAGAAGTAAAAAAATTGTGTCTGAGAATACTCCTTTTCATGCAATGGGATGCAAAGGAGTATTCTCCCCTTCCCTCCCTGGATCCATCACTGTTTTTTTTGTAAGGTCGTAAAACCACAATGAAATTCTCTTTCTGTAAGCCCATGGAGTTTCTGTAAGTGAAATGCTTCTTTATATTTGTTGCATAATTTTCACCCCGCTCTTCCAGATCCTTGAACAAGTTTCCAAAAATTACTATTCTAAATATTTATTAAGAGGCATGCTTTCATGATCAAACTATGGAGTCCCTTAAATTATTTAAGTATTAAAAATACAAAATCAGTTGATAAGAAAATTTATTGTAACACTTGCAATTCAATATATTTTACCATTTTGTTTAATACAAATATGGAATAACGATCATGCTTAGTCTAGATATGCAGTAATCCACCCACTCCTCTATTTGACTCTCAGATCAAAAACTCTATCCAGTTTTTCTCAAGGGAACAAAAAAACCATTGTTTCTCCCTTATTTCACTTCTGCAAGTAGTTGGACTTAGGTTTCATTTCCATGTTTTTAAAGTTTTGGAAAATATAGTGCTGTCATATGTGCTTTTCAATATTCCTTCTTTTTACAGTGTACATACTATTGTTTCCAATTTATCGCTTTTGCCTTATGTAACCATTTTAATATTTGTAAATGAAACTTTTAATACACTGACTGCCACCTATGACAACATGAATTCTGCTGTGGCCTGTGTAATCTTCTAGCATTTCTCCCTCAATTTCAAAAACGTTCCTTGACTTATAGCCAAGACGAAATGCTATTTCTTGCTCTAGCAGCCATGAGGAAAATAACCATGTAAGTATCAACAAGTAGCACGAAGACACTGTGACCCACACAGCTGGTAAGGCCGTCCATTGTGCAAGACCTAGGTGGCTTCGAGTGGACGTACTGCGTTTTAAAGTGGGAAGCAGTATTGTCACCATGAGGTAGTCAACCTACATAGAAAGTTTTGTAATCAAAAGAAAATCACTATTTTGATCACTCATTTGATTTTAATCACCTAGTATATTTTTGTGCTGAATTATTTTTTAATGAATTTATTAATTTTTTGTATTCATTAATTGTTTTCTACACATTTTATCGAATTAATTATATCTGTAGCTTTGCAAATTTAAATAAACTTTGTAAGAAATAATTCTATAACTGACTATTTTTAAAATGGCCCCAAAATATTTTTTTCTCAGCCTAGGTTGTCTAGAACTCTAGGTTATGCTCTCATGTAACAATCAAAAAACTGCATTAATTAATTGTAGTCTCAAAGGGTGTAGTTTCCTCTAAAAGAATTTACAAGACTACGAATAAGAAATGCACATGGCTCCTCTGAAATATGTTATTTCATGCAAAAAGTGTATGCATTCTTTAAATGTGTTCTCTTTTAATAATCTGTATTTATTTGACATTTAAACAACCAAACTAAGAATAGATCTTAATCATGTATTTCACGCCAATTTGAATACTAATAATCAGTTTTCATGCATTCAAGTGTTTCCAGTCCCTCTAACATACTCAATTCAATTACATGATATCGATGGCTTAGAAAATTCATATTGTATGTCCAAAATTCCCAGATAAGAGAAACCAAGCTTAAAAGTTTGTAAAGGTGCTATTTGCTTTATATTTGCTTTCTGGGTAAAAGCACGATCCATCTTATAAGGACAATCTTTGTGCACTACATAGGTAGGAATGAGAGGTTTCCAAAAATGATATTATCTTAAAAATGGCCAAGAGTGGATATATATTATTTAAGAACAAAGCCATCGGTGAGTACAGAAAATTAATGAATGAAAAAGAAAAAAGAACAAATAAACACCAACAACACACACAGTTCTCAATAACATGCTGGCCTATCATTGATCACAAGGAAATAAAAATAACACTCCATTAATTTTGGCCAAATACTATATTCATTGTTATGCGACAATTGCAAGAGCAGTGTATTTCTAAAAGCAATGTTTTAAAAATTTTAAAAAACTAATAACAATTCTTTTCAACAACTTTTTTCATTTTATAATAGACAATGTACATAGTGTAATACAATGAATACCTGGAATACATGCAATAAGTCCAGTGCCTACTGGAGAAGGAATACGAACTGGAAAATTATTCTTTGATTAAAAGAGAGTGTGCAATGAATGACATTTGATCACCTACGATGCAGTTATCCACTCACAAACTTCAATTTCAAAAATTAAGTTGTAACAACACTCCCAATTGGATAGTGTGTCCCAGCTGATGAAATGTCAATTCCCTCTGTTTTAATTGGAGTTTACAGCTCAGCTGGTTGAGATGGGAACAAAATTCGACTAGCAGTGTAAAGCAGAGCAAAGTGTACTTTAAATATCGGAGTAGTTTTAGAATAGTTTCACTAGGAAAGCTCTCAGTTTATCTCCCCATACAATTAGGATGTAATCATAGGCTGATACTCGAGGGTACTGTGCACTATTTTTTTTGTATTTGCAAAATTATATTGTGTACAACAGAACAAAAATTTAAAAAGGCAAATTCTCTTTTATCTCGTTATGATACAAAGTTATCATGACAACTACATGTACAAGTATATTAAAAAACTGCCTTTTAAGGCACAATATAACTTCAAATAGACAAATGTAATAGATTAATAATTATAGATATAAAACTAAAATGAAGCAAAATAAGATTCAAAGGTGTGATCAATATCATTCAAAATGAAGTTATTCCTCCTGTTTACACACAATATAAACAACTTAAAGATACAAAAAATCTTAAAATACATGTTAATTTTGTTATTCAAAATAAACATGAAAATCTATAATATTAATAGTGGTATAAATGTTTCATAATATGATTCAACTAACTCATCTGTCAATATTGTTTTCTAGAACAATGTTTCTCATCCTTTCCCTCTTGAACTTTCATATTCACTTTTGAATTTATTTTTCTGCTACTAGTAAATATCACAAGCTACTGTCAACATACACTTTGTTATCTTTGTAATCTGAGTATGTTTTATAGCAAATTTTTCTGATATTTTATAAAATACGTTTACATAAAAAACATACTTTAAGTATTTCACAGTCAAGAGGTATTCAACTTCAAGAAATAATAGCATTTTCTACAAGTTCTACTTATAAGATAAGTAACAAAATTTCACCTCAAATTAATGATAATATGAGTTTGTGAAACATACAAATTTACCCACGTCTTTCACTTATTCAGATTTTTTATGAACAACTGAACTGATGAAGCAATCCACATTTTTTTACTAACTACAGTGGACTGATGAAATAATGTCTTGAGAAGAAAACTGAATAAGTGGTGCCAGTAACTATAAGAATTATCTTACATTGTTTTCCACCACACTCAATTCTTTTCACTCTTTAATGTCATTTTCTCCTGTGAAAACCAATAAATATGCCTAATTCAAGAAGCCATAATATCTCTGGATGAGAAAGTTTGTTGTAGAAGGCATTTCAATTTACCAAAACACACTGAATATTTCAGCAAATTTTTTGTAAAGTAAGTCTGTAATAACATTGTTCAATACACAAGAGAAACTTCATTCATAATAAACATTGTAATATACATATGCATTACTTGTACATATACATAGGCTTAACTTGAAGACTACATTGGGGAGAAATGAGATGAAATGGTTAACAAAGATGTTTATCTTTTCATTTCAAAATTATTTTTGTTACATACTCTGCAAGAAAGCATGTCCCCATATGTAGCAAATTCATTGAGGGTCAACAGCAAATTATCACCGACTGACATTTCATCCCTCTACATGTCAAAAGCAAGTTATCTCCTGGAATTCTCAAAAGCTGTATCAACTATGAAACATTATAATTAAAATTGAACAGATGTTGCCCCAGAGTTGAAAAACCGACCGTGGGTATTTCTCTCCCTCTCTCGTAAAAGTCTGAGACAGATGTGGAGCTTCAAAAAATGTTTGAAGATTATTTAGTGAAGTGATTTCATGATGAAGTAGTAATACAAATGTACTAAAATTTATATAACATGTTTATTAATTTGCATTTAACAGTTCACATAATTTACAGAAATACATTACTATTGTATTTGAAAAATTTCAGTTCTTTATTCGAGCCCAATTCATCAATTTTTTTATAGTGAAAACAGTAATATCTATAGAACCATGGCACATTGCCAATAATTATTAACTTGCAATTTTAATCATTCATAATACTATTTATTTGGTGTCAAAGGACACTAATGTCCATAATTTCAAATAAATACAAAAATAATTGTGGCAATTCAAACTCAAAATCAGGGGGTTCCCCTCTGTTACACCAATGTATATATTTGTCATCACAATGTATTTGTCATCTCATAAATTAAATGTACTTAAAATACAATTCTGATAAGACTGTCCATTGTTTAGTCAATGCTGTTTGATGTACACTGGCATTACTTAGAAAAGTATTATATGGTACTTTATATACCTTATAAATATAAAATGAGCATTGAAGTATAATGTCAACTTTGGAAAAAACAAAACAAACACCTACTGTCCTGTGAAAAAATACCTACTATTTTCAAAGTCTGATTAGTTGTTGTTACAAAGTCAGTTATGTCGGCCCAGTAGCTGAGACCGCTCAGGCAATAGTGCTGTGGTGATCTCAGACCTTGGGGTTGCGGGTTCAAGTCCCACCTCGGGCATGGTTGTATGTGTTCATCCTTTCACCCCCTAGCACTGCCATATTGTTTCATCCTCATATAATAACGTTAAATCCAATAGTTGCCAATGACCTAGTAGTTGATGCGACCTTAAATAACAAAATGTCAGTATTATGAAACTGTATCTACAATTATCCTGAAGACAGAAGTAACATTTTCACATAAAACAGTTTAATTCAGTTTGAAATCTGACTCAAATTATTCTATAGCAATGTAATTGAATCGCAATGTTCTCACTTGCAGGACATTACTGAAATTAGTGTTGACAAGCTACCATTGACTGGATTTACTTACAAGGGAACTCTGAACATCTGTCTATAATTTCTACTGAATTCACCAAAGTACATTGATGAAAAATAATTGATTACAAACTAGTATTTATTTTCTAAAGCCTTATCCAATAACAAAAGAATTTTATAAATTTACATAAGTCTTAAATATGTGAAATTAAAAAGAATTTTCAAACAGACTAAATCCCTAATTGAGCTCTTCTCTTTAATTTGTACACTTTAAACTTATAAGATCAATAATTACTGATTACTGAGAGAACAAAAATTTGAGACTTCTTTTGGAGCTTAACTAATCATGTATTATACCCATTAATTTCTGGGCATGAAGTATTTGAAATTAACAGATTCATTACTCTCCTCAAAATAACAATTTTCCTAGAGGTAGAATGTACTTTTCACATAACACAAGTTCAATATATGAATTCGATGAACATATGATATAACAAAGTTACCAGAATTTTTTATCTTCCAGAAAAATACTGACAAATACATTTGAAACAACAAATGTGATTATATTCATTAGCAATGTATCATGTAGATAACTGAACATACAAAAAGATCAAGAAATCCTACAAAAAATTAAAATATATGAATTCTTTTAGATGTTTAAATTGTGATGATAAAAAAACTCTTCCAATACATTATTTAGAAGTTCAACTTTAAGCATAAGAAGATATTTTCCAATACATGTATAATAAGGCATATAATTGTTTAAAGAAAACGTTCCAATTTCTGGCAGATAAAATATCAGTTTGAATTCCGGTTATTAAACTGTTTTCACTAACATCTTTTAAACATATTATAACTGATTACATCTGTGACCATTAATCTGCAATCCATGCAAAACTCTCACAACCTGAGGAGGGTGAATGGATTAGCATTCAAAACTATCAAAATAATAACTGAAGTAGAGTTTCACAAACAAGACAAACCGGGCCCTAGTGGGCTGGTTGGAACTTGTATAAGTCACACAAAAGAAATCTGATCATATTACACAATAACAAGGGGGATGCTTGTAAATATTAATAGGAAATTAATTTACTCCTCCGAAGAGTACATATTCTTATTATTGTGGGCACTTATTGAGTAGTTACACGAGAAATCTCATATTTTGCTTACAGTCACAGTGAGAAAAAAATTCTACAATTCAGGCCAAAAAAAGTTTAAATACAATAAACGTTGTTTGAAAGTTAGGGGTTGAAGTACAATCCTCAAAAATAAATGAGTTGCAGTGGCCAACTTCACTTCCATGAGCCCTAGAATCACACAAATTTATCAATGAAACCATGTTGCACAAAATTATCTTTTAAAAATTTTTGTTGTTGTTATTGTTATTGTTATTATTATTATTATTACAGTCAATTGTTGACATTTCAGCACATCATTAAGTTACTCCAGGAAGTGATAACTGCTGTACCCCTCTCTTCTTCAATGTAATATTTCTTGCATCGAATTGTTGCCACAAATGTTTAATTTACATACAGAACATTAATGTTAACAAAATTGTTTTTTCAATTCTGTAGTATTGATAGTGATATGTTTTATCAAAAGACACTTTTATACATTTTCCTATGTTTAAAAACTCTCTAGTACTTTTAATAAAAATAAGATTTTCAAATACTCTCATTGAAGAGCACATTGTCTTTGCATGGAAATAATTTTGAAAACATTCCTTTAAATAATTTTGAAAAGAAATAAAGAAAGATTTTTTTTGAGATGGAATGGTTTCCATGCTTCAACTTTGTATAAGATTGGCAACTAATAAAAAATTAAATTAAAAGTTTACCTTCTCTGCTAAAATAAAAACTGCAAGCATATTCTGTTCATTAACAATTCTGTAATTAAAATCAATAAAATATGAACCTTATTTCAATTTTTTTTTCTCACATTATATTTACGCATTAACTTATCATCAATTTTGAACATTGCTTTCCCTTTTCCATTTGATTTTTATCCTCTTGTTTTCAATTCAAATACTTAAAACTGGCAGCATGATTTCAGTAGACTTCAGTAGATTTTAGTAGACAGAAACAGGACTCTGATTGAAATGTGCAACAAAATTTCTTATATATCAGTAATTAAATTTCCAACTTTCTTAATGCGTAACACATTAGGTAGCTATTAAGTCAAGGAACCCACATGAACAATTTCACAAAGTTCAAGTTATGCATTGTACAAACAAAATATGGTGATACTTCCTTCTAACTTGGACAGAAGAAACATAAAAACTTAACATTTTACATAGAAAAAACTACACACAAAGATAATTTACTTGATATTTTGTCAGAGGTATTATTTTACATTGTGTGTATTACTGGAATAACTACCAGAAAGGAAAAATACTCACTCAGAAAATAAAGCAATTACAATAATCCTGAAATATATCTAATATGTTATGACACTGAATAATAAATTTCAATTTACTATTTCAAAAGAAACTTCTTTATCTCTAGCTAAACAAAGTGCAAATATAAATGAGTTCTAAAAATGAAGTATCAATTGTTTTAATAGTTATGCATCCCAATTTGTTCTCAGAAACGTTAATACGTTCACACAAGTTGTTCTTGTGAGTGATATATACTATCCTGCGATTTTCGTAACAGCATCCCTGACAGAAATCAGCTGTTCACAGTTTCAACCAATAGGGAGCTTGAACGTCACCATAGTGACGTCACTGTCGCAAAAGATAAGCTGCTGATTGGATGGCAGTGAAACAGCTGATTCTGTCAGGGGCGCTGTTACAAAATTTGCTGTATAGTTGGGTGTAATAAATTCTGTCCATAACTGTTCCACAAGAAAAATGTACAAAAATTGAACAGCATCACCACTCATTTTCTAGAACAAATTTCTGCAACTTTTCTCAGGTTTCCAAAACATTTATAATTTTTGTTTTCCAAAATAAGATTTGTAGAATATTTCACACTATTTAAAGAAAACATTAAATAAATGCATGGTGTAAGAACCTATTGCTAGTTGTCAATTCTCTGATATTGACAAAGGAAAGAAACAATTAACAATACGTTACTTCACAAATAAAAACTAGCCAAAATAACGTTGTGGTAGTGCATTTTAATTTGTAAATATAATATTTGGTTTTAAAATTTCCAAAAAAATTCATATTTTCTTAAAAAATAATTCTTAAATTTGCTGAATTTTTCAAATCATTGAAATACCCTGACTTTTCTTTTCCAAGAAGTGGGTACCTGGTTAAAAAGTGCTGATCTGACTTTTGATTTTACAAAAACTTTTTAAAAAATTGCTAATTGAAAAGAAAATATTATTCTTACTGATGTACTTAAGATTAAATCAGTATCACAGCTTTGCAATACTTTTAAATCCAAAATCTGCAGCATTTCACAGAAACACTTTAAACCTCCGAAATCCAGAGAAAAAGGTTGAAAAAGAAAAACAGTAAAAATTTACAGAATTGGAACTTTATAGAAACTAGTAAATATGTTGATAAATGTGTTTGTGGTTCTGGCAGTATTTTATACTAATAATCACAAGAAATATCCCCATTTCAACATGATCAAATTTGAAATTTATGAACTTTAATGCAAATGACTAGCAACTATCAAATTTCATCTAAAACCATGTCTTTATGTACATACACGTTATGCCAACAGATATAAAATTTCAATACAGTTTGCAGATAATGTAAAAGATAACATGAAAAAAGAAGGGTTCTTGAAATGAGGACACAAGACACTTAATAGTGCAGGTACTTTGTAGTGAATTTAAATTTAATTTTGTGCTGAGGCCTGGCCCTTTTTACATATTTTGTCTACCTTAATTTGAAACTCTGAGGTGAACTGGGCACAATAGCCTCTGAGAATTGGAAACAACAGATAATGTTGGGATTTTTGTTTATTCATATAAGTCTCTTCCATTAGATTTTAATTTTACTCAGTAAAATGAGAGAGAAAATTCTGCAAATTCTGTACTTGACCCTAGCCAACAATTAAATTGTGACTTGATTCAAGTCAACATAAACAGTTCTTTCACATTAGGGCATTTCCAGCAATGAACAATAAAATAATATTTCTGGTACTTAATGACTGGATGGATTAATCTGGAACATGTACAATCCATAAGCTTTACAGAGATAACATATGTTTTAGAAAATAACATAATCCAACTCTTAAAATAACTAACAAAAAAGGCACGGAGCACTCATCATTATAATAGATGACCCTTAAATGATAACCACCTTTTTGAAATTGAAGGAAACTAGTCTAAGATTACTATTAATGCGTTATTTTGCAATATTTATGAGTATGTACAATGTGAGCAGCACTGATTATAAATATGGTATTACCAATGATAAAACTGTCACCCTCAAATGACAAATAATTCATACATACAATATTATTCAGATGAACACATTTTTTTCTCAGACAAATGAAAAGATACCACAGTTTAAGAACAATCTGTTTACACAATTTACAAAATAAATTAAGGAATTGCTTACAAAAATTTGCAATCTAGCATTTTCTACAAGTAAAAAAAGTTAGAAATTTAAAAGTGGCTGAAATAAAATTATCTCGACCAATTTAAACTACAGCTCAAAACTATAGTTCACTTGAAGTTTCCAACTTAATTTGCTGAACACTGAACATTTTACAGAATTTGTAAGAATGTGGTTTTGCTGTGACTCTTTTCTGAAAACATACCTCTTGCAGTGAATATCAGCTAGTTATCACACTAACATTTCAGATATCTGTTTGTCTATAATTCATAAAATATTTTGGCCAAAATGCTCCTAAAAAACTGGATACAATGGGCCAATATATTTTGTATCATATTCTAAATGTTAATGGTAAAAATGTATTTTCTAAATATATATATATGCAGCATATCTATACATACAAACTGAGGAAAATGGTGAACACATCAATCTTTGGATAGTTATCTACCAATTACTAAATGCAGAATGTAACCAATGCTAATAAATACATCTGGAAGGCATATCTTTTAAAAAAAACTGTCAGACAGCACAAGAATAAAAAGGATCTAAACTTTTTGTTCCAAGTACTGCTCCAGTTGTACCAAAATACATTTACCCGCAAATGTGATATGGCTCTTTATCACTTAAGATCACAGAAAAATGTATTTATCATTATGCATCCCACATTTCCCCAAACTGGATACCACAGAAAAACTGTACTGAGTGTCCATGAAGTTCAGGAAAATGTTCACATTCTTTGATATAAACAATATTATTTAAAAAATCTTAAGATTTGTCATTCATTACCTGTACTACAGAAAATTATGTTTGTACTACACAGAATACAGTAACCAGGAAACAACCTGGATATAACACAAGAAATCTTTGAGTAAAGTTTGCGTGAGCCCAACGGGTCTCAGAATAAATGTACTGAGATATTGGTAGTAAAATTAAGAAAACAACTTAGGTGTTTTCATTAGGAATAAGTAGGTAACAATGAAACAGAAAACAAGCATATTAAATCAGAGGCAAAATAAAAATTTTATATTAGTGAATATTCATGTTATTTCTACAATTAACATACTGGAAGATTCTTCACAGCAGAAGATGCAGTTTCTGCAATTACGTAATCTCAAACATTGGTCCATGAACGAACATAAATGCATATAAAAATTTCCAGTTTCCCAAAAAATGAAGGAAAATATATATATATATATATATATATATATATATATATATATATATATATATATATATATATATATATATATATAACTTTCAAATTTGTTAGGTAAAAAAAGTTCCTGAACTTTATGAACACCTGTCCCATAAACACACCACAAAAAATAAAACAAACAAGAATATTTCTTAAATGTACAATTGAAGAATAAATTAATCAAAATATACCAATATCAATATAAGAAATACAATTGTAAAGAGCCTCTAACAATGAAAAATCGCGCTTTACAAAATATTAAAAGAAAAACGAAATAATATAAATAATTACAATATATATGCCTAAAAATATATATCACATTATGATGCAGTCTCTCCAAATGTTTTGTGACCTGTTGCTTTTGCATGCTGCTGAGCTTCTACCTGACCAACAAGCATCTCTTGACAGACAAGGCACTTGAGGGAAAAGCGATGTACATCAGTGTATTGTCGACTTGATTTTGCCTCCAGAGCCAATTGTTCTGCTTCTTGCAAAATTCGTTCATCTGTTGTGAGGAAAATGGTTTGTACACTGCCTCCCTGCAACAGAAACATACACAAATTACAATCTTAAACTTTCAATAATATAATATTAAAAAGATTAATTTACAAAATATCACATGAGCATCCAGAAAGCAGCATACAAGAAAAATATTTAACAGAAAATGAGAGACCACCTTTCAGATGGACTTTAACAAAGTCATTTCATTTGTGGATAATATGAAAGAATAGGAACAAGTCTTCAGTGATTTCTGGTGTAAAAATGCATTTGTTAGACTCAAGGTTTTTCTATGTACATTACAAAGGTCAACAGCCAATCACCAGTGACTAAATTGCATGAGCTTTGCAAGTCAAATGTATTTTGGATGTAAAAGAATTTTGGCATAAAAATGTGATGCAATTAAGCAAATTTCAAAACCAGGATATTGGGGTTCTATTACTTAAACGTCGAAAACACACAACAAAATACATATTGCACCTTCTAGTAAAGTGGCCATGCTAATATGCTACATATTAAACAATATTGATACAATTAAGAATAAAAGATGGACAAACGTGACATTTGCAAGACAAAATGTAATTTCTATAATATTAATAAGCAATCATTATGACATCAAATCACGTTTTAATCCTTTCATTCTCTATGTGTTTTTAAGAGTTATTAGTAGACATTGGATGTTTAGGCACTAAAAAATCTTATTTTAGGTGCCTAAAAAGGCACCAAAAATGTCAAGAATAAGGGAGAAAGACAGTCTTAAGTTACATACATAATAAAATTAAAAATTGTTGTAATTTTCATCTATATTATTTTGTAAACTTAAATGCACAAAACAATTATGTATATTTTAATGTAACACTAGATTTACATATTGACAATTCTACATTTTATTATTAATAGTTTGCATTGTATTAATATATACCAGTAACTTTTCAAGGATAATTTCAAATTTGCGAAGATTGGGAGACAAAATCAGTTTGAATGCGGGCAAGGATCTCCGAACATCTAGTGATGTGACTGGCATATACTTTAGAAGTACAACATTAGCAACACTGAAATCTTCTGAGAATTTACATTTATTTCCACTAAAATTTTCAATGCCCTTGGTGCATTGTCAATCAACCCATTCTCAGATGATGGCTGGAATTTACGAAGTATGAAAATGGAAAAAAATCTGATAGTATACTTTTAGGAATTCTCTATTTTAAAATACAAAGATGTGAATTGAAGATTTCGTAATGAATGGTCATGTTAGACCATGACCGATTTTCTGATATCTTAGCATTGCGATATATAGAAATAATACATAAAAAGGCAAAAAAGTCCGATAATTCTAACAAACTGTATTTATGCCAAAAAAAAAAGGCATTTATGCTAAAAAAGGGGGGGGGGGGCAAAAATAAGCATTAAGAACCATTGTGAAATGTAAATTGTCATGATTCGAGCACATATATTATCAGCCATTAAATATGTTTGCTAGAATAGATTACGCATTTCCATTAACATCCTATGTCTAGTTATTAGATACGAAAAATTTGGGCTATCTACAGAAGTTTGTAGTTCCAAGCAATTCAACACTTTTTGGAAGTAAGTTTGTTAGAACTTACAAAAAAAATTCACAATGCTTTTGGAGAATATTTTGAATTCCATTAATATTTATTTAATTTTTGCTATAAAGAATGTAATAATCTCTATTCCAATAAAAGAACTTTTGAGAGCCTTCATTCAATTTCTTACAATTTAAATAAAGATTATAAGTCACACACAAATAATGAATAGAAATTCACAAGTTTTGATGATTGGACAATTTTCTAAATCACACCACACAAACATTTTTCCAACATTTCAATCATTCTCTAGCCAACTCACCTCAAATGGCTCTAGATATAAAGGATCATAATGAATCCCATCAAAAACAAGGAACACTCGTTGTGCATAACGTTGATCTTCACCAAATCTGTTGATAATAGCATTCAATGTGTCCACTACAGCTATTTCAATCCCATAAAACTGAGAAAGAACAGCTAATTCAATGGCACCACCCCAAGAGTCAGGTTTTAGAATCCACTCGCAGTATGAATTGTTTGGTTGTCCTAGAATTGCTTCAGAATATGTTGCAGAATCACCAGCAACTGTTTCTGCTATAATCTGCCGCATGAATGGGGCACAAGTTGGATCCACTTTTCCTGAAACCCATTCTCATTTATTCTTAACACTTCATCTACAAAATATATTTGAAATAAACGTACACAACACTCACCTCCGAGAACAAAACCAATACTGGTAAATAAGCATGAATTATCTGCTGGCACAACTTTTCTCATAAGGATCCCTGGTCTCTCCAATTGACTTTCTTGGATATGAATTCTTTTTTCCATCTGGGGTGCTGTCGATTCTTTCTCGTTTTGTTTTTGCTCCCCAGGATTATCTCGTTCCTCTATAATAAGAGTATCACCCGAGGTAATTCCAATTGCTTCCAGTGTAATATCGGACTGTTTTAAATCAAGAGGTTTTGGTGGAAATCCTGACAGAACATGAAGGGCCTTCTCCCTGATATTTGTTAAGGATGACAGTTTCCCCTTCAATTCCGCCACAGTGCTTTGTGGCGTCAAACCCTTGATCACCGTTTGCCCCGATTTACTTTTCATTCGTAAGGCAAATCCAGCCATCGTAACCTTTTATTTTAAAAGTCTTATTCACAAAAATATAAGACACAAGAAACACTGTTTCATTACACCATAGGGTCAGAAGGGGACGATATCACTGAGCTATAAGAAACGGACAAAGAACAGCGAGCAAGTTCAACTAACCCAACTCTGCACAACGCATCCATAAACAAGAACAACAACCTCATTTCATGTCCTTCATTGGACGCTAGGACAGGTGTTGGTTATATCGGACTGGCCAACTTACAAGATCCATGACAAACATACGTGCACATTCAATTTTTACATCAGGGAAAAATATGAACTGAAAATAAGCAACACTATCAGAATAAAATCATAACAGTTACACATTAATTTACTTTGAAAATCACAAATAAAACAATTACCATCAGCCATTCTGAAATGTCTTGGGACGATGCTGATAACGATAAATTTCAAAATTACCTAATTTAAAGTTGTACAGAAATTATATCTTTCCTAAGGTTACATATACGTAATACAACGATCAAAAGACTTATAATTTTACAATTGCCCATGCTGCAAGAATGAGTCTTTAAATTTCATTGTTGGTACATATTCTGGATTCCTCGATTTTTTTCGATATTACCAATTAGCGTTTGAGGCTTTCGAGATATCGAGGCATAACGGTGCGTATTTTATAAACCAAACTCCGATCATTATCGTACACGTTTCTGATTGACACAGCACAGTCTTATAATATGAGACTGTGGACACAGTGTGAGGAGATGGAAGGAACATAATGACCAAAAAAAGTTAAAACTCATAATAGTTTGTGGAAAAGACTCAAGTATATTTTTGTAGACTACACTTTTAATTCGCCCTTATCAAAGCACGACTTGCGGTGTATTTTATTAGTTTTGGAATTGTGTTCGCATATTCGCATTCTATTCAAAAGGTTTATACCTTACGTTAACTTTCAGAAATCATTTATACAATTTAGAAGTTTTTAAATGCATTCCAATTAGAACTAGCACAGAGAGTATACAGAACGGCATAGACTTTCTCCTACTCGGTTTACTGATGTATTTCGCCTGAGCTACCACTTTTCGGTTTTGCCCACTCTTTCATCCGAGCTGTCATCCATCCGCGTTAAAAACGCATTTGTTCACATCTCCAGAATTTCACTGTCCCCTAATGCAAGATTAGAAATACTGGTGCCTCAGAACGGCATACATTTTCTCCTACTTGTTCGTTTCCTGATTTCTTTCGCCTGGGATACCTTTTCAGTCCCCTCCCCCATCATCTTCCAATCGTTAACTAGTGGTGCAACAGTATGGCACAAATTTTCCCGTATTAGTTTTCAATTTCCTTGGGTCGGGGCTAGCTATTTGGAATTGCCACATACTCGTGCCAGCTGTCATCTATAGCCGCGCAAATTACATTTATTTTTATTATTTTCTTCATGTTTCGGTTCCTAAAGGTAGAACGGAAATCTTAATTATAGAATATTAAAGAACAGTTAAACCTCACACTAAATGGCAATTTATTTTAAAAAATATGGAGCCGTTTGTAAGAAAATGGCGTTTAAGTGCTATTAGAAATGCGATATTTTAAGCTTTTTTCACAGAAAATTTTTGAGTTTTCGAAAGGTTTGAGAGACCTTTAAAAAATTACATTTGTGTCAGTTTTGCAAAACCAAAAAAAATACCCCAAAATTAACTTTACGTCATATTAAAGAGTGCAATTATCACTATATGTTCGAAAAATTGGAAGAAAAAATTTGGAGCCATTTTTGAGAAAATGGCGCTTTTCTTCATTTTTCGGTTTTCTAATGGTAGAAAGGAAATATTAATTTTAAAATACTAAAGAACAGTTAAACGTCGTGCTAAATGGCAATTTACTTTGAAAAATTTGGAGCAGTTTGTAAGAAAATGGCGTTTAAGGGCTATTAAAAATGCGATATTTGAAGCTCTTTTTCACAGAAAATTTTTGAGTTTTCGAAACACTTCATTTGAAATCATTTGAAGCACCTTAACCTAAAAATACAATATTGTTTACAAATTGTGGCGTTTGAACGTTTCTGAAAATGTGTAATTTTGAGCTAGTTTTCACAGAAAATTTTAATTTTCGAAAAACGTTATTTGACGTTATTTAAAGCACATGTACTCATAAACACAATAATGTGAACAAATTGCCGCTACTGTAAATATTAAAGACGCGAGAGACAAGTAAAAAAAATACATTTTTGAAATTTTTGAAAAACAAACAAACAAACAAAAGAACAGAGCAATATGGCGTTAATGTCATTTCATAGAGTACATTGAGCACTATACCTGCCAAAAGTTCAAAGAAAAAATTTGGAGTCGTTTTTCAGAAAATCTTGTTTTCGTAATTTTGTAAAATTCCACGAAATATTTCGTATTACGCGAAAACTACTAAACGTTTCAAAAAATGTACATGACCTTAATGAAAGAACTCACTTTAGACAACAAATTTCATTTGAAGCAAAAATCACTATCTTCAATTTTGTAGTTCTAGGAAGAGGCCGAAAAATTTCAAACTTCGAAAATTTAGAGTTAACTGTAAAAATGGGACCTACGCCACCAACAAAAGTGTATTTTACTCGATCATTACAAGAAATTTAAAGAAAAAATTTGGAGCCGTTGTTGAGAAAATTTTGAAAATGTCCTGAGGTCTTCATGTAAAGTACCCCCAAATTTTGAAGAATATTTTTTTAAATCGCGGCGCCTCGAGTGGAACCAGACCGGCCGGGGAATATTCATTTTTGAAGAAATTGTACTTATGGTTTCGGCGCAACGGTTGTTCACAGACTGACAGACGGACGTTTTGAAAAGAACATTTCGGTATAAGGGGACGCCAAAAAGTGTATTACCGTTGAAATCTCGAAATCGATTTTCCGCAGCATTACATAACTTTCCCTGTACTATGTATACACGAACGTATACGGGAAAGTAGAGAGTCGTTTTTTTACATTTTCTCAATTTTTCAGTCCTCTGATGACAGAACTTGTAGTGCTATAACACAAACAGTCGTGCATTATTTCTAACTTTTGCAGTTTTTAAAGATTCAACGATTACAAGCCCTTCGCCATTTTTAAGAGTCCATAGCACTATCCAAGGGGAAAAATTGAAAGAAAAAATACTGAGCTGTTTTTGAGAAAAAAAATGTGGTGCTACAACAGCACATACTTTCCTGTGTTACTGGAAACAGCTACATAGGATTGAAATATTGCACTTTCTGCGCTACTAACATCATCATCGACAGCAAGGATTAGACCGTTTGATCTGTTCCGTCTCAATGTTCATGCCATCTCTTTAAGGGTCTTCCTACACTTCTTTTTCCTTTGGGTGCATATTGAAGGATTATTTTACTTAGCCTTTGTCGTGGCATTCTCAGGACATGACCTTTACATTTTTTTTTCGACATTTCTTTATACTCGTAATTTCTACAACTGGCTCAATGTTTAATTCTTCTCGGATATCTACACTTTTTTTGTGGTCTAATAGAGAATATCCTGCCACAAAACGAAGAAATCTCATTTCTGCAGATTCAATTCTTCGCAGCTGATCTGATGTTAATGTACAGCTCTCGCTTCCATAAAGCAGTAATGCCAAGGCAATAACTTTGTAAAATCTAAGCAGAGTTTCTTTTTGCACATTATGCTTTAGAGTTCGTTGTAATGTTCCACAGAAGTATGTGGCGTTGTTCAATTTTATTTCCACATCCCTTGATTTAATATAATTAAAATGATATCCGGGATATTTAAATTCACTAATTTGTTCAATTTTTTGGCCATCACGCGCTATTAACATCTTAGCAATTATTTGAAAACGTCCAATTCAACCACAAAGAGAACAACTCACTGTTTCCATCGCCGTGTTGTCAAACAGTGCAGTGCGAATTCTACAACTGCATAAAAATAAAATACAAAAGTTGTCTAAACTTGTATTGGAAATAGAAGCCTGATACTATACAGCTATATCAAGCCACAACTATGACACGTAATTCCCAGAAATTCGCGAGAGCGAAACGGAATTCCATTGTTGCATTCCCCGCATTGTCGATACTCCCTTAAAGAGCAAGCAATTTTTTATTTCAAATATTTCAAAATAAATCATTTCTAAAAGATTAATGTGTAAATGTATAACAAATTGTCGAATGTAAGAAACGAACAAAGAAATAATATACAGAATTGCAAATTCTAATTTACGACGCATCTGAAGCGCAGTAAATTCGCAGCAATTATGTTTGTTACGAAATTATAAAAACAGCTACTTGTATTTTCAAAAAAATAAGCCTTACCTTATTTGTAGACGTAGTTTTGATAAATACGTTTCACTGAGAAAACCAGCTGCCATCTATCGCCGCCCAAAGTACATTTTTTTTGACATTTTCTCAATTTTTCGGTTTCCTAATGGTAGAACGGAAATATTCATTTTAGAATATTTTTTAAAAATGTTCTTTTAAAAATATGTAACCGTTTTTAAGAAAATAGCGTTTAAGCGCTACTAAAACAGTGAAATTTGAAGCTCTTTTTCACAGAAAATTTTTGAGTTTTCGAAAAAATTCATTTGAAGTCATTTGAAGCACTTACACTCACAAATATAATAATCTCTACAAATTGCTTGTAATGTGCTTATTGTAATGGCACCGAATTAATTAAAACTGCAAGTAAAAGAATATTTTCACGAAGCACGACAAAACCGGTGGCGGCGCCAGGATTCTGTCCGAACTCCTGCTGGCAACCCCCCATTAGACACGCGCAGATGTCCGCTAGGGGCTGCGCGTGCGCCCGCGCCTGTCCCCGACGGCACTTTCCCGCGGCCCCTTCACCCACCTCCTCCCTTGAGATTCCCAGGTTCTTCCCTGGGCCATTAATTACTACCCCTGTTTGACATACGATTGAAGTGAGAGGGAACGAGTGTAAGTTTCTCGCTCAGTTCTCGGCTAAAAAACCTCCGATGATTGGACAAAATTATTTTGCGACGCACTAACCTTTCGCCTATAGCTGCCAAGCTTAAACAGAATTCTGGAAAGTTCTATAACATTTTGGGTGAATTTGGTGGGGGAAGAGAGGCTGGAAAGACATCGTGAGCACAGCGCCAAAGGAGAACGTACGAGGCAGTCAAGGAGGAAGGTCGGTGTTAGCTGCGGCGTCCGGCGCCGGCGAGATACATTTTTCTGTCTTGACTTGAAAGAGAAAGCGAATTCGTTAGGGGGGGATATGTGCACGGCCTCCAAATATCAGTGGAACGTGGATTTCAGACGCCTATTTTTGGTCAGGATAGTGGAGAGAAAGTGATTTATGCGAAACTCGTGCCTGAGCGCATTCTACTGAAGTGATTAGATCATTTATGGACTTGTAGCGATCTTCAAAGTGCGGAGTGCCTCCGGGATGCGTGGACTGAAAGTACAGAAGCCATTGTGTCAGGCGCGTGAACATTGTCTGCTGGTTATTAACTGTGAGTGAGCGGCGTTGTGCTTTTGTCGCCTGCCCCTCCCCTCCGGGCAGTGCCCAGCGCGCGCGCCGGACCCATTCCCCGGCAGCTGGCAGAAGAGGTCGTTCAACCCGCTGGCGGTTCCGTAAGTCACTTCGCTGCTGCTGTATTACGCCCTTCAGGCGCTTCCATGATCAAAAGGAACGAACGTTTGGAAAGAGGAATTAGCATTGCCTTTTGACCAGACGGATAAACTAAGATTCTCGGCCGCGCTTGGTCGTCAAGAGAGAATCGGCGTAAATTTATGTCAAATTTTTTGTATCAGTGTTATTTTTTATTTGTGTGTGTAATTTTGGAATTGGGGAGAAGGAGAGCATGCTCGCCGATATTAGTGGTATTACCATGACCTCATTATTGAATGCCACATATTTTGTTAACCTGATAACAAGACTTTCATTTTCACCGAATACCGACTTCCACCATCATTAACATTTTCAGCACGCCTTTCTACCTACTGAGCTAACCGGCAGCCAAGTCGTCCGCGCCCAACTGAACGACCGCGGCTGTCGCAATTGGCGTTTCCTGCCGTGCGGCTGTCGCAATTGTTCAGAACCACATGGCTGTCGCAGTATTAAAGATGTGAGAAATCTTTCAAAAAAAGTAGTAGTGAGTAGTGAGAAACAGTGTCAGAGTAGCGGAACAGGCAAGCAAGTCAGAACATTGGAGTGTCAAAGCCTAGAAGTGAATTTAAATTCGATGTTTATGGGAACGGACATAGTTCAAAACGCTCGCGAATGTACAGTTGTAGGCCAGGTAGCGCACATACTACAGGAGCGTCAGGTACCGCGAGTTCGAATGGTAGTTATGCCATGGGTGTGCAACGTGCATCAGCAGTGAATCTCGGGCGAAATGCAGTAGAACTGAAACGCTTCATCACA
Organism: Acheta domesticus; assembly: GCA_031308135.1. NCBI lineage: Eukaryota > Metazoa > Arthropoda > Insecta > Orthoptera > Gryllidae > Acheta > Acheta domesticus. Next base: position 260,662,246 of record JAHLJT010000631.1, on the reverse strand, counting down.
ATGCAAGTAACAAGTAAAAATGGTGGTCGGGAACTAGTTTTCAGATGGTTTAAAGTTATAAGGGCGAGAAGAGTACACTTCATGTGCTGCCAGAAAGTAAGGATACGCAACTGGCAGAGGCGTGGCATTTACATTTCGTTTATCACTTAATTTGTTGAAGTTTTGTTTAACATATGCTGGGATTTGTTTATTGTATAGTGGGAGAATCCTACATTGCATAGGAAAGTGTTTAATCGGCATTTGACACGTGTTACGTAATTGGGGGGTAGCCAATAATTGGTAGCTTTTGGAAGATTGTTATTTAAGAGATAGAATTGCAATAATGTTTCAATTAAAAGTGGAAAATCTGTTACCAAAGAGTATAGCTCTTCAGAATATGGATAATTTTTTTTCAGTTAATGAAGTGATATTTTTGTTTGAAAATTGGCAATAGTGAGCAACGAAAATTGTTCTTGAGTGCCGAAAAATTCATTTTAGAAAATTGTTTCTGGAACTAGTTGCAAGGCAGATGAACGAGTGGGAAACGAAAAGAGGTTCCGGAAAATAGTTGACTGACGACTGGTCACATTAGTGCACATTGTTAGGGAATGGTCCTTAACATTGTTCGATGATGCAAATAGCACAATGAGTTGTAATCTTTTTTATTCTAGCTTCGCCATTGGCCCTCTGCAGCCGCATACGATAAATATATTAGTAGTAGATATATACATAGATACTATTCTAGTTTTAGATATAATACAATATCGTGCTTAGATGATTTGTCACGAGAAAAGACTCATCAGTTCTAGTCTATGGGGGATCGAAAAATTCTCTTGGTAGCTTTCTTTTTAATCTTTTGCGATGAGGATTTTGCTTACTTAAATGAAAGTGAATGGCGGAAGGGATCTTTAATATTTTGGGACAGAATTTTGCGGCTAAAAGGGAGAAGTGGACGGGGATGAGTGTAATGCCAAGTTCATAATGTAACTGCGCATTTGGAATGTACCAGGAAGCTTTAATGATGGTTCGTAGGAATCTATTTTGATAAATTTACATTTTGTTGATGTTTATTTTGGCAGTGGCAGCCCAGACTGGGGAAGCATAGGAAAGTATGGGTCGTATCATTGCTTTATAGAGGTGAGTAGCCACATGTAATTGTAGGAGGGGGTGATTGTTTTGAGAATTGGATATAATTGGTGGACTCTACTAGTCGTTAGAGCTATTCGGAGAGTAATATTTTGCCGCCAAGTAAGTCTTATTATCGAACAGAACTCCAAGATATTTGACAGTTTTGTTGTGAAGAAGCCAGGTGATGCTTTGATTTTGGTTTTGAGATTTGGGGGGACGTCTGGTCTACGGAGGGTGAATATTTTTCCCTGGCTTTTAGTTGGATTTATTTGAATGTGCCATTTTTTGCCCAGCTGGAGAATAAAGTGAGGTGATGTTGCCGATTCGAAATTCCTGTTAGAGGAATAAAGTACTGTGTCAATAGCAAATAGTGCTATTGCAGTATTTTGAGTGATTGGTAATCGAGTTTAAGAACAGTGTAGTAGCAGATTAATTTAAGGAATTTCATGTTTGTAGCTGGGTTATACATATATTGATTAATGTCTTTTTGTAAAGAAAGATTGGAAATCCTGACGAAAGGGTCGTTTAGATATTGAACATTATTGTAAATAAAGATCAGAAGGTTTCCATAAAATTTTGAGAATTTATATGGCACAGGTGATGGTAGCTAAAAATTGCCATTAAGTGATGTGAAGAGTTTTTAAAAAATAAGATTATTTCATATAAATGCAAACGCATTTTGTTTACGAAGCGCAGTAAGATATAATCTGCAATGACAGTTTTTCTGCAATATATCTTATTATTCGTTTGGAGTTGTTGCAGCGGACATGCTCTAAGGACTGATTTGCGCCGAATAGAGGAAGCAGCGAATATTCGTCGCATTCGATGGGGGAGGAGAGCGAACAGCCGTACAGCGCGCGCGCTTTCGCGGGTCGGTGGCAACAGCAGCAAGCCCGGGACATGCCCGATGGAGTGGAGACCCGAGGGAAGCGAGCCTATGCACACTCGCCCCGGCCCACAAAAGGGAGCAGAGAGATTTTGGAGTCCAGTCCGTCACTCCGTGTGAGGAAGCCGTGCAGCTCAGGAGCGTCCGGGAGACGCAAGGAGAGGAAACGCGCCGGGAGACGCACGTGGGTGGAACCGCGTCAGGTGCCGTGCCAAGCGACGCACGGGAGTGGAGTCGTGCCAGGAGGGGAGGAACTCCTGGTGTTTGTAAACGTGTCCTACATTTGATATGGAAGTTAAAATAAATCATTTAAGCGTGCAATCTTTATTTTTGTGGACATAATAGTGAACATAATGTAGTGTTTTCAAATATTTACTTTATCGTTATTTTGCCATATAACCCCGGTCCTTAAAGTGCCTCATTTGAACCGGGTCGAACCTCACCCAAATACCCGTTGAGTTAACGGGCCACTGCAAGGACGAACCCGAAAGCCCGTCAGAGGACCGCTCGGACTAGGTCCGAGGGGCCTAGTCCCTCTTCCCGTCTTCTCACTGCCTACACCTTTAGGCTATCGACCTGGGTTGGACTGTAACCAAGGCAAAGTGACGGTAGGTAGTGTCCAGTCGGACTTCTATATGTAGATTCCAGAGTATCCCTTTGCTTCGGTTCCCCGTGGGGCCTCCTTTACCCGATCCTGCCCTAAGTATACGACTCGCTAGAGGCCCAAATGCCGGGTTGAACCGACAACCGTGAGCATAGCATTGTTGTCTACTCACTGCCATCACCGTTAGGCTACCACCTGAGTTGTCCGAGAACAGGAGTTCCATTCCCCGTTTCGGGCTTTAGGTTTGGGATTCACCCTTGAGGGCTTACCCGCTTCCCGGCCCTTGTCCTCTGTGGTCGACGGCAAGGCGCCTGGGTCTGAACAGGTCCCGGATGGCGTTCCATCCCGCTTGGAGCGCTCTCGGCCTCGTGGCCTCAGCTTCCTCCGCCGCCCCCGAGGGACACAGGCCAGGCGGAGGGCGCCAGTCCCCGCTGCCGTGGTTCCGACCGCGAGGCGAGCGTGCGGCCCTGGCCTCAGCTTCCTCCGCCGCCCCGGAGGGACACAGGCCAGGCGGAGGGCGCCAGTCCCCGCTGCCGTGGTTCCGACCGCGAGGCGAGCGTGCGGCCCTGGCCTCAGCTTCCTCCGCCGCCCCGGAGGGACACAGGCCAGGCGGAGGGCGCCAGTCCCCGCTGCCGTGGTTCCGACCGCGAGGCGAGCGTGCGGCCCTGGCCTCAGCTTCCTCCGCCGCCCCGGAGGGACACAGGCCAGGCGGAGGGCGCCAGTCCCCGCTGCCGTGGTTCCGACCGCGAGGCGAGCGTGCGGCCCTGGCCTCAGCTTCCTCCGCCGCCCCGAAGGGACACAGGCCAGGCGGAGGGCGCCAGTCCCCGCTGCCGTGGTTCCGACCGCGAGGCGAGCGTGCGGCCCTGGCCTCAGCTTCCTCCGCCGCCCCGAAGGGACACAGGCCAGGCGGAGGGCGCCAGTCCCCGCTGCCGTGGTTCCGACCGCGAGGCGAGCGTGCGGCCCTGGCCTCAGCTTCCTCCGCCGCCCCGGAGGGACACAGGCCAGGCGGAGGGCGCCAGTCCCCGCTGCCGTGGTTCCGACCGCGAGGCGAGCGTGCGGCCCTGGCCTCAGCTTCCTCCGCCGCCCCGAAGGGACACAGGCCAGGCGGAGGGCGCCAGTCCCCGCTGCCGTGGTTCCGACCGCGAGGCGAGCGTGCGGCCCTGGCCTCAGCTTCCTCCGCCGCCCCGAAGGGACACAGGCCAGGCGGAGGGCGCCAGTCCCCGCTGCCGTGGTTCCGACCGCGAGGCGAGCGTGCGGCCCTGGCCTCAGCTTCCTCCGCCGCCCCGAAGGGACACAGGCCAGGCGGAGGGCGCCAGTCCCCGCTGCCGTGGTTCCGACCGCGAGGCGAGCGTGCGGCCCTGGCCGACGTCGCCCGCTTCAAAATTGCCTCTGGGCGGTTGCCCGCTTAAACATAGCCTCTTTATTAAAACGTCTCAATGGTAAGTCTTGCTTCTCCGGCAGTTGTGTCGATTAATCAGAGCTCATCTTATACTACAGCCTTTATTTTTGAACATACAGTCGCAATGTTGCGCGTCGGGAGGCTGTACCCTCGATCGTACCCCGCGTGGCCTCGACCTCCGTCCGCTACGTCAACCAGTGCCAGTGCCGATCCAGCTAGTAAGTACCTACTCGAACGTCATTAAGTATCCTACCCTTTGCCTGCCAGCTATCGGCAACGGGTAGGCCGGAGACTCAGGGCTGTGCGGTCGCCTCGTTCCCGCTGGTCCCCCTCCGAAGACCGCCGAGCGAGTGCCTGCCCTTCGGACTTCGACGCCCTACGACACGGAATGTGCCGGAATAGTGGGGACGGGCGCTTGCGTTCAATTACAACAGGGGCATCCCTCCCTTGCGTTCGCCGGCCGGAGCCCGCTAGCCGTGTGCCCACCGTGTGCCCTGGCGCGGCTACGTCGAGGGTCGGACGTGAGTGGGTGCTTCCTCCGCCACCAAACCTCTCCTGCGCTCCGGAGGCTGCCGCCCCCTATACTGCGATTTTTGTAGGAAGAGCTCTCAAGATAACTCAAATCCCATCTTCGCGATGGAATATGTCACGGCATTTCGTATCATTCACAGTCGTTCCGCTAGATTTCGCACGATCGCGACCGTATGAAGCAGTGCTTGCGATCATGCGACTTCTACCGGCAAGACGGAGAAAAGACGCGAAATGCCGTGACATATTCCATCGCGAAGATGGGATTTGAGTGGCCTTGAGAGCTCTTCCTACAAAAATCGCAGTATAACCGTGCGCATAAAAGCAAACTGCACATGTATTCGGCACCGGGCTTCCCTGATTGGCTAGCGAACGAGGAGCGCGAAACCGCGCGAAATTCGTCTCTCTTTCTATGAAGTGCAGAGCCACCGCGAGTGAGTGCACGTGGACTCGGCTACTGTGGTCATAGGCAACGCGACCGACTCTGCGTTTTCGGGCGTTTTTCTCTGACAGCTGTTATATTAATCTTTACCATTACGGGAACTATCTTAACAGTCCAGTGTTTTGTCAATAAGTACCTTCACTTATATTTTGGT